>JBBBDQ010001027.1:2115000-2185000 GCA_037127315.1 Ascarosepion bandense
ACGCTTATAGTACAACAGTGTAAACTTTCAAGAAAATTGGTTCAGCCGTTTCGGAGTCTATAGGTAACGAACACACACGCACACAGACACACACACACAGACAAAGTTCCGTTTATAAATAAGTATCTAAACTTATAAATATATATATAAAATATATATTAAAAAATTTGATTTATTTTTCATTCTAGACAAAGAGAGAAGTCGCTCTCGGCAAAGCTCTCGTTAATCACTTTGTCTAATCCTCATTTCCACCACCCACACACACATCACACACATACATATATTTGGTGCGTAAATTGTCGCCATTTTTGTTTTTGATTCTGCGCATACACTTACTTTATTTTTTTTTTGTTTTTTTTTTGACAATATAGCAACGTCTGTGAGAAAAGGAGCAGAATGACGCTTCAATACGAACATATCAGAATGTTTGAGTGTAAATCGAAAAACAACGGAGGATTCAGAAAGTGTTAGATGAGTCTAATGGTGATTACGAAGGTACAGCAGCTCAAAAATCTCAATCTGATCATTCTAATAAAAACATAATACGCCCATTTATTGCTAAGCCCTCAGACCCAACATGGAAGCCTACATTTGATGGGGTAAGATATCTCTGGGTTAGTACAGAGTATTCGGAATTAAATCGAATATATTCAGTCAACATCATGGTGTAATGGCAGCGTTATGTCTCCATTCATTTTCACACAGAGCCTCAGACATACCAAATGCCTTCAGGAAGCAGTGATAGAAAAATCTATGTCAACAGCAGGACTCTGCACCATGCTTCAAATGCAAGAGAAACTAGAGAAAGCTGTAAGACAATTTCTGCGACCACATTTTTTCATAATCATATCGCTCCAAGCAAGGCATTTTACTGCCACTGTTTTAGGAGGAAAAGTTATGAGAAACAATGACAGGTTATAGGGAGTGTCAGGAAGAGGGTAAGAGAAGGATGACTGTGGTCATAATGTGAGGGTTCAATTTATATATTGATTGTAATATAAAATTGATCCCCACTTTATATTTACATAAGAATTTCTTGTCTGTTAATAAGCCGTAGAAAATGAATCAATCAGTCGATGAATACTGATTAGTTACACATGCATGTCTTTTAGATTTATTTACATTCTCTGGAATATAAATGTATAGAATTTTTTAATTTTTATAAACATATCGCCCCAAGCAAGACATTTTCCTGCCACTGTTTTACAGGGGGTTACATAGGAGGAACTTTATGAGAAAGTGTGACAGGTTATAGGGGGTGTCAGAGAGTAATAGAAGGATGAGAATACTGGTGTGATGGGGGTAGAGTGGATGGAAAAAGAGATTGAGAGAAAGGAAGCGAGTTAGTGAGATAGAAGATGACTATTGAACTTACATTTAAATTCTTGGCAATTGTAGCTGTCAGGAAAGCAAGTAGACGGAAGGGCATTTCACAGGCGGGGCGTGCGAGAAAAGAAGCTGTTGAAGTAGAATTTGAGTTTGCAATTTATTTGTTTCACAGTACAAGGATGGGATCTAGTTGCTAATCTTGTGGCTCATGTAAATTCATATATAGGGGGCACCAGTGAGCTAAGTTCATCGGAGAAGAAGCCGTGAAAGTATTTATATAAGAGACACAAGGAAGCCACATTGCGTCGGTGAGAAGGTGACTGTATCTGAGCTGCCAAGTCGGGATCGATCACATTACAGACTCTCCGTTGGATTTTGTCAAGGACACTTAGGTGAATAGCAGGAGCACCCGATCAGATATGGCAGCAGTATTCACTGCACGGGCGGATGGTAGATATATTAATATATATGTGCAGGATCATTTCAGGTGGAAAAAAAAAAACTTCCTGGAAAAAACATCACTCTTTACAACTGGCTATCTAACTCCCTAGACTGCAACAGCCTTTATAATTAAGTGTAGGGTAGAGTTGAGTAAATGGTCAATAAAACTTTTTGTAACACCAAAGATGATTTGAAGGCCAGGAGTATGGCAGCAGTCCTCGACTTAAACAAGGAGATCGTCCAGAAGATTTTCAGAAGTCGAGGTCCTGTGGATGTCTGAGTTCATGTGTGAAAATGAATGGAAGTATAACGCCGGCATAACTAGTGATCCCTACAATCACCTTCGTAATCACCATCAGACTCGTCTAACTCTTTCCAAATCCTCTGCACTCTTCTCAGATTGACATCCAAACACACGGAAATGATCGAATTGGATCTTCCATGTTTATAGCCAGGCTTTCCAACTTTCTGGAAGAGTGTGTTACGTCATGGTGCTCTTTTTCTCACAGACAGTGCCCAACTGACCCTATTATACTGCGCAGTCTAAATATTCGAAAACAAACAACGAGCGTGCGAAATTAAAAAGATAGAACGTTCACGATTTATCCACCGCATCTAACAGACAGACATGAAAATTTGAGACAGACAGATAGATAGATAGTTAGGAATTAAGAAATTAACATAGATAGATAGATAGATAGATAGATAGATAGATAGATATAAACAAACTGACATAGATAGATAGATAGATAGATAGATAGATAGATAGACTGAGATGAGATAGATAGATAGATAGATAGATAGATAGATAGATAGATAGGAACAGACTAAGATAGATAGATATGAACTAAATGAGATAGATAGATAGATAGATAGATAGATAGATAGATAGATAGATAGATAGATAGATAGATATTAACAGAATGAGATAGATAGATAGATATTAACAGAATAGATAGATAGATAGATAGATAGATAGATAGATAGATAGATAGGAACAGACTAAGATAGATAGATAGATAGATAGATAGATAGATAGATATGAATAGAATGAGATAGATAGATAGATAGATAGATAGATAGATAGATAGGAACAGACTAAGATAGATAGATAGATAGATAGATAGATAGATAGATATGAACAGAATGAGATAGATAGATAGATAGATAGATAGATAGATAGATAGATATGAATGAATGAGATAGATAGATAGATAGATAGATAGATAGATAGATAGATAGATATGAACAGATAGATAGATAGATAGATAGATAGATAGATAGGAACAGACTAAGATAGATAGATAGATAGATAGATAGATAGATATGAACAGAATGAGATAGATAGATAGATAGATAGATAGATAGATAGATATGAATGAATGAGATAGATAGATAGATAGATAGATAGATAGATAGATAGATAGATAGATAGATAGATATGAACAGACTGAGATAG
This sequence comes from Ascarosepion bandense, assembly GCA_037127315.1. Classification (NCBI taxonomy): domain Eukaryota; kingdom Metazoa; phylum Mollusca; class Cephalopoda; order Sepiida; family Sepiidae; genus Ascarosepion; species Ascarosepion bandense. The sequence goes on from JBBBDQ010001027.1 coordinate 2,118,230, forward strand.
ATAGATAGATAGATAGATAGATAGATAGGAAACAGACTAAGATAGATAGATAGATAGATAGATAGATAGATAGATAGATAGATAGATATGAACAGAATGAGATAGATAGATAGATAGATAGATAGATAGATAGATAGATAGATAGATAGATAGATATGAACAGAATGAGATAGATAGATAGATAGATAGATAGATAGATAGATATGAACAGAATGAGATAGATAGATAGATAGATAGATAGATAGATAGATAGATAGAGTGAATGAATGGAGGGAGGGAGGGAGGGATAGATAGATAGATAGATAGATATGAACAGAATGAGATAGATAGATAGATAGATAGATAGATAGATAGATAGATATGAATGAATGAGATAGATAGATAGATAGATAGATAGATAGATAGAAACAGACTAAGATAGATAGATAGATAGATAGATAGATAGATAGATAGATAGATAGATAGATAGATATGAACAGAATGAGATAGATAGATAGATAGATAGATATGAATGAATGAGATAGATAGATAGATAGATAGATAGATAGATAGATAGATAGGAACAGACTAAGATAGATAGATAGATAGATAGATAGATAGATAGATGAATGAATGAAGATAGATAGATAGATAGATAGATAGATAGATAGATAGGAACAGACTAAGATAGATAGATAGATAGATAGATAGATAGATAGATAGATAGATAGATAGATAATGAACAGAATTTAAATGATATATAGCAGGAGCAAATACACAGAAAGACACGCTCATATTTGATGTAAATGTCAATAATTCGAGCCAAAATACATTTCGCACGTCTACGGTTTTGCATTAGGAAATGAAATTATCGTCATTGCTGAAATGTCTATCAAAGACTCAGGATGCTAATGAAGCTGTTCATCATACAACAACATCGCTCGTCTTCATTCAACATAACATTCGGTCGCCTTAGCAACTGACAGGCTTTTACTTTGTCACGTTATGTAATGCGGTCTCTTTCAAAGTCGGAAAAATATTGCGCACTGTAAAATGAACTGAAATGATACTGAAAATATTTTCTTGTTGGATTCTGTAAAATTCACCCTGTACAAGAACGGTAGCCACACCAGGTACATATTACATGAAGAAACTCTTGACCATGTCCGCCATAATTTATGAATATAGAATACCGCGCAGTACGTAATCTATTCAATGTCAAAGATTAACACTCACGAGTCAGACACTCTACTGAATCTGACTATATCGCCAATACTCGGGAAAATATGGTCGCCTTTATACACGTCGCATTGAATATTTTGAGCCTTCTGATTGGTTAACCCTTCTATTGGTGAACTATAAAATGAGTCAGCTCATGGCTGGCTCACTAGTATACAAGGGTACCCAAAAACTCCAACAAAAATAGGTTATTCGAAAATGAGAAGATAACGGTGAAACCTATATTTGAACAGGCTAGGATTGTAGTGTTTGTGGAAGCATCTCCTTGGGAGTCGATTCAACCGAGCAAGAAGCAGTTCGAGTTGAACTTCTTCCCTATAGAATACGGAGTGATTCGGGTTGTTTGTTATAATGTAAGTCATGGCAATTCCTAGCCGCGAAGATAAGACAAAAGAATGAAGGTCGACTAAGCACTTTCCAATGGAAGTAGCGAGAGAGTTGTGGAAGTCTCACCACATCTCGTCTGTGATACACGGGAATTATATTCGCAGTGGAAGCTAGTATTTCTGCCAAAGTCGGTCCTAATAGGTTCGACGTACAAAACGTTAGGAACTTGATATAATTTGTATTAAGCAGTGTAACCTTGCCAGGTCGCTGACTACTTTCGTATTCAACTAAGTGTCGACTACTATCGTCCAACATCACCTGACTCTCGTTCCTCTTACTACTCCTACTTAAATTAGGTGGGAGGGTCTATTCACTATAGAATACGTGTGTTTCACTATAACATGAGTAGAAAATATTTTGTCACACAAGGACGCGGAAACCCTTTCAGATTGTGAAGTGAGAACTGGGCAGGTGCTTCCCAAATATGACAACAGGACTTTATTTTAGACCTGATCTGCCTCTTAGATGTGCGTTGTAGTCGGGACCAGGTCTGGACCAATCACATTACAGATTCTTCTCTGGAGCCGGTCGAGAACAGCAAGGGCGCCTGACCGAATATGACAACAGTATTCTATGCACGGTCGGATCAGCTATACATTCAAGTTTGCAACGCCTGATATTCCGAACTGTCATTGACCAGGCACGATATTACTTTAACATCCATGAATCGGTGTTTCAACTTTATGTGGGTGTATGTAAGTATTGTTGTTTAAAAGTTACTGACTGTAGATATATTCTTAATTGTAGGCATGTCCATAACTATTGCTATTAAGGTTTCTGGTTTCCGGCTTGTTATATAGGAAAGACAATACTAAGAAAAATATCGTTTTCGTCAATATTACTAAACATTGGCTCATGGCTAAAAACACTTTAAATCTTGAAACATAGAAATTTCCGTGTAATTTAATTTTATTATGCTCTACATTGTATTAAAAAAAGTAAATCACTGGACTCTAAATTTCTTGGATCTCTTCATCTGAATATATATATATATATATAAATTGTGTGTATTTTGGCAGCATTTTTTCATTAATGCAGGTTTCATTGAATAATATAAACAAGTTTTGTCTATTAATTTTGTGTAGGATCCGTTCATACCGTCTGATATACTTGATGGTGATGTCGTTGAAAGACAACAAAAAATCACAGTAATTGTTGATTTTTTTATCGGGTCTAAGCTTTCGGCTCACATAAGCCATTATCAAATAATAAACATAGAACATTTAAGTTATTAACAATAACGAGAATTGAATTGAAAATATAAGTCCATCCCTACCGTGGCGGATGGCCGAAGACAGTGACAAAATAGTGGCGTTGTGGTCCCTGGTCTGATTACAGGCATTTGAGTACGTTATTGGAAATATCAAAATTGATTGTATATATATATGCAGATGAAGAGATCCAAGAGTCCGGTGTTCTCTGGCATTTCATTTTTAAACGAGTGATTTCGCAACCTTGGTTTCCACCATGAGTGCTTTCTTCAGGCGATTTTTAATAACATAATAACTTTTAATAATTTAGTTATTAAAATCGTCTTAAGTGACCACTCGTGGTGGAAACCAAGGTAGCGAAATCACTCGTTTAAAAATGAAAAATATTCAAAAGTTCTACAATATAATTGTATAGAACACTTATTAATACAAATGTGTACTGGTCAAACCCTATTAGGGCCCAACACTAAGTATTAAACAATCAATCAATATATATATATATATATATATATATATATATATATATATATATATATATTGTTAAATATAAGAGACAATGTCTATTATGTTTAATCGTGAGCCGTTCTAAACGTCGTATTTTGGCTTTAATTTCAGCTGAAAATAAAGACAAAAATTTTCCAACATTTGGATAATTTTTTATTAATTTGGTTGTAAACATTCCGTTCAAATTTTTGATTAATTTGGTTCTAAGCATTCCGCTGACGATCCAGCGAGTGAAACTGCGGTCGACTGTTGGCTCACTTTTAGGTTTAGTTCGTATTTTTGCCCTACTTTCGTACTTTCGTACTTTCGTATTGAGGTCTTTCTTGTTAAGGTTTTCGTCCTCGGGTTTTTTTCTTTCGAACACGGCTTATGCTTTGTTTGTTTCTCTTTTTTTTATTCCCCTCTACCCATTTGGTAGTACCTTTTGGGTTTGACGACTTAAGTTACTAATTTGTTAGCAGTAGGTTTTTCTGATTTCGGTCGTGATTAGTGCTACTGTTTTGTTGGTACGTTTTACAATATATATATATATATAATGTGAAAATTAATTGAAACAACTGCTTTCGTTTCCATTCTTTAATATGACGGTCAGTTTTAGACACAATGGAGTGACAGGGTGTAATCGATTTGTATTTTTTCCTTAGATTTGCAGAGGTTTGCAGTCATATGAATCTATTTTCGGGGTGTATGATGAAATTTGTTTCGCCTTGAAAAATATTGCGTCAACAGTGATCGCATCCCATCTTAATCACACCCACACACGATTGTCTCGATTGTCGATTAGTTGACCTACCGACATTGTCTGCGATGGACTTTACTTCAAATAAGTGTACAGTATTGTAAGACTACACGAACATACTGGCAAGCTTTACAGAGTGATCGCGGATATTGTTAGTGTCAGATTGTCAACTGTCGATCTTGTAATCAAGGCGAAGAAACAAATTGAATCCATTATTCCAAAGCGTAAAAGAAAATGTAGTCAGAAGTAAAAAAAACAAAACCAAGAAAGAAAGTATATATGATCAGTGAAAGATCCTAGGAAGACGAACCCTTGTAGTGAATATTGCTGCCACATCTGGTCGGGTACCCCTGCTATTCACCTCGGTTTTCTTGACAAAATCCAACGGAAAATCTGTAATGTGATCGATACCGACTTGGCAGCTCGGCTGCAGTCGCTCCCCCACCAGCGTGACGTGGCTTCCCTGTGCCTCTTCTATAAATATTTTCACGGCTTCTGCTCCAATGAACTTAGATCACTGGTACCCTATAGGTATGAATTTACACGAGCTACTAGATTAGCAACTAGGTCCCACCTTTTTACAGTGAAACCGATAAAATGTAACTGCAATTTCTACTCTACTAGTTTTTTTTTCACGCACTTCACACTTGTGGATTTCCCTTCCATATACTTGCTTTCCTGACAGCTACAATCTCCAGGAATTTAAATGTAAGGTCAATAGACATCTCCTCTCACACGAACTCTCATCCATTCTCTGAAGATCTTTTTTCATCTACTCCACACACATCCTCGGTATCCTCATCCGTTTATTACCCTCCTCCTGACATTTCCTATAATTAACCCCTCTCTCTCATCACTTTCCTCTATGTAACCCCCCCCTGTGCAACAGTGTCAGTAGAATGCCTTGCTTGGGGGGAAATGATTAAAAAAATTCTGTTAATTTGGACATGGGTGTACGCTATATTACAAATGCTAATCATAGACACCAAACAAAACTTAATCCTGTTCTATGGCAAAGCAATTTATCACGTGATATTTTTCTTCTTTTATCTGCTGTGTCCTTTCAGGACATAAGAGATCATGGCCCTCCATATGTTCCTATCCCTTGTAGCTTTTAATACTTTTTGTCTTGGTATGTCTTCCAAACCCTGCTCTGTCGTCTATTTGCTTAAACCCATCAAGTATGTCATGCGTTGTTTTCATCTGTCTCTCTTCCCATATATATATATATATATATATATATATATATATATATATATATATATATATATATATATTGTGAAATATAACAGACAATGAATGTCTATTATGTTAAATCATTTTAGCTTTAATTTCTAGTGAAAATAAAAACAAATTTACGTCTTGCGTCTGCTATTCCTGACCGTTATCGTCGCATAACCAACTTCTGTGTCAGCATAATAGAATATCATCTTTGATGGTGAATGCCTTTATGTTAATGTAAATACCACCATTCTGAAGCTGGTTCATGCAAGCCAAAATTTTAAACCAAGGACCAGCTTAAAAAATATATATATACTAATGTTGGACAATTTTTGTCTTCATTTTCACCAGAAATTAAAGCTAAAATACAATGTTTAGAACGGCTCACGATTGAACATAATAGACATTCATTGCCTGTTATATTTAAGAATAAATAATTATTTTATTATGAATAAAATAAGTAAAGAACAGGTAAAAAAAGAGTATCCTTAATGTAACATTTCACTTTAAAAAGAGGAATGGTTTTAAAAAACATTATTGGTCACATACCTGTCATGTTTAATAAAGCAATGGGTGAATATTTTAAATGTAAAAGAAAGATTTATGTATGTTTAGATGTGAGTACTACGTGTAATAAAATAAAATGGCATACACACTGAAACAGACAAGGTTTTTAAATCATTCCTCTTTTCTGAAGAAGCTTGTTAAAATGAAATATGTTAGATTAAAGACACTTTTTTCCCAAACTGTTTTTTACTTATTCTATCCATCTTGTCAGATTTGGATCCATATATTCAATTCATATATATATATATATATATATATATATATATATATATATACTGAGAATATTTTGGCTAGAGAAAATCTCCAATGAAGACCTGTTGAAGAGATGCAAGCTGGAGAACATGGGCACCATCATTACAATAAGGCAGTAGAGATGGATTGGGCATGTGCTCCGGAAAGATACACAGTCAATCACAAGAACAGCACTGCCTGCACTGGACCCCAGATAACAAAAGAAAAAGGGAAAAAAGGGGAAGACCAAGAATGACATGCAGAAGTACGGTGGAGAATGAGATGAAAGCCATGCAGTACTCTTGGGGTTCATTGACTAGTCTGGCCCAAGATAGGCAGAGGTGTAGAAGATTTGTTGCTGCCCTACACACCATTGGGTGTAACGGATGACGAAGGAATATATATATATATATATATATATATATATATATATATATATATATATATATATATATATATATACTACTTTGGCATGTACGCATCGCTCATTCAGTAAAATGAATTAGAACATTCTGACTATTGGGCGCGTATAACGATAATGTACACGCTAAAACGTCTGCTCCCTTTTTACCGAACGCCCATAGCCCAGAGGTAGAATCGCCGAGTGACTCCAATTCGGTCGGGTTTCAATCCTGGGTTAAAAAGAATTCGGAGTCTAACCGTACTGATGGGGTGTGATATAGCGAAACAGATCTGTCTGCGGATGACTATATATATAAAATTGTTTTTTCTGTTCTTCCTTCCATAATATCTATAAGTCTTTGTTTAGTTATCGATTGCTTAAGATATGTTTGCGTGATAATTTATAATGATTTTGTTTCTTTCTTCATTACAAGCAGGTGGTTTGATCCAGTCTGAAGTCACACCAAAATCGCAGAGGATATAACGTATAATTTCGGTCATAGAAGGATTCAGTTTCAAATTCTTAGGTTACCATCACAGAATTATTTAAAAAAAAAATAAATTGCAAATAACACTGTATTATTGGCACGTACTTCAAAGAATTTTGGCCAGTGCCAAATTCGTTACAAGCCAGAAATGACACGAGCCAAAATATTCTTGAAGATGTTCTTCAGAAATGGTATTGCTTTGGCAATAAAATGCGAACAGCAACCATAGATTTCTAGCTATGAAGTTCTACTAAAATCGTATGATCGGTATAATAATTATAACATAAATAGTAATCGTTAGCGTTTACTCCTCTCCACAAGTTTATATCCAGTCCTTGGCATGACGGTAAACTGCATCCGGCAGCAAGGCCCCTGATTGCAAGGATTTGAGAAGCATGGAATCACCTCTTAATTGCTGTTATTTCCAGGTCCACCCTAAACCGGAATGGTAGCACCTGTTAGGGTCCAAGCTATGGGCAAATAGTTAACCCCCCAAAAAAACTGGGATCAAAACACTACGAAATTATAAAAATAGACTTTTATAGAAAAATATACATTTTTGAAGTAAAAATAATACCAACAATACATTTTTGAAGAAAAAATTATGACCATAACACATTCTTTAATTAAAAAAAATCTCAGTAAAATATTTTTGAATACAAAACTAGAAGACATTTTCAGTTTTCTCAAATAAAGAAAATAAAAACAAAAAAAATTAATTAAATTCTGACTAAATTAACCTTCTCAATATAACCTAACATTAAAAATAAATAGCTCAAAACTCCATATGTTTGGCATTAAATAACCCACAGAGGTGTTCATATGCCAGAACTCAAAGTCAAACAACTTCTTATCCTTTATAGACCTTCGCAATCTTTCTTTCTGTTACTCAATATATTCTTTGAGTGTCGAATTCTCCAAGCCGTCTTACATTATTATTATACGTTCAAGAAATTACAAATTCGCTTTCTATGGATATGAAAACACTACACTCAGACACCAGTAAGATACCTTCTCCCAAACATATAAATATATACAAACACATAGAAGCACACACATATGCACAATCTCCTATCTGCTATTCACCTAGGTGTCCTTGACAAAATCGAACGGAGAATCTGTAATGTGATCGATCTCGACTTGGCAGCTTAGATACAGTCACTTTCTCACCGGCGCAATGTGGCTTCCCTGTGTCTCTTCTACAAATACTTTCATGGCTTCTGCTCCGATGAACTTAGCTCACTGGTGCCTCCTATATATGAATTTACTCGAGCCACAAGATTAGCAACTAGGTCATACCATTTTACTGTGAAGCCAATAAATTGTAAACGCAAATTCTACTCCATCAGCTTCTTTTCCCGCACTTCCCGCCTGTGAAATTCCCATCCGTTGACTTGCTTCCGCGACAACTACAATCGCCAAGAATTTAACTGTAAAGTCAATAGTCATCTCCTGTCTCACTAACCTGCATCCTCTCTCTTATGCTCCTTTCTCCGTACATTCCACTCTCATCAGTATTCTCATCATTCTCTTACCCACTTCCTGACACCCCGTATAACCTGTAGCACTTTCTCATAACTTTCCTCCTATGTAACCCCCTGCAAAACAGTGGCAGTAAAATGCCTTGCTTGGGGTGATATGATTATAAAAAAAAGTTCTATACATTTATATTCCAGAGAATGTAAATGCATCTGAAAGACATGCATGTGCAGCTAATCGGTATTTCATCGACTGATTGATTAATTTTCTACGGCTTATCAACAGACAAGAAATTATTATGTAAATATAAAGTGGGGGATCAATTTTATATTACAATCAATATATAAATTGATACCTTACTTCATGGCCACTGTCATTCTCCTCTTTATCCACTTTTTGACACCCCCTATAACCTGTCACTCTTTCTCATAACTGTCCTCCTATGTAAACTCCTGCAAAACAGTGCCAGTAAAATGCCTTGCTTGGGGCGATATGATTATAAAAGACTCAAAAACACATTGAAGGTTATACATACAAACACACACGCACACAAACAAAACAAATTCTCTGTGTGCATGCATACAAACAAGTACACACGCAGTACACACAAACACACACATATCTTAAGCCTGCACACCAATATCCCTTCACAGAAATACACACATATATAACAATATTGAAAGAAAAACACGCTCATATCTAAACTTATTTATAAATGAAACTTTGTCTCTGTGTGTGTGTGGGGGGGCGGTGTCCGTTACCTACAGACTCCGAAACGACTGAACCGATTTTCTTGAAAATTTACACAGTTGTACTATAAGCGTCTGCGAGTGTTCTTAGCTGGGTTTTGTCTCGAGCCACCTCCGATAAATATCGAAAATCGATAATCGAAAAAATCGGGTTATAGAAGGAGTGGCCCGATTTTAATCAAATTTGATACACTCATAAACAAAACATAAGAAACGATATTCAGAAGTTTTGCAGTTGCAGTTCTTACAATAGTGCAGAAAACCGATAATATATATATATATATATATATATATATAAATGCAAGATGTTTGTGTGTGTGTGTGTGTGTGTGTGTGTATGTGTGTGTGTGTGTGTGTGTGTGTGTTTATCTGCCCGTATGTCTGTATTTTTTCAGCCCTTTTATTTTAGTTTTTGCTTCGGGTTTGGCTCTAAGTAGGTATAATTGTAGTTCTTAGTCTCAACCATGATACCATTTACTCAGAGGACTTATTTAGCCTTCAAAATTCAGTTTACGACGAAAAAAACTTATTTGATGTCGATACCAGCAAATCAAAATTTGACTTACATCCATTCATTTTTCTTTCACTTTCAGTTTCTTTCAGTTTCAGTTTCGCTTTAACTGGAAAAAACTATTGCTTTTTAGTCTTTCGTGCCAACGTCTAAAGCGTTTGAACTACAGGATCATGGTTTGGTTTTAAAACTTTCATTATACCCGTGCAACGCCGGGCTATACTGCTAGTAAACTGACTCGCGCACGCAGTCATACTCAATCCAATATGCACATAAATGAAAATTCATACAAAATCAGACATATTCACATATATTAGGATACGCAAAAAATTGAATACAACACAAAAACATATACATGTAGTCACTCATAACCAGCCATAAATGTCTATCCCTCATACACACACAAACGTGAAGACACACACAGACTTGTTCTGTATTTTCTTAAAGACTCTAGTTGACACCCTTGTACTTTTTCTCCCCCCAGTCTTTCGCTTTGCAATACCCACAATCGTCAAATATGGCAGATGTTCCCGCCATCGTTTGTTGTCGGTTAGACAGCTGCTCCACTTTGTGATTTATTTTTCTTTCTTTTGGATCTTTTTTTTTTTTCTCGGTTTTCTGCAATCTGTAGAACTCAGCAAACAAGGTTTATTGTTCGTGCATTCCTTCAAAACGGACGTGAACGGCGTGGGTGGGTCAAGACCGATCACGTCAATTTGGTTCAAGATCCGATGCTATTCTGTCGAAAAGTCGGCATATTTCGTAAATTTTCAGGCCACTTTGATCGAACCTGAAGATATTGATTCCCAAACTCACCATTCTTGAATGTCTGAACGCGAAAGCTGTCAGACAAAATGCCGAAATATTTGGAGGTATTGTTTAGAATCGGTTCTATGCCGGACAAATTTCACTAAGTCTCTTCAATCAATGCCGAAAGTTTCCTTATAAGAAACGGCTAATATTATCATTAACGTTACTATAAAAATAAATAAATTACTTTTAATGATATGAGATAATGTTCATAGATAAGACAAAAATATCTCCAAAAAGATGATTGATAAAATAAATAAGAGCAGACAGTGAAATCAGAACGAACATTTTTAAAAATATTATTTTACTAGCAGTATAGCCCGGCGTTGCTCGAGTGTAATTAAAGCTTTAAAACTAATCCATGGTCCTGGAGCTCAGACTCTTTGGACGTTGGCACGAAAGACTAAAAAGCAATAGTTGTTTCCAGTTAAAGCGAAACCGTAGACTGAAAGAAAAATGAATGGATGTAAGTCAAATTTTGATTTCCTGGTATCGTTATCAAAGAAGTTTTTTTCGTCGTAAACTGAATTTTGAAGGCTAAATAAGTCCTCTGAATAAATGGTATCATGGCTGAGACTAAGAACTACAATTATACCTACTTAGAGCCAAACCCGAAGCAAAAACTAAAATAAAAGGGCTGAAAAAATACAGACATACAGGCAGATAAACAGACACACACACAAACATCTTGCCTTTTATATATATATATATATATATATATATATATATATATATATATATATTATAGACATTCTGCACCATTGTAAGGACTGCAACCTTGAAACTTCTGAATATCGTTTCTTAAGTCTTTGTCTATGAGTGTATAAAATTTGATTAAAATTGGACCACTCCTTCTATAACCCGAATTTTTCGATTATCGATTTTCGATATCTATCGGGGGTAGCTCGACACAAAACCTAGCCAAGAACACTCGCAGACGCTTATAGTACAACTGTGTAAATTTTCAAGAAAATCGGTTCGGCCATTTTGTTGTTTATAGGTAACGGACACACACACACACACACACACACACACGCACACACACAGACAAAGTTCCATTTATGAATAAGTTTATATATATATATAAATATATATATATATAGAGAGAGAGAGAGAGATAAAGAGGGGTAGGTAGGTATGAATAAATAAAAAAAATTCTTGCTACTGTTTGTGGAATTTAGCGAACTAACTTCATGGAAGCGTTCTTTAAGAACATTAAACGGTGCAAACATCCATTCTTGCATTGTTTCATTTTAACCTAAAAAATGTTTACATAAATGGTTTTATCAAGCTAATGAATGATTTCGAATAAGATTGTTTATAATTAATAAACTTGGGTTAAGAAGTAAATTCTAATTAACAGTTTCATTATTCTTTTGGGGGTCATAAATCCGGAGTTAGATGACCCGTGAGAAGCCAGTAACGGGTATCACTTTCGTCTTTTATATAGTCCGAAATTAATACAGCAATCTATCACCTTCCAGTAAATGAATGACTTAAAAACAGAAATGTACGTGAAAGACGTCGCTGTTTAGTCCAGTGGTACGGATTCAAATCGTAATATCAGGAGTGAGTTTTTAGATGTTAACAATGATTATTGTTTTATGCGTATTTTTTCATTCGAAGATGCGTGTTTAATGCTTAAGAAAGAGGATAGAAGAAGCCTACAAAAATACTCGAGATTCTGCTATGAATATTAATTCCTTTGATGTTGGCTGAATAGAATTTAAATGTTTCTTTAGTATGTCCGTTTTCCTGTCTGGTTCGGAGATAATTTATGGCAGTGAAGGTTAAGAACAGGTGCAAAAATTTAAATACCTGGGAAGTGTTCTAACAGAAGACGGAAAGTGCAACACAGAGACCTGAAGGTGAATTGGCATGGCCAAGGATGCGTTCCAGAAGCTGAGTAAAGTATTAAGACACAGGAAACTTTTACTAAGACTCAGAAGAGAGTACTAGATTGCTGTGTGATATCAGTTCGTCAATATGGCAGTAAATGCTGGACCATATCATCAAAGATGAAGGGAAAACTTGAAGCAACTGAAATGTGGTTCTACAGAAGGATGCTGCGGATATCGTGGACCTAGAATGTGAGAAACGATGAGGTTTTGGAAAGGATGGAAACAAAAAGGAAATTAATATTGAGCATAAGGAAGAGATAACTAAATTTCCTGGGACATGCAATGAGGAAGGAAGGATTGGAGAACCTGATACTAAAGAGCCACCAGAAATAGGAAGACGTGGGAGGCCATGATCGCCTACGTCCCGAGAGGACAAGGCATATAAAAGAAGAAAGATGGTGGAGCTCAAGACAGTATCACTCTGAGTTGGAATGGCGAAACTCTACTTCATGAAAAGGTCTGCTGAAAACATGTCCAAATGATTCTGTTGGAAAGTGGAAATGAAAAACTTCTATCCTTTCCGGAAGTGGGATTATAAAATTGCACACGTGACCATGAACTTTTTCCGGCTTTTTTTATATTTTACATCACGAAAAAATGAATTAATGCTTTCTATTCCTTATTGGAATTCCAGTTGAATTCGTTGCGTTCACTTACGTACAAATGCCCTTGGGAAAGGCATGAATCCGTCTCTTCCTTCAAGTTATGGGTTAAATAATAGAACAGATTTGGTTCAGTAGCCTTGGCTGGCAACAGGTCTACTGCAGAAAGCAATGGCAACCTACTGTGGGATAATCTTCTTCCCAGTCAGTCATGTCTCTTTCGAGACATGATCGCCCAAAGCGTGTATCACAAATGGCACTTAACTGACTGAATATAATAGTTGAAAACATGATTAAGGCTTCTACTGGGCATAAAGTGGGGGATCAGTTTTATATTGTTATGAAATAATAAACTGATCCCCCACTAATTGCTACTTAATAATATATAACATCTCTTCTCCTTCTATCTATGGGTCAAATAACAGGACAGATTGGGTTCTTTAGCGTTGTCTGGTAACCAGTCTACCGCAGAAAGCAATGGCAACCTAATGCGAGATAAACTTCTGCCCATTCAGTCATGTCTCTTTCAAGACATGATCACCCAAGCGTGTATCACGTATAGCACTGAAATGACTAATTTTTTGTCATTTTATTTATGGGTTTATTTAATTTTGTAGCAGAATATTTACATTTTTAGCGTAATTTTTTAACCTATTATTTTAAACAAACTTAAGTATTTTTGTGACACATGTACGATTAAGTGTAAAATTAGTACAAAATGTAAACTGACAAAACAATGTTTGACTGAAATTAAATACTAATGTGTTAGTAATAGTCATACATAAATAATCGACAGCCTTAGAAAAAACAAGAAGTAAAACTACCACCACCTTTAAATTTGTTGTTTTCATTTTTTTTTTTTACTTTTTTCAGTGCAATCTGATCTTATCTTATTATTACACCCTAAACTTTCCGAGTGACGAAAAAAAAATTGGAAAAATTTCAATATTTAAACAATTTTAGTAGGGGCTCAGTTTCTCATACAACGTTATATTAAATCGATCCTCCATTTTGGAAACACTCGCCGGTACCACAATACCACCATCTGTAAATTTGTTGATTATCATTTTTTTTTTTACTTTTTTCAGTGCAATCTTATTGATTATACCCTAAATTTTCTGATAGATAAAAAAAAATTTAGAAAAATTCCAATCTTTAAAAACTTTTAAGGGGAGCTCAGTTTCTCATACAACCTTATAGTAAATCGATCCCCCATTTTGGTAACAATCGTTTGAGTTGTTGCCCTTTCTTTCTTTTTTTTTTTAACTTCTAGGAAATTAATGTAAAAACCGTTTATCCAATTTCGAAATTTTTGAATAATGCCATTCTTGGAGTTTCCGAGGAAGATGCCATCGTAAGAACTGAAGGAAACTTGAAAAAGACAAAAACAAGAGCAACAACTCCCCCCAAAATAACCAAAAACCAATCCGACCCCAAAGCTAAAAAAAAGGGCAAGAACTTGTCAAAATAAATAAATAAATAAAGCGACCCCAACGCGAGTGTTTCTAAAATAGAGGATCGATTTACTATAACGTTGTATGAGAAACTGAGCACTCCCTAAAATTGTTTAAATATCGAAATTTTTCTAATTTCTTTTTTTGATAATTGGAAACTTTATGTAATAATCGATAAGACTGCACTGAAGAAAGTAAAAATAAAATGAAAAACAACAAATTTAAAGATGGTCGTAGTCTCCTTCAGGTCCGCCCATTTCAGAAATAAATTTATGGGGAGTTAGAGTAGTAAAGCTCAAGTTAGACTCGCGATGAGTCGTGAAGACAGAACCTACATTTCATAAGTAGGACTGGTGAAAACACGTCCGAACAATGTGTTTGGAAAATAGAAAAGGGTTAATTTCCTAGCAGGAACTCTTTACTGCGGGGTTCACATCTCGACGAAAGAAGAGACAGAGAAACATTCTGACCTTTCCGGAAATGGCGTCATAAAATCGTCCATGTGACCAAAAACCTTTTCCGGTTTCTTTATAACTTGCATCATGGGAGTTTTTTCTTTTATTCTTTAAAATTACTTTATTTATTGGTTTTATTTTATTTTCACTCAGTCTTTATTCTGAGTCTTTGACAGATAAAACGAACAGAGACAAAAAAAGAAACCGCGTTTAAAAATGGCACTGAGCTGAACAGAAAATGTTTACTTCCCAATTTGTTTTGCTTCAGAAAATGGTAATAACCTTGTGAGGTGAAAAGCCTCTCCAGTAACAATATTATCTTAGAATCAACGTGGATACCTGGTGTAACTATCAATATCTCAAGGTTGCGACATATATATAAGGGGAGATAATTTGGCTTGCCTATAACAGGAAATTTGTTTAGAGGATTGCATTGTGCCGATTTTATTTCAAGTAAAGTTTCGCCTGCAAATTTTCATGCCGACTTCAGAGGAACATTCACCACGGATTTGTTTAGTACATATTTTGGGAAACGCAGTGAAGATATTTTTTAAGACTCAATAACCTATATAGTTATATATATAAAAGGATTTGTAAAGATAAAAGAAATATAAAGAATGGGGAGGGGCAAAGAGAAGACAGAACAGACAGAATAGATAGATAGATAGATAGATAGATAGATAGATAGATAGATAGATAGATAGATGAATGAACAGATTGACATAAATAGATAGATAGATAGATAGATAGATAGATAGATAGATAGATAATGAACAGATTGACATAGATAGATAGATAGATAGATAGATAGATAGATAGATAGATAGATAGATAGATAGATAGATTGACATAGATAGATAGATAGATAGATAGATAGATAGATAGATAGATAATAAAGACAGATTGACATAGATAGATAGATAGATAGATAGATAGATAGATAGATAGATAGATAGATATAAATAAATGAGATAGATAGATAGATAGATAGATAGATAGATAGATAGATAGATAGATAGACAAATGAGATAGATAGATAGATAGATAGATAGATAGATAGATAGATGAATAAATGAGATAGATAGATAGATAGATAGATAGATAGATAGATAGATAGATAGATATGAACTAAATGAGATAGATAGATAGATAGATAGATAGATAGATAGATATAGACTAAATGAGATAGATAGATAGATAGATAGATAGATATGAACTAAATGAGATAGATAGATAGATAGATAGATAGATAGATAGATATGAACTAAATGAGATAGATAGATAGATAGATAGATAGATAGATAGATAGATAGATAGATAGATAGATAGATAGATAGATAGATAGATAGATAGATAGATAGATAGATAGATATGAACTAAATGAGATAGATAGATAGATAGATAGATAGATAGATAGATAGATAGATAGATATGAACTAAATGAGATAGATAGATAGATAGATAGATAGATAGATAGATAGATAGATAGATAGACAAATGAGATAGATAGATAGATGAATAAATGAGATAGATAGATAGATAGATAGATAGATAGATATGAACTAAATGAGATAGATAGATAGATAGATAGATATATAGATATAGACTAAATGAGATAGATAGATAGATAGATAGATATAGACAATGAGATAGATAGATAGATAGATAGATAGATATGAACTAAATGAGATAGATAGATAGATAGATAGATAGATAGATAGATAGATAGATAGATATGAACTAAATGAGATAGATAGATAGATAGATAGATATCAACAATATTGTTAAAATAAAAATGAACACCTTTAGATAGATGCATATTAACAAATATATATATATATATATAAGAACCATTGATATTTTGCCTAAAATAATATTTTTCTTGCATCAGGTTTTGATGAAAATGTGCTTCTTTTATACAAAATCTTGGGAAAAATATCTTTCTTTGATATTTGTTACCCCTACTTATTTAATTTTATAATTTTTGCATATCATCATATTTATATTACTTATAAGGACAAGTCATTTGAGAATTCAATCAGCAGGTTTTATTGGTTAATTAACAAACACCGTTACTGAACTTCTACTCTGAATCGTCAAATATAAAATACAATAAATCGAACACTATTTATTTCGAAAGGCATTTAATTGCCTTTCTGAATAAAATATTTTATGGGCCTTATTGTCTTACGGAAAAAGATTTTTCGACAAATAAGGATTTTTTACAAGAATTGTTTAAAGTGTTATAAGAGAAGACGGAAAGTGCGACACTGAGATCCGAAGGGGAATTGGCATGCCGAAAGAAGCATTCCAGAAGTTGGGTAAAGTATTAAGAAACAGGACAATTTTGCTAGAAACAAAAAGCAGATTGCTATGTGATATCGTTCTTTAATATGGCAGTTAATGTTGGACAATATCTTCGAAGATGAAGGGAAAACTAGAAGCAGCTGAAATATGGTTCTACATAACGATGCTATGAATATTAAGGATCGATCATGTGAGCAATGATGAGGTTTTGGAAAGGACGGAGACGAAAAGGAAATTAATATTGAGCATCAGGAAGAGACAACTGAAGATCCTGGGACATGCAGTGAGGAAGGAGAGCCTGGAGAACCTGATAGTAACAGGCCAGATAGAGGGAAAACGAGACAGACGAAATCAGCGGATAACATATTTGAAGGACCTGATCAGGTGGATGACGGAACGAGGGTTGCATGGTGCAACAGAAGAAAGTGTGCTAAAAGCCACCAGGGATAGGGAGATGTGGAGAGCCATGATCGCCTATGTCCTGAAAGGACAGGGCACATAGAAGTAGAATATATTTGCCAACTGTTTATAAGAAATTATAATGTGGATATAAAATGGGGGATTAATTCTATATTTTAATCAATATATAAACGGATCCCTCATTTTTTGGCCATGCTAGTTTCTATCCATTTATATTCTAGATTTATCGGCCTGAGCTAGTTGATGGCAGAGCGGGGTTTGGGTGGTGTAACAGGAGAAAGTTTGCTAAGAGCCACCAGGGATAGGGAGATGTGGAGTGCCATGATCGCCTACGTCCTGAAAGGACAGGGCACATAGAAGAAGATATATACCAACTGTTTATAAGAAATTATGTGGCTATAAAGAGGGGGATCAATTTTATATAATAATCAATATATAAACTGATCCCTCATTTTGTGGCCATGCTAGTTTCTATCCATTTATATTCTAGATTTATCGGCCTGAGCTAGTTGATGGCAGAGCGGGGTTTGGGTGGTGTAACAGGAGAAAGTTTGCTAAGAGCCACCAGGGATAGGGAGATGTGGAGTGCCATGATCGCCTACGTCCTGAATGGACGTGGCACATAAAAGAAGAAGAAAGAGAAAATTAGAAGAAAAGTGTCAAAGAAAGAAGCCAATCAGATGAGTAAACAGTTAAGTTTTTCCAGAAATAAAAAGAAAAATTAAGCGGTTTTAAAAAATGAAATCCAGAAAAAAGAAAGCTATTAAAGAAACGAAAAACGATGACGAGAAGAGCAATTTTTACAACAGTTAGAAATCACGAACAGACATATTAAGTATTTTCCTTGGTGCTGAAGCAATGTTTGGCTTTCCATTCACAATAACTCAGCAAAGTCAGCCAACTTAATTGTAACCCGTGGTCATATATTTACTACCTTTCTTTTAATATCTTTAACAGGAATAACTGAAATTTTATCCCACTCTTCAAAAGATCAAACATAAAAAAATATATATATATATATTATTGTTTACGGGTCCCATAACAAGATGATTTTAAAGTCATTGTACAGTTGAACTCCTTACTAGACTCTAAATGTCCCGGTACCGTGCCCATAGCTGAGCCTCTGTTAATGATCTTTTAGTAATCAGTGACGTTGTAAGCACATTTTTTCCACTAACTGCTCCTTCTTCTTTCTGGTACCTTATAGAATGGCACTGGGACAAGGAAATCCATATTTATGATTAGGATGCTCTCTGAAAGCGCAATACAAACGAAGAAGGACTAATACCTGTGCTTTATTGATTATGCGAAGGCGTTCGACAAAATACACCACAAAGAATTAAAGGAGATGCTCAGGAGCATCGACATATTTGGGAAAGACATTATGGTCATTAAGAATCTCTGCTGGCAGTAAACTGCCTGCATATGGACAGGTAACGAATTCAGCAAATATACAAAGATAGAAAGGGGCGTAAGGCAAGGATGTGTATTTTCACCGGATCTATTTAACTTGTACAGTGAGATTATTTTGAGGACCCTAGATGTTATACCTACTGAGGTCGTTACCTGTCCGTATGCAGGCCGTTTGCTGCCAGTAGAGATTCTTGATCATCAGGAAGAGACAACTGAAGTTCCTGGGACATGCAATGAGGAAGGAGAGCCTGGAGAACCTGATACTGACTGGACAGATAGAAGGAAGGAGAGACAGAGGAAGGCAGCGGATAACATATTTGCAGGGACTGATCGGGTGGATGACGGAACGGGGGTTGCCAGGAGCAACAGGAGCAAACATACTAAGAGCCACAAGGGATAGGGAGACGTGGAGAGCCATGATAGCCTACGTCCGGAAGGGACAGGGCACATAGAAGAAGAAGAAGAAGAAGAAGAAGAAGAAGATGTTATACCAGGATTTGTCATCGGAGGTCACAATCTGAACAACATAAGATACGCAGGCGACACAGTGCTGATTGCAGACACGGAAAGGAAACTGCAGGACCTGCAGAAGATAGCTGAAGAGAGTGGCAAGAAGTGACTACAAATAAACTGCGAGAAAACCGAATGCATGGTCATCAGCAAGAAGGGCAGCCCAAAATACCAAATACAGGTGGGGGGGTGTTAAAATCAAGTAGGTACGAAAATTTAAATATCTGGGAAGTGTTCTAACTGAAGACGGAATATACGACACCAGAGATCAAAATGCGAATTGGCATGGCCAAGGACGCGTTCCAGAAGCTGAGTAAAGTATTAAGAAACAGGAAACTTTCACTAAAACAAAGAGAGTGCTGGATTGCTATGTGATGTCAGTTCTTCAATAAGGCAGCGAATGTTGGAAATATCAAAAAAGATGAAGGGAAAACTTGAAGCAGCTAAAATGTGGTTTTACAGAAGGATGTGGCGGATATCGTAAACCGAACATTTGAGCAATGACGAGGTTTTGGAAAGAATGGAAACGAAAAGGAAATTAATATTGAGCATCAGGAAGAGACAACTAAAGTTCCTGGGACATGCAATGAAGAAGAAGGGCTTGGAGAACTTGATACTAACAGGCCAGATAGAGGGAAAAAAGAAAAGGAAAGCGGCGGATAATATATTTGAAGGGCCTGGGCAGGTTGATGACAGAACAAGGGCTACGAGACGTTACAGGAGAAAGCGTGCTTAGAGCCACCAGGGATAGGGAGATGTGGAAGGCCATGATCGCCTACGTCCTGAAAGGACAAGGTACATAGAAGAAGAAGATAGAATGGCAGATAATGGTTAATTCTTTTGCGATTATGACGTGATCATTCTTTCCAACATTCTTTTCTTGATTGTCGTTAAAGGTTCTTGCAATGAATCTGTTTTTTGTCTGATGGGGTCTCGCACTGCTTCATTTCTGATTAGATCTACATAGATGCTTAGTATGATCGCTAGCATTTCATTTCTATCGTAGCATGAGAAATACATTTCAGAAGAATTAATTTTTTTTTTTTTTTTTTGGTTACAATGCCTTTTGCACAAATCTACGTAACTTGCTTGTCGGCTTTTACTATACTCAGGTTAAAAATGATAGAAAAAGATGTTTAATTTACACAAAATCGATTGTAATTACTACAAAATATTCTCTCTCTGTTTATCTGTCTACCTATCTGTCTGTCTATTTATCCCTCTCTCTCTCTCTCGCTCTCTCTCTCTCTCTACATATATGAAAATAAGGATTTTCCTATAGGTTATAAATGGTATCGATTAGAAATATTATGGAACAAAGAACATATTTAAATATTCGGTA
Source organism: Ascarosepion bandense (assembly GCA_037127315.1). NCBI lineage: Eukaryota > Metazoa > Mollusca > Cephalopoda > Sepiida > Sepiidae > Ascarosepion > Ascarosepion bandense. Next base: position 2,139,151 of record JBBBDQ010001027.1, read on the forward strand.
AGTGTTTTAACAGATGACGGAACGTACAACATTGGAATCTGGAGGGGCATTAGGATAGAAAAAGATGCCTTCCAAAAGCTAAGTAGAGTATTAAGTATTACTCAGATTAGAAATAATAAAAAAAGAATTTTAATTTACACAAAATCGATTGTAATTGCTACAAATGTTCTCTCTCTGTGTATCTGTCTATCTCTCTTTCTCTCTCTCTCTCTCTACATATATGAAAATAAGGACTTTCATATCGGCTATAAATGGTATCGATTAGAGATATTATAAAACAAAAGACATACTTAAATATGTCTTAATCTCTTCTGCGAATCAACTGTGGGGGGTGATAGGATGTTCCATTAAAACAAGTACTTGATAAATTTTATCTTATTTTCAACTGTTCTACACCCTTTTACACCATCCACTAAATCAAGCTTCTTCTTCTTCTTCTTCTTCTTCTTCTTCTTCTATGTGTTATGTCCATAGGCGTTCATGGTTCTCCACATTTTCCTCTCATTTGCTATATCTCCCAAACCTTGTTCCGCCATCCATTTACTCAAGCCCATCAAGTATGTTATACGTTGAGTTCTTCTGTCTTCAGTCTGTCCTGTGAGTATTAAATTTACCGAACCATCATTCCTCAGTATGTGCCCAAGAAATTTAAACTGTCTCTTCCTGATCTTAAGTATAAGTTAGTTTTTGTTTCCATTTTCTCTAAAACCTCGTTGCTGCTGACATGTTCGCTTCATCGTATTCTCAACATCCTTCTGTAGAACCATATTTTTGCTGATTCGAGTCTCTTCTTCATTCAGAATTGATTTTCTAGTATCACTGCTATATAAGAGGATATATATCACATATTAGTTCAGTATTCTTTTCTTCGTAGATAACTATATTTTTCTGTTTCTTAATACATTGCTTAGCTTTTAGACAGCAATTTTCGTTATTCCAATGCGCCTCCAGATTCTAATGTTGCACGTTCCATCATTTGTTAAAACACTTCCCGGATATTTAAATATGTTTTTTGTTTTATAATATCTCTAATCGATACCCATTTATAGCCGATATGAAAGTCCTTACTCGTACTTCCTTACATCGATACTTCTTCATCACTTCGGCGAATCAACTGTCGGTGGTGATAGGATGTCCCATTATAACACCTACCCCTGAGCTAAATTCTTCCCTAGAATTTTGCTTTTAATATTTTTTTCTTTTTGGGTTTAGGCATAGGCGGTTAATTCTTTTCCTCTTCCTATCACTTTTTCTCCTCACATTTCGAGTTGGTATAACTTCAGATTTTGGAGAATCACCGAAATTTTGGGGTCGATGTTGCCTCCATCGATATTTCACTATTAATGCGGGGGTTGAATCTGGAAAGCGTCGTATAAAACTTCCATCGGGAATTCTTCGTTATTTTAGACGGTTTTAATGTATCGGGATCTCATCTTCGTCGGCACTGTTATATCACGGGAACGATGTAAATATCAAGGTAAATTTCGAATGGAAAGATATACACAACACGTAAGGGGTAAACAAATAACAGAGTTTATTGTATGGAAAAGTACAATTAATAGAGAGTTCATAAAATGGTAAGTCAAGACGGAATGGGAACGGAAGTCGAATCGTCTCGTACTTCCTTACTTCTTAATCTCTTCTATGTTATTTGTTTACCCCTTACGTGTTGTGTAAATCTTTGAACTTGGAAATTACCTTGTTATTTATATCGTTCCCGCGATATAACAGTGCTACAAAGTACAGGAAATTGTGGAGAACCATGAACGCTCATGTCTTGAATGGACATGACACATTGAAGAAAAAAGAGCTGAAGTAAATAAATAGCGGAACAACTTTTAGGTGAAATAGCAAAAAGATAAAATGCTTAAAGAGCCTCAAAGAAGAATAAAATTATGGCGAGCCATAATCACTTAGGCCTTGTAGCAACATAGCATCTAAAGAAGTAAGCGAAAACCTTATTATTAAGACAAAAACCAAAGTTAATTATCAATAAACTAAACTAAAACACATTATTTACATTATTTGGACTATTGTCCTCATCTTTGTTGCCATTTTATACGACGTTTAATAATAGATCATTCTATTTGTCTATATTTCTGAGATGAGGTAGTATTTACAGTATTTACATTATTCAGACTATTATTCTCATCTTTGTTGCCATTTGTACGACGTTTAATAATAGATCATTCTATTTGTCTATATTTCAGAGATGAGTTAGTATTAACAGTATTTACATTATTCGGACTTTTGTCCTCATCTTTGTTGCCATTTATATGACGTTGAATAATAGATCATTATATTTGTGTATATTTCCGAGATAAGGTAGTATTTACATTATTTACATTATTCGGACTATTATCCTCATCTTTGTTGCCATTTGTACGTCGTTTAATAATAGATCGTTCTATTTGTCTATATTTCTGAGATGAGGTAGTATTTACAGTATTTACATTATTCAGACTATTATTCTCATCTTTGTTGCCATTTGTACGACGTTTAATAATAGATCATTCTATTTGTCTATATTTCAGAGATGAGTTAGTATTAACAGTATTTACATTATTCAGACTTTTGTCCTCATCTTTGTTGCCATTTCTGCCACGTTTCGATCGTTGTACGCTCTCGCCTTCTTCAGATGCTAGGAATTTCAAACCGAACCCTTTTTATATCTGTATATATTTTCAGGTATATCCACTAGATATAGAAGTTGGTTAGTTCCTGTGACTTGACCCAAAGAGTTGTGAGTTCAATACCAGGCTACAGCAGTGGTGAACAAGCAACTTACAGGGTTAGAGGGAGATAACTCATAACTATCAAAAGAGCTATGCACAAGGAATGAGGATGATATACCCCAGTGATTGTAATGAAGGGTTCGGTTCGAAATTCTTAGCGCCTGAAGAAGGCCGGAGCGTACAACGGCTGAAACGTCGTAGAAATGACAAAAAATATGAGAACAATAGTCCGAATAATGTAGATAGTGTAAATACTCCCTCTCCTCAGAAATATAAACATATACTAACCTAAAATAATACTCTTAAATTTTATATGAATCCGAGATCCGAACTTCGTGTATGCTTTTATGGCCAAACGAATAAATCAGACGAAGATAAGACGTACAAAGTTATATTCATGAAACGGAGAGGCTAGATTCATTTATAATTTAAGTGAATTCAATATTCTATTAACAATACAGATTGTTTGCAAAGTTTATTACAACTTAGAATTTCATAGACGTGACAAGTGCCAGGAACTGACCTGATTTTCTAAAAATAAATGAAGATTTAATAGCATTTAATATCAATCCCCTTGAAAATGTTTAAAAAAAATGGCCGAGTGCGCTTAGGACAATAGACAATATTAATAATATTTACATTCTCTTGCCTCCACCAAACGGAAAAATTTAAGAAAACAAAAATTGAAAAACTAATAAAGTTCACCAAATTTCCTTTCTTTGTCATATTCAACTAATCATGTGGGAAAGAAAGCTTGCTTCTTAACTGTACATTATATATATATATCCACACTGATGACGTGTGATACATAAAAACGGGCTTGTATTTGGATAACGCATATATATATTGCCGGGTCTTCGGTTTTAAGTTTTTATCACATTTCTAAATCTGTTTACAGGCCGTAACAACAAAGAATACTTCACAATAGTAAATATAAGCCCTGATGATGGTTATAACAACCGAAACATTATAATGTTGGCTACCATACAATAAATCCATATTTTTTTGTTTCTCAAGTATTTTTTATCTCACATTGTCCGAATTTATTTTCCATTTCAATATATATATATATATATATATATTTCCTATATATATATATATATATATATATAGGAAAAACTACTAAAAAGTTGATAATTTAAAAATTTATTTTTTTTGAGAGTATTTATTTATTTCTATTATTATGTATATATATTTGATATTTCAGACCGGCCTCGGCCTTTCATCAGAAACAAATGATTTGAAAATTTAAACTAGAAGCGTTCGTCGCGAGAGCGTTCGTCGAGAGATGTTTACATCACTTAGAAAGCTATATATATATATACTAGCAGTACAGCCCGGCGTTGCTCGGGATTAATGAAAGCTTTAAAACTAATCCATGGTCCTGGAGCTCCGACCCTTTGGACGTTGGCACGAAAGACTAAAAAGCAACAGTTGTTTCCAGTTAAAGCGAAACCATAGACTGAAAGAAAAATGAATGGATGTAAGTCAAATTTTGATTTTCCTGGTATCGATATCAAATAAGTTTTTTTCGTCGTCAACTGAATTTTGAATGCTAAATAAGTCCTCTGAGTAAATGGTATCATGGTTGAGACTAAGAACTACAATTATACCTACTTAGAGCCAAACCCGAAGCAAAAACTAAAATAAAAGGGCTGAAAAAAATACAGGCATACAGGTAGATAAACGGACACACACACAAACATCTTGCCTTTTATATACATAATCAACTTTTTGTACAATTGGAAGAACTGCAACCTTGAAACTTCTGAATATCGTTTCTTATGTCTTTGTCTATGAGTGTATCAAATTTGATTAAAATTGAACCACTCCTTCTATAACCCGATTTTTTCGATTATCAATTTCCGATATTTCTCGGGGGTAGCTCGACACAAAAACATAGATAAGAACACTCGCAGACGCTTATAGTACAACTGTGAAATTTTCAAGAAAATCGGTTCAGCCGTTTCAGAGTCTATAGGTAACGGACACACACACACAGACACAAACACAGACAAATTACCATTTATATATAAGTTTAGATTGATGGGTCTTTAGCGTTTTCAGGTGAGATAACCTATAGCAAATTAATTTTTTCTCGTCTCTTTTTTACACCTCCTTTTCGTTCATGTCACCAAGGTATAGGTATATAGTTTGTCATAATATTTCTCCGTTACTAATAAAAGTATTGTTTTAGCGTTATATATATATATATATATATATATATATATGTGTGTGTGTGTGTGTGTGTGTGTGTGTGTTCTTCACAATCCCAAACATGGCAATCATAGCAACAGAAAATAAGAGGTTTATTTAACCATACAAGACTATTACAGCTGGAGGATTAATACAAATACTTGTCACTTAGTTGAGTGATCTTATATCCAGCACCTCTACACTTACGGGTTTCGTCGACAATATTTTGTGTAATTGCTCAGTCCACTCCTCAGTAGATAACAGGAACATTTTCTTTGTATTCATGTATAAGTAAGAGTGTGTGTGCAAGTGCGCGCTGGTCAGTGCATGTGTGTATATGACTGCATGTGTGCGTATGTGTACTCTTTCAGTTCTCTCACTGTTCCTTTTTTTCTTCATTTCTTTGTCTTTCGACTCTGAATGTCACAATATTATGGAGCGAAGTTATTTCTGGGGATAGAGATATTTCCAAATATTCTAGGTTTTTGTAAAGATTTTCAAATATATGTGCATTTTTTGTTATTTTTTGTTCAAATAGTTTATTATTATTATTATTATTATTATTATTATTATTATTATTCCATTTTTCATTAAAGATCGATTTCTGCTATGGTTGCACTACCTACCAAGACTGCAGGAAAATCTAAGGCAGGCAGTGGTGTGTTGTTATGACTTCATTTCATGTTTTTTCATATCTCCCAAACATGACTAGCGTTACATAGACAAAGTTCTCCTTAGTGTGTGGGCTGTACTTAACAAAACAATTTTTTGTATATCGCTTAAGCTCGGATTTCCAGGGATTCTTTCAATGTATTGTTTTGTTCAACTATCACTGGTACGATTCTTGTTTTCAATTTCCACATTGTTTTCTATTTCAATTTCCAGGTCTTTATATTTTGACAGTTTTTCAAATTCCTTGGTTGCTATGCTACAATCCATTGGACAAGCCATATCAATTAACAGGCAAGTTTTTTCTTTTTGTTATTATTATTATTATTATTATTATTTAATATATGCTTAAATGACAAAGGAAATAATTTTTGTATGTCTTCGATTTTTCTATTTTGTCGTGTTTCCTGTTTAGTAATTGCTTCTTTTTTTTCTGGCCTGGTGTTATCTTATTATTGTCCTTTGAATACATATACAAACAGGCATAAATACATATGATCGCTGACACAAACATGTATATGCATACACACACACGCACACACGTGTATATATATATATATATATATATAAATGAAAGAGTAAAGCTGAATACTACAAGGCATGTTGAAAACGAAAAAAACTGGTTTCGTTCCCGCTTTTCAGGTCTCATCGGGAGATTAACTTAAAATAAATTATGGAATGACTAAAGGGAAGCGAAGAAAGAGGAATAGAAAATATAATGTGAAAGGGAAAGAAGTACTAGATGTTAACGATAACAAGTCCCAGCAAACATTCACGCTGTTTACAGAGAGAAGGTTTGCGAGACCTCATATACAAAGACTCCAGCACTCTTAAATGAAATAAAGAGTGTGACGGGGTCACAATTGTGAAACAGTCAACACTAAAATCAGCCACACATTTTCTATTATTTATAAGGTGCTTGCATATGGAGGAACCATAGGTATTCGAGATTATTTTAAAACTAAGTTATGATTCCGGACCTTACTACGAACGTGCTGTTTAATTCTCATGTATAGACGTGACTTGTTCTCACTATGTAGTTGGTAAACACAATTATATTGATAAACTAGCAGTATAGCCCGGCGTTGCTCGGGCGTAAAGAAAGTTTTAAAACAAATCAATGGTCCTGGAGCTCAGACCCTAAAAAACTAAAAAGCAATAGTTGTTTTCAGTTAAAGCGAAACTGTAGACTGAAAGAAAAATGTATGGATGTAAGTCAAACTTTGATTTCCTGGTATCGATGTCAAATAAGTTTTTTCGTCGTAAAATGAATTTTGAAAGCTAAATAAGTCCTCTGAATAAATGGTATCATGGCTGAGACTAAGAACTACAATTATAGCTACTTAGAGTAGAACCCGAAGCAAAAACTAAAATAAAAGGGCTGAAAAAATTACAGACATACAGGCAGATAAACACACACACACACAAACATCTTGCCTTATATATATATATATATATATATATATATATATATATATATATATATATATTTTATCGATTTTTTGCACTATTGTAAGAACTACAACCTTGAAACTTCTGAATATCGTTTCTTATGTCTTTGTCTATGAATGTATCAAATTTGATTAAAATCGGACCACTCCTTCTATAACCCGATTTTTTTCTATTATCGATTTTCGATATTTATTGGGTGTACCTCGACACAAAACCTAGCTAAGAACACTCGCAGACGCTTATAGTACAACTGTGTAAATTTTCAAGAAAATCGGTTCCACCGCTTCGGAGTCTATAGGTAACGGACGTACACAGGCACAGACACAAACACATACACACACAGACAAAGTTCCATTTATAAATAGGTTTAGATTGCAGAATAGTTCTTCAGTGTATTCAGCTGAATCGAAATAGTGAGCTGAACATCAACGTCTGATTAAATCCCTGAAGGACAATCATCCCCAGACCGGATAAAGGTGCTAGGGTTGTTCTCATGAATCGTTCAGAGTACGTGGCTAAGATGTTGTCAATTTTCGAATACACGTCTAAATTCGTAAAACTCGGCTGTGTTGATACATGTGATGCCACTACATCAAGTGAAACAAAATTTCAAAATGAACTCATGAAGTGGATAAAAAGCGGAGTTAATACCGGGGAAATTTCGGGTGAAATTCGTCCGTCCGGGTCAATTCGACCCCGTCTATATGGGTTACCGAAAATACATAATTATGGGGTATCGTTAAGACCCATCCTTTCAATAATAGGATCAGCCTAACACTAGGATGCCAAATGGCTTTCTTTAGTGTTAGAACCTGTGTTGCAACATTTAAGTCAGTCAGTTAAGTGCCATACGTGATACACGCTTGGGCGATCATGTCTCGAAAGAGACATGACTGACTGGGCGGAAGATTATCCCGCAGTAGGTTGCCATTGCTTTCTGCGGTAGACTGGTTGCCGACCAAGGCTATAGAACCCAATCTGTCCTGTTATTTGACTCAGAGCTAGAGAGAGATGGATTATATTTTAAGTGGGGGATCAGTTTATTACTTCATAAGAATATAAAACTGATCCCCCACATCATGCCTAGCAGAAGGCTTAATTATGTTTCCAACTATTATATTCAGTCCGTCAGTTAAGTGCCATACGTGATATGACTGAAAGAGACATGACTGACTGGGCAGAAGATTATCCCGCAGTAGGTTGACATTGCTTTCTGCGGTAGACTGGTTGTCGACCAAGGCTATAGAACCCAATCTGTCCTGCTATTTAACCCATAACTGGAAGGAAGAGACGGATTAATACCTTTCCCAAGGGTATTTGCGCGTAAGTGAATAAAATGGATTTAGCTGGAATTCGAACTCGGCTCCCCGGTTTCTCGTTCCGACCGATATCCACTGTACCACTCTCTATAAAGGATTCTTTTTCCTTTGTTGATAGTATCCGAAATTGTTCTTCTTCTTCAGGCGAGTTCATGTGTTCCTTTGATGTGTGTTTTTTTTATTTACTTTTGTCCCTCTGTTGGCGACAATCAATATTTGCTGTGATTTACTTTATCTCAGTTCCTTATCTTCCCCTCGTAGTCCTGAATCGGAATTTGATGAAATTTGCAAGGTCGTCTGTTGAATTTAGTTTTGATAATATCATGTATCGACAGATTGACGAGGTTGCTATGGGCTTTTCTTTTGGATCCATTACTGGCTAATATTTATGTGGGCTTACTTGAAAAGAGAATACGTCGGAGTACACTTCATCCTCAACTGTATTGTCGATACGTTGACGATAATTGTCTTCATCCATCTCTGAGGTTTACAGTTGAGAAAGAGTCGAATTCTCAACTGACATTTTTGGCCTGTTATATCGGACACCAACAGTTTTTCTCGCGTTAGTTTATAGGAAACCTACATTTGTGGGGTTATATACGCGCTGGGATTCCTTTTGTCTGTGGATGCGTAAGATAAAACTTATTAAATCCTTAATTCATAGGGCGTTAATGATCTGTTCGGAGGATTTTCTAGACGATGAAATTAATTTTGTTGCGGAAACCTTATGCGGTGTGGGGTACCCCCATATTCTGTTTCATTCTGTCATTCGTAACCAGATTGCTGAGTTCAGAGAAGTCAAACCGATTATAATTAAAAAAATGCCCGGTTTATCTGAGATTTCCGTGGATCGAAGCTGACTGTGAAAGATTTCATCTAGTGTTCGTGCTTTGTTATTTTTCGGCTGAGGTTCGAGTGATGTGTCATACATATACAATCACCCGGTTTACACTCCTCCCACGTCTGTTGAACAGGTGAAGAAACGCACCCCTTGTTCCCTGCTTAGGATATGGTTTCCGGTTTTCTCTTTTCCAATCTTGTCACTCTTACGTAGCCCCCTGCACATCAGTGGCGTTACCGCCTTTCTCGGGGTGATATGATAAAAAAAAAAATACCCGCCCTATTTTCTGTTCTAGTCTCAAGGACGTTCTCTCCCTTCATCAAGTAAATAATTACAGGGGTTTTATATGAGCATTACGGAACACATTAGAGGGCCGATTAAAGGGATTGTATTAAGCATTTATTTGCATATAAATCTTTACTTGGCCACCTACTTGTTTGTAAGTACGTAAATATTTACATGAACATACACCCAAATATATTTTAAACATATACTATTAAATATAAGAGGCAATTCATGTTTATTATGTTTAATATTGAGCTTATGTATATGTTTAGAAAACTATCTACTGTCTCGATACAATATATATATATATATCTATATCTATATATCTATATATCTATATATATATATATATATATAATGGATGCTATTACAAATTATGTCGGAAAATATAAACTTTCGTAAAATATATATACACTTCACATATACACGTATACACACAATCACACACCTATAAGACTATGTAGATATATATTAATTAATGCTTAAATGGCTAATTATATTTATATATGCACACACACACACATACACACACACACACATATATATATATAAATGTACCTATACACGTGTATATAAAAAACACATGCATATGTATATGTACATATATATTATTTATTATTTAAACAGCTAAATGTATATATACACACGCAAAAACACACACACACAGACACACACACACACATCCAACGAATGGTACCAATTTGGTTTTAAACTGCACGGCCTTCTACACCGTACCCACTCCATGAAAGGCAATGTTTATTAAATGAAGAGAGGCTGAATGACACACGTATGTCACTAAATGATCCTGCACGCCAATTTTCGATAATAAACGTATAAAATAAATGCTCTTTTGACAATCTTTATATTAGTTTTCTAAACGTGACATATGGAATTGTGATGGGGAAGCCACAGCGATGCCATCAAGATTTTGCGGATATATTTTCTAAGTGGTAATAAACGTAATAGCCACTGAAACAAGAGACAGTGTAATTATCGACGTCTACAAACATTATTCACTTCCACCTCCAAAAATAGGAGCCACATTTATCGAGAAACTGATGTTGCCAAGAAGACACAGGCTGATTTTTCATGACAAATTGAGAAATAGAGAAACACAAAACTAAGGCATTGTCATGAGTTCACCTATCATGCTAACGTTATAAGAATTTTATTTTCCAGACTAAAAAAAAAACTAAGGCATTGTCATGAGTTCACCTATATTGCTAACGTTATAAGAATTTTATATTCTAGACTAAAAAAAAAAAAAAAAAAAAAAAAAAAAAACGAAATAAAAACACCGTAAATTAAGAATATATATACACAAACCTGTAAAAGTAGATATATAGTTATTCAGTCAGTTAAATGCCATACGTGATAGATGCTTTCGATAGATGCTTTTAGATCTGTGACTCACGAGGCAAGATTTTACGGAAGTGGGTTACCATTTTTTTATAGGTGAACTGGTTACCAACCAACGTTATACAACCCAGTCTGTCCTGCATTTAATCCACACGTAATACATATATGGTCGATTTTGACTCATTCAATCCATGGATGACTAGTAAGAAGTTTTTCTTGGAGTACATTGCTATTTCTTTCTGCGGTAGACTGGTTGCCAACCAAGGCTATAGAATCTGTCCAGCTGTTTAACCCATACGTGATATACGCTGAGGATATAATGTTTCTTTTGATCCATGACTAACTAGAAGGAGGTTTAGTCGCAATAGAATTGCATTTCTTTTTGCGGTAGACTGGTTGACAACCAAGGCTGCTATAGAACCCAATCTGTTTTGATAGTCAACCCATACGTGATACACCCATGGGCGATAGGGTCTCTTTCTATCAATGACTGAATAGGCAGAAGTTTTTTTCCTGTAGTAAGTTGCAATTTCTTTCTGTGGTAGACTGGTTGCCAACCAAGGCTACAGAACCCAATCTACCCTGCTATTCAATCCGTAGCTGGAGGGAGAAGATAGGAATTAATACCTTTCCCAAGTAAAATTTTACGTAAGTGAATGTAATAAATTGTAATGGGAATTGAACCCGACTCTCCGATTTCGCATTCCGAGCTGATATCCATTACACCACAACGCACATGCCATGTATACAATATGTCCACTGAATCTCACCCCTCTAGACAGCTTTTTCTGCATATATATATATATATATATATATATATAAACACACTTATATACATATATATGTAAAAATATACTCAGTTATGATTTGAGATTAAGGACAGAATGGTTAAATAAAATAAAGACAAGAGGAAAACTGTATTTTAAATCGCCTACGCGTTTCGTCCTGTGCTTGACTTTATCAAGGCAAAAAGACGAAATGAGCTTTATTCTAAATTACGTATCTATAAACTTACAGTGTTGGCAACCACAAAGACGCTCACAAATCATTTCAAAAGATTAACAGAATATTTTAGTTTTAGAATTCCTTCATGTGGAGTGCAAAGTCACGAGATGTTAAAATGAAGGGAATTCAACCGTTTTCTTTGAAACTTATTATTATGTATGCTAGTCTGTTTTAGAAGTCCTTCCTTTGTAGTGCAAACATTTTAACATCTCGTGACTTTGCACTACACATATTCTTATAGCATATTGCAACTCAAAAGCTATAAAGTTTCGGCGCTAAAACACCATCATCAGACAGTTAAATGTTAATTTACTTGGTAATACAAGTATATTTCAAAAAACGAGAAAAATAAATAGAAACATGAGAATAAAGAGGTCATCCAATGAGATGAGTTAAGTTGGATTGGGAGATTATGACATTTTAAAGAATGGTGTGTGTAAGACTCATAGACAGTAGTGTTTCAATTTTTGCCACAGAAAGTCAGATATGTCAAACATTTTAAACCTGAAAAAAGAGAAAAAGATAAAGGAGAAAACTTCTACAAATACTTTCACGGCTTCTGCTCCGATGAACTTAGCTCACTGGTGCCCCCATATATGAATTTAATCATACGACAAGATTAGAAACTAGGTCCCACACTTTTATTGTGAAACCAATAAAATGTAAACGCAAATTTTACTCCAACAGCTTCTTCTCTCGCACTTCCCGCCTGTGGAATTCCTTTCCATTTACTTGCTTCCCCGAAAGCAACAATCTTCAAGAATTCAAATGTAAAGTCAATAGTCATCTTCTATCTCACTAACCTGCTTCCTCACTCTCATGCTCCTTTCTCCGTCCACTTCACTCTCATCAGTATTCTCTTCCTTCTCATACTCTCTTCCTGACACATCCCTGTAACCTGTCACTATTTCTCATAAAGTTCCTCCTATGTAACCCCCTGCACAACAGTGGCGGTAAAATGCCTTGCTTGGGGCGATATGATTATATAAAAAAGTTCTATACATTTATATTCCAGAGAATGTAAATAAATCTAAAAGACATGCATGTGTAACTAATCAGTATTTTATTGATTGATTGCTTCCTTTTTTACGGCTTATCAACAAACAAGAATTTATGTGGATAAAAAGTGGGGGATCAATTCTGTATTACAATCAATATATAAACGGATCACTCACTTTATGGCCATGATTGTTTCTATACATTTATATTCCAGAGAATGTAAATAAATCTAAAAGACTTGCATGTGTAGCTAATCAGTATTTTATTGATTGATTGCTTCCTTTTCTAAGGCTTATCAAAAAACAAGAATTTATGTGGACAGAAAGTGGGGGGTCAATTCTATATTCCCATCAATATATAACCTGATCCCTCACTTTATGGTCATGCTTGTTTCTTTACATTTATATTCCAGAGAATCTAAATAAATCTAAACGACATGAATGTGTAACTAATCAGTATTCATCGGCTGATTGATTCATTTTTTACGGCTTATCAACGGACAAAAAATTATTATGTTAATATAAAGTGGCGTTTCAATTTTTTATTACAATCCATACATATAAATTGATCCCTCACTTTATGGCCACAGTTATCCTTCTCTTACCCACTTTCTGACAACCCCCTATAACCTGTTACTCCTTCTCATAACTTTCCTTCTATGTAACCCCCTGCACAACAGTGGCAGTAAAATTCCTTGCTTGGGGCGATATGATTATAAAAAAAATAGCTATCTTCCTTTAAAGCTTCTTGTCAAGTTCATCCGTTTTAAACATGAATACAAAACAAATGGAACATGTTTTTTCTTTTTTATAGAATCTGATCAATATAATTTTATTTTTAAAGGGTATTTGTATTAAATACCGAATTCAGAAGGATAAAATAATTACAATCGCCATAAAGCAAAATTATTTTATAGTTTCTGTGGATGGAGAATAATTCTGGAGTGCATCAATTTTATAAATATAATAAATTCTATAAGCATTACTTGCAAATATCTGAAAATATTAAGTGGAGGGGGTAAATAATTCTGTCCATCACTGTATATACTGGATAAATATTACATGGGGTTACCTAGCTTTATTATCTATCTGTTTACAAAAAAAAAATAAAATAAAATACCAACAATATAAAATGTTTATATACATATATCGTGGATACATATTATATGTGGCATCACGTTGAATACACCGGTTCTCGCTCGATCACCGAAATTAAGCAGCGTTGAGCCTGGTCAGTACTTAGATGGGTAACCGCTTGGTAATACTAGGTGCTGTAAGCGTTTAGTGACAGATGTGCGTTGTGGTGCAGTGGATATTGGCTCGGAGAGAGAAATTGGTGAGCCGAGTTCAAATTCTTGTTGAATACCCTGCATTCACTTAAGCACTGGTACCCTTGGGAAAGGCATTAATCCGTCCCTTCACTCCAGTTAAGGGTTAAATAACTGGGTAGGACTTGGGGACCCTGCCCTTAAAAACAAATACCAATGAATCTTGATACTCGAAAAGAAAAAAAAAAGTATTACTAGACACAAAAACTTATGTAAAAACAACAATACATTGTTGAAAGAAAAAAGGTATTACCAGAAATAAAATAAAAAATTAGTTGGCAATAAATGACCCACCGAGGTGTTGATATGCCATAAAAACAAAGCAACCAACATATATGTATTATTTTCCTTAAAAAGTATCCCTGGTGAGTTTTTTTTTAATTTTTTTTATTAATGTTGTATTTTGGCTCTGATTACCTCCTGGTAGCTCAATGGAGCCGAGGTAGCGTGCGCATATATATTGGTCCAAGCGCCTCCTGTTGTGTGGAGAGAAGACTTCGTGCCTCGAAAAAGAAGGAAATGGTCGTCACTATGAATAAACGTTCATACACGCTTTTAATAAAAATGAACTTAACCGATATCCTGTCACAAATTTTTTAAGAATCGCAACATCCTCGCTTGCAAATGGCAATATCTATTGATTTTACTAGAATCCAATTCTCGTTCCTTTTTGTGTTCTCGCGATAGTAAATTACCACACGCAAGCACACACACACACACACACACACACACACACACACACACACACACATGTAATGAACACGTTATTTTTTATTATTTACACATTCTGCAAAAAACAAAAAGCAAATCAAAATCATGTATATTATTATTATTATTATTATTATTATTATTATTATCTAAACTTATTTATAAATGGAACTTTGTCTGTGTGTGTGTGTGTGCGTGTGTGTGTGTGTGTGTGTGTGTGTGTGTGTCCGTTACGTATAGCCTCCGAAACGGCTGAACCGATTTTCTTGAAAATTTACACAGTTGTACTATAAGCGTCTGCGAGTGTTCTTAGCTAGGTTTTGTGTCGAGGTACCCCCGATAAATATCGAAAATCGATAATCTAAAAAATCGGGTTATAGAAGGAGTGGTCCGATTTTAATCAAATTTGATACTCATAGACAAAGATATAAGAAACGATATTCAGATGTTTCAAGGTTGCAGTTCCTACAATAGTGCAGAAAATCAATAATATATATCTATAGATAGATAGATAGATAGATAGATATTAGACAAGATGTTTGTGTGTCTGTCTGTTTATCTGCCTGTATGTCTGTATTTTTTCAGCACTTTTATTTTAGTTTTTGCTTTGGGTTTGGCCCTAAGTAGGTATAATTGTAGTTCTTAGTCTCAGCCATGATACCACTTACTCAGAGGACTTATTTAGCCTTCAAAATTCAGTTTACGACGAAAAAAACTTATTTGATATCGATACCAGGAAATCAAAATTTGACTCACATCCATTCATTTTTCTTTCAGTCTACGGTTTCGCTTTAACTGGAAACAACTATTGCTTTTTAGTCGTTCGTGCCAACGTCGAAAGAGTCTGAGCTCCAGGACCATGGATTAGTTTTAAAGCTTTCATTTCACCCGTGCAACGCCGGGCTATACTGCTAGTTTTCTTAATACTTCGATTATTAGCCATGGTCAAACTAGCTACAAGTATGTTGAAAATCTAAGGCTGGCTGTGATGTGATTTCATTTGTTTTTTCTTTCTTTCGTAACATCGCTAGCATTCTTCTTCTCCTATGTGCCCTGTCCCTTCAGGACGTAGGCTATCATGGCTTTCCACATTTCCCTATCCCTGGTGGCTCTGAGCACATTTTAAGTGTTTGGGTATCAATGACGCCAGTACAGTGGATTTGGAATATATTGGATGAGTCTAATGGTGATTACGAAAATATGGAAGCTCGTCCTCGTTTTCGTCCGCCATATTCTTGTGATTTGCTTCTAATGAAGTCAGGACGCAGCGATCATTATTCTTTGTCTCTCTTTTCCGTGTTAACTTCATTGTTTTGAACTTTTTTGCCTCATTACTGTTGCTTTGCCTGCTTTTGTCTTGCATTTATTGTTTGCTTTGTTTTATATTTACTCTGTTATTTTCTTTCCTTTTCTATTTTTTATTGCTAACTGATATAACTCGGAACGACAAACTGGGGTACAGAGTTCGAATCCTAGTTAAATTGCTTGCATTCATTTACGCCCAAATACTCTTTTGAAAGATATTAATCCATCTCTTCCCTCTAGTTATGGGTTAAATAATAGGATAGACTGGGTTTTATAGCCTTGGCTGGCAGCCAGTCTAGAGCAGAAAGTAATTGCAACCTACTGTGGGATAATCTTCTTCTCAGTAAGTCATGTCTCTTTCGAGACATGATCACACAAATCGTGTATCACGTATGATACTTAACTGACTGAATTAAAGGAATTAATATTGAGCATCAGAAAGAGACAACTAAAGTTCCTGGGGCATGCAATTAAGAAGGAGGGCCTGGAGAACCTGATACTAACCAGCCAGATAGAGGGAAAAGAGAGAGAGAAAGCGGGGTGGGGGAAGCAGCGGATAACATATTTGAAGGCCCTGAGCAGGTGGATGACAAAACGGGGGTTGAGTGGTGTTGCAGGAGAAAACGTGTTAAGAGCCACCAGGGATAGGTAGACGTGAAGAGCCATGATCGCCTAAGTCATGAAAAGACAAGGCACATAGAAGAAGAACATATATACCAACTGTTTATAAGAAATTATAATGTGGATATAAAATGGGGGATCAATTCCATATAACAATCTATATATAAACTGATCCCTCATTTTGTGGCCATGGTAGTTTCTATACATTTATATTCTAGATTTATGGGCTTGAGCTAGTGGATGGCAGAGCGGGGTTTGGGTGGTGTAACAGGAGAAGGCATGCTAAGTGGCACTAGGGATAGGGAAACGTTTAAGGCTATGATCGCCTAAGTCCCGAAAGGACAAGGCACATAGAAGAAGAATATATATGCCAACTGTTTATAAGAAATTATAATGTGGATATAAAATGGGGGATCAATTCTATATAATAATCAATATATTAACTAATCCCTCATTTTGTAATCATGCTAGTTTCTATAGATCTATATTCTAGATTTATGGGCTTGAGCTAGTGGATGGCAGAGCTGGATTTGGGTGGTGTTACAGGAGAAAGCGTGCTAAGAGCCACCAGGGATAGGTAGATGTGGAAAGCCATGATCACTTACGTCCTGAAAGGACAGGGCACATAGAAGAAGAATTACTGTACAATTTTTAATGTTATCATCAATATTATTGTCATTATTATTATTGTTATTATTATTTTAGTGAACTGATAAATAAGTTTGTACTTATTTAAATATGTTAAATAAAAGAGAACTAAAATGTCTGGTAAAGTAAGAAACAGGCTGGAGCTGACTAAAGCTCACGTGTATACAACCCAATACAACAATATGGAGTCGTTGATAGCCACTGGGATGAACCAGAATTCGTTGAGACTTGGATCCGGTGTTTTTCAGCCCAAACTAGGTTAAATAAATTAGAAAACGTCAAGGCATATGCTTCTGTGGGTTGTAAAGCTATAATTAAAATTTAGGTTATGGCAGACCCCCAAACAATTGGTGAATTTGACTTTCGTCCAAATATATCTAAAAGGAAGTTTACGATCTAAAAAAAAAACTTGTCATGGAGGAAAAAACTAAATGTTCATTAAATAGTAACAAGATGAATGAATCATGCAATATATTTGCAGGTAAGAAATGTATGACTTAGGCCGGAAATATGCGAGATTTATATATCCATAAGTCCCGCTTGTGAAGGCAAAGCAATAATCCCATTAGAGATTGTAAGTCAAATGATTGACTTATGAATCCGGATTTTACCCAGAGTGTTCAGGATCTCATTTTTTTTTAGTGTCAGCACCCTGGAGAAATTTCAAGCAAACCAAAAAGCATGAAGCTTTGGGGAGATGGTTAATGTTTCTTTGATTCGGCCTTGTGTCAGACATAACCGAACTCCCTACAGCTTACAAGTTTTATAAAGAATTATCATCATCAGAATTATCAGGTTTTCATCAGAAGTTTGGTTGTCGGCAGGATGGAATGTGTAGAATTGTGTCAGAATAAAACTATACATTTTGCATTTTAAAATAGAAATTTATTAAAAAAATTGAATAACAGGAATTCGTAGAAATTAATGTTCAGTTAGAAGGTTAAGGTATCAAGATTTGTAGAAAATGTTAACAGTAGTAATTGTTGAAAAAAGATATGCGTACGTCGTATGTATGTGTTTTGTAGGAATGCCTTTGGATGGGGAAGAAGAAGTAAAATGAATAAGCACGCGAGAAGGAAAGAGAAAGTTATATTTTAGCTTGTCGTCTATGCTACTTCTATGTGTGACTGTCTTGACTGACGCCAATGTCATTTATAAAATCCTTTTTTTGCACTGGATCACTGAGTTCCTTTAGTCTTGCAAGTCGCTTCCATTACTCAAAAATCGATTTAAAAACCTACTTGTGAAATTTGGTTTCGACTTTTTCTTTAAGCGCATGGTCAATCCTTTTTCTATTTGGGAAAAGGCAGGATGTCACACGTCATTGTGAATTTTTGTAAAAGTGAAGAAGGTTGATTTTAATTCTTAATTTCTTATCCCTACAGGCAATCAGGGATCTACTTGGTTTAATCTTCACTAGGAACACTCTTTAGTACAAACCATCTATAGGGACCCATTAGCCTGTAGATCTTTACATATTTCTCTACAGTTGTTCGTGAGATGTGTTTTTAGTGATTTAGTGCGGTAGAAGCAAGACAGAATAGGAAAGAAAAGAAGTGACAAAATAACGGTGACAACTATAGCATCGTGTATTGGTTAACGATCAAAATCGGAGCCTCGCAAGAGATTGACACGTCTACAAAAAAAAAAACCCCAAAAAAACAAAACAAAAAAAAAAACAATACCCTGTCCGGTGGCAAAAGCTGCCAGGGTGGCAGTACCGCCTTAGCCATCGAAAGAGGGTTGCAGCTGTCAAGGGCAGGATATCGCACTTGCTTTCACACATTGTATGTAAAACAATTTAGACGGTGAAGACTATTCAGACAATTAGTTTATGACAATACATCGACCCTGATAACCTGGGTAATCGTTGCTGCAAATCAGGCTTCCTGGATTAGAACAATCCTAAATGGGGTGGGGATAGACTTTCGAGTTGGACCGTCAATATGAAGAGGATCTGAGACGTGCTACCAGGAAGGCTCGACCCGTAAAGCCGCGTCCACCACCTAAAACTTTTACTCGCGAGTCTTCAGGAGTAGGCTGGACCTTCACAGCTAACTCCGCAGCCGCCGTCACCAGTGTAGAGAAAGGGAATTAAGGGAGAGGATGAGGACCCGATGCTCAGGTGTAAACAGGTATCGCCAAAAACAAGATGTGATAATGTATTACGTTTGTTAGAGATTCATCAATCTGATGTCGTTCAGGTATATAACCTTGAAACACAGGTTTCCATACGATCAACGAAATTAAGCAATGACAAGCCTTATCACAACCTAGATGGGTGAGTGCTTGGGAATACCAGGTGTTGTAAGCTTAGATATACTGTTGGTGCAAAGGATAATGGTTCAAAATTGTTAATAGAAGTGCTGAGTTCAAATTCCGGTTGGGTTCGTTAAATTAATTTAAATAATATAACAGGAGCACCGGACAATCTGCGGCAGCAATATTTGAAGTATATTGTTTTTGTAAGCCCCGCTTAGATGTGGAACAAAGCCGAAAAATACGGAGTACCCAGTGAAATTCGAACTCACTACTCAGTTGTAACAGCTTCTAGCGAGACAAGCTTGTTAACCATTACACCACGTCGGGGTGCCCAGCAATATTGGAGGTATAGACGAATAGCAGACTTATAAATATGTAAGATAGATTCTGATGAGTAAGATCGTATAGCTCGACAAAGGCAAATCAACTTTCTTAGCATATATTTAACCTGAGTTTACCAGATGAGGATGGATATCTTTTGAGAGGATAAGATGGTTGTATATTAAGCAAATATTTTTTGACGAAAAAGCGACCAGTACAGAAATTTTTTTTTCTGCTTTTGCAAAAATCGATCGACCATGTAACATCGAAGTCGACATTTTTTATCATTCGGTAAAGATCTCTGACTGCCAAGAAATATTTTATATTTAAAAAAAATGTTGCGATAGAAGACGGCGAAAGAAAATATGAATTTAAATAAATAAATTTGACGAGCAATTTTTTTGTTTTTTTTTCTTTTACTTCCCGAGGATCCTGAAAAAAATCCGAGTTTAAAACGTGTGAGGGGAGGGTAGATCTACATAGAAGACCTGATCCGGATTATCGATTTGATATTGGATAAGAGAATTACAAAGTTACAAAAAATATAAAATATGGTAAAAGGACATGAGGAGAATAAAAAGAAAGAAGCAGTTTTGCAACTAAAAATTTAAATATTTACTTTGCTACGTCTGGTCTGGTACATTTTTTATATAGAGATTCTTGATATTATCTGCAGAAGAATCTGCAATGTTATTGATCTCGACCTGACATCTCGGCTTCAGTTAGTTTCCCACAGCGTTTTCTATGAATAATTTCATGGTGATTGCTCTGAGGAACTGTGCACTTTGGTACCTAGACTATGAATTGAAGCATCGTAAAGATTTTGTGGTGCAGTGGATATCGACCCTGAACGACAAATCGGGGAGCCGAGGTCCAATTCCAGTTGAAATTCTTACATTCACTTGCGCACAAATACCCTAGAAAAAGGTATTAATCCGTCTCTTCCCTCCAGTTATGGGTTAAATAACAAGACAGCTAGGGTTCTATAGCCTTGGCTGGCAACTAGTCTATCGCAAAAAAACAATGGCAACCTACTGTGGGATAATCTTCTGCCAAGTCAGTCATATCACTTTCGAGGCATGATCGCCCAAAGCGTGTATCACGTATGGCACTTAACTGACTGACTGAATATAATATATGGAAACATAATTAAGTCTCTCATCAATAATCTCTTCCTTCTCCTACTCTCTTCCTGACACCCCCTGAAACCTTTCACTCCTCATAACATTCCTCCTTGTCCACCCCAGTCTCATCAGTACTCTCTTCCCGACACCCCCTGCAACCTCTCACTCCTCATAACATTCCTCTTTGTTCACCCCACTCTCATCAGTAATCTCTTCCCTCTCCTAGTCTCTTCCCGACACCCCCCTGCAACCTCTCACTCCTCATAGCATTCCTCTTTGTCCACCCCACTCTCATCAGTAATTTCTTCCCTCTCCTACTCTCTTCCCGACACCCCCTGCAACCTCTCACTCCTCATAACATTCCTCTTTGTCTACCCCACTCTCATCAGTAATTTCTTCCCTCTCCTAGTCTCTTCCCGACACCCCCTGCAACCTCTCACTCCTCATAACATTCCTCTTTGTCCACCCCACTCTCATCAGTAATTTCTTCCCTCTCCTACTCTCTTCCTGACACCCCCTGCAACCTCTCACTCCTCATAACATTCCTTGTGTGTAACCCCCTGCACAACAGTGGCAGTAAAATGCCTTGTTTGGGGTGACACGATTAAAAAAAAACTGTCTTCACTCTGTGTCCACCTTCTTCTCTTGCCTTTTCTTTGTCACCCTCTGTAACTGGTTCGTATTTCTTTTCACTCTCCTCCTGTCTAAAATGTTAAATCTCTTATGTAGGCCCCTGTACATCAGTGGCTGTACCGTCATGCTTGGGGTGAAATGATTAAAAGAAATGCACAGAAAGCACGGACTGCTGTCCAACAAAAAATTCACAATCTTTATGTCAACACGTATAAACCATTCATACTGATCATAACGAATTATCTCCAGTACATACTTTACCTTTTCATACTTCTCCTTCACGTTAGTCGGGTGAGCAAGGAGTACTGGTTCACGTTGTGCAGCAGAACATATTTCAGCAATCGCTTGCTGCTTTCAATGAACAGTCTCCAATATTTAGGTTCGGACTGTGGCACACCAAGCTTCTGCAAAACTTGATCAATATCTGTACAGTACACCAAGTCCTTTTCTACAAAGAAAACAAAATGAAGGTACTCTTGATGCCTAAATCACTGTCAGAGAGAAGATGTTTTTCCTTCGAATTGAATGCCAAAAGTTCAGCAGGGGATAAGCTGAGATCGCGAACGAGAACAGTTAGCTTCTTTGACGCAGGTACTTGATGCAAGCCTTGCCTACAATGTGTGGCGCGCAAGCTTTATACTGATCACCAAGTTTAATACCAAAATAAAAATGGTAAGCACGCTTTGCCAAACTTGTGACGTGATTCGCCGCACATGTAACAGAATATGTAGGGCTTTCTTTTGCAAGATCTTCAGTAAGTTAACCTGATTGAGCAAAACCAATGTTACTTTTCAAATCAACACGTCAAAATTGTCTTAAATCAACTAAAAAAATCTTAGACAACAAATTTGGTGTTGATTAGTGTAATTACTTTTAAATGTATGTGGGTAGAATATTTTGGATGGTAAAGTTTATAATTTGTGTTTGATTTCGTAGAAACGTTTGGTTGTTTAGGTGTATGTTGGACGGCAGCGTTAGTTAATAAATGCGTATGTGTTTGTAGGTATTAATTCACGTGTTACGCGTATTAATGCAACGGATAATTTTGAAATGTATGTGTGAGAAATATTTTGTAGGGTAAACAAACTAATTTTTTTTTCTGAATGAAAGTCAAATCTCCCAACAAAAATAATATATTTAGGCATTTCAAATCTAAAATTAAGAGACCTTGCCGCCAATCTAGTACTGCAGTTAAATTGATAAAATCTAGGTGCCACATAGGTAAGTTAATCAGAACAATTACTACGAAAATAATTTTTACAAAAGGCGTAGGGAAGCTACGTTTACGGCGGTGCGAAAGTAAATGAAACCGAATTGCCAGATCAGGACTAATAAAACTGCAGATTCTTGTTTAGATTACAAGTTTCAGTTATTATACTTGTTGGTTAAACTCTTGTAAATTTGATTCCATCTCATGTTATGGAGGTTAATACTGTTAAAAGAACGTTTACCATCGCACTATGTTGTGGGGTTCTCCATTTTCCAAAAGATGGACTCGTCCAGAGTATACTTATACTACTGCTATAGAAGCGAGACGAGAGAATACCGCGTTTTCCCTCGATAATTCCTCTGACACTGTCAGCTCTCTGCCTTCGGGTGGATAGCATTGACCCAGTCGTGGCAAAATTAGACACCTATTTTTGGCTGGGCTATATGGCCCGGAGGTTCCACATAATAAAGGCCTGGTGCCACATTTTTCCCCAGCGGAAGGGCAAATAAATACCGAATACCGCTAACTGGAGAATACGAGAGTCCAGAGATATATTAGCAGTCAGTACACAGTACTTCATAGTCGCTCTGTGCTCCACTCATCGAGAAGATTATTACACCGAACCCGTCAGCTTCCGTCGTGGACATGCTTAATATACTACGGCTTCACTTCCAGAGGCTTGTACATGTACTTTTTACTAACCCGCATTCCTGGACTACTAATCTTCATTCAAGTCTGTGTCCTTAAGTTAATACACTTATTTTCTATCTCAATTACTGGTCGTTGTTCATTTATTTATGCGGACCCCATTCCCGGGATCCACAACACCTGGACTACAAATCTTCATTCAAGACTGTATCCTTAAGTTAATACACTTATTTTCTATCTCAATTACTGGTCGTTGTTCATTTATTTATGCGGAACCCATTCCCGGGATCCACAACACCTGGACTACTAATCTTCATTCAAGTCTGTATCCTTACGTTAATACACTTATTTTCTATCTCAATTACTGGTCGTTGTTCATTTATTTGTGCGGACCACATTCCCGGGATTCACAACACATGGACTACTAATCTTCATTCAAGTCTGTATCCTTACGTTAATACACTTATTTTCTATCTCAATTACTGGTCGTTGTTCATTTATTTGTGCGGTCCTCATTCCCGGGATCCACAACACCTGGACTACTAATCTTCATTCAAGTCTCTATCCTTACGTTAATACACTTATTTTCTATCTCAATTACTGGTCGTTGTTCATTTATTTATGCGGAACCCATTCCCGGGATCCACAACACCTGGACTACTAATCTTCATTCAAGTCTGTATCCTTACATTAATACACTTATTTTCTATCTCAATTACTGGTCGTTGTTCATTTATTTGTGCGGACCACATTCCCGGGATTCACAACACATGGACTACTAATCTTCATTCAAGTCTGTATCCTTACGTTAATACACTTATTTTCTATCTCAATTACTGGTCGTTGTTCATTTATTTGTGCGGTCCTCATTCCCGGGATCCACAACACCTGGACTACTAATCTTCATTCAAGTCTCTATCCTTACGTTAATACACTTATTTTCTATCTCAATTACTGGTCGTTGTTCATTTATTTATGCGGAACCCATTCCCGGGATCCACAACACCTGGACTACTAATCTTCATTCAAGTCTGTATCCTTACATTAATACACTTATTTTCTATCTCAATTACTGGTCGTTGTTCATTTATTTATGCGGAACCCATTCCCGGGATCCACAACACCTGGACTACTAATCTTCATTCAAGTCTGTATCCTTACATTAATACACTTATTTTCTATCTCAATTACTGGTCGTTGTTCATTTATTTATGCGGAACCCATTCCCGGGATCCACAACACCTGGACTACTAATCTTCATTCAAGTCTGTATCCTTACATTAATACACTTATTTTCTATCTCAATTACTGGTCGTTGTTCATTTATTTGTGCGGACCACATTCCCGGGATCCACAACACATGGACTACTAATCTTCATTCAAGTATGTATCCTTACGTTAATACACTTATTTTCTATCTCAATTACTGGTCGTTGTTCATTTATTTGTGCGGGCCCCATTCCCGGGATCCACAACACATGGACTACTAATCTTCATTCAAGTTTGTATCCTTACGTTAATACACTTATTTTCTATCTCAATTACTGGTCGTTGTTCATTTATTTGTGCAGACCCCATTCCCGGGATCCACAATGACTGGACTACTAATCTTCATTCAAGTATGTATCCTTACGTTAATACACTTATTTTCTATCTCAATTACTGGTCGTTGTTCATTTATTTGTGCGGGCCCCATTCCCGGGATCCACAACACATGGACTACTAATCTTCATTCAAGTATGTATCCTTACGTTAATACACTTATTTTCTATCTCAATTACTGGTCGTTGTTCATTTATTTGTGCAGACCCCATTCCCGGGATCCACAATGACTGGACTACTAATCTTCATTCAAGTATGTATCCTTACGTTAATACACTTATTTTCTATCTCAATTACTGGTCGTTGTTCATTTATTTGTGCGGGTCCCATTCCCGGGATCCACAACACCTGGACTACTAACCTTCATTCAAGTCTGTATCCTTACGTTAATACACTTATTTTCTATCTCAATTACTGGTCGTTGTACATTTATTTGTGCGGGCCCCATTTCCAGGATCCACAACACATTATGTGTTTTTTTTTTCAAGGAAAGTGAAAAAGATTCTCCATAAATTCAGATTGATCCTATTCCTTAACGCTACATGTTTAAAAAATTACATCTATGACAGGATAGAGCCGACTTCATCTCATTTCTCCAGTTTACCAATTGTAAGGAAGAAGTTCAACGCAGATCAATTTTTTTCAAACAACTGCTGCTCTGTAGAACAGGCTCCCTGGTCACTGCAATCTGAACATCTTCAAGTCAAGGGCTAGTTGTTATCGGTCATTCTCACTGCTATCTTCACTTCTGTCAACCCCTTCTTTCACTCATATTGGGCTCATTCACCATAGCCATTTTAACAATAACTTTCTAAAATGCCAGTAAATAATTCTAAATGTAGTAAAACCCAAACAAGGAAATAAAAACACTGAAAAATCTAGATAAGAAAATAAAGCAAACATTGGATTGATTTGTCAAGAGGCAAAAGATTTGAAATTCGTGCGTCTATCTGGACAGAGAGAAGATGACAGAGAGTGAGTGATTTGGTGAGATGAAATACAAGCTAAAGACGAAAAAGCTGGGCTGTCACTGTTATCCGCCGACCATCAAAAGATCTCTTATCTTGTTCGATTCTTCCATCAACGCTTCCTTCGGGGTCGCTCAAACTTTTCTCTTTCTTCAGAAGACTCACTAGAGGGCGTTTTTATTGCACAAGAGTGTGAAGGGGGCGGAATAAAAAAAAACTGTTTTAAAATTTAGAAAAAAGAAAGTAAAAAGATTCAGTTAGATAAGATACAATGGAGACAAATATAACTAAAAACATGAGACATTGGTTGACAGGTATGGGTTTCGCGTTGGCAAGAAAGAAGAGAAAAAAAGAATAAGTAAAAAAGGGACAACAATTAGAGAGATGGTGGAGGACGAAGTTGGGGTGCTGGAAAAGTCCGCACGGTATAAAGGGGATATATTCGAAGCAGGATTGGATTTAGACAAAGATAATGTACCGGTAAAACGTAATACTTCCACAGAGATCTGTCATGTTACTAAAGTGGATACCATATTGTTTCAAAATAACGTGAGTTCGACTTATCCAAGTTTTCGGTTTCCACGGCTTCAGCTACACACGGTCAACTCCAGAAATAAGCATCTCATATTTGAAAATAAGGAAATATTATATCGAGTCAACTGCTAAGTCTACTGATAAGAAAATAGGTTAAGTGTTGTTCTGGAACAGGTTCTCCCAACCTGGCGATATCGCCCATCTTTGGGCGATATCAACAGTTGGGTGGAGCAACTAAACAAAGAACGATGGGCTAATGTAAATATAGGGTTTTTGAGTATTAAAAATGTATTTCACAATATGCTACCCGAAGAAAAATATTCAGAGGAGATAATTGCAAAAAAAAAAAAAAAAAGAAACAATAGGCAAATTAGGAATAACTGGGTTACAATCCTAGAAGAGATATAAATAACCCCCAAACAAGAAATATGTTCTTGCGAGTCATTAATATTCAAATAATTCTTTAGATGAAATAACATTTTTTTAACATAAAACAGATGAAAAGAAAAACAAAAACAACAAGTATTTGCTGAAGTTTATCAGTTGGTACCATTGTATATTATTTTTAATTTTATAACGATGAATAAAAATCTTTTAATTTTTTTAAACAATTGCCCCGCTAACACTGACCATAAAACTAAATTCAAATATATACATAGTTTTCAATTATCAATTTTGCTTTCGTTTCTTGTTTAATAATTTAATTGGAGTAGATAGATCTAATTGGAGTAGATAGATCTATCTATCGCCCGGTTCACACTCCACCCACGTCTATTGAAGAGGTTAAGAGGCTCATCCCTTGTTCCCTGTTTAGGATGTGGTTTCCGGCTTTCTCTTTTCCAATCTTTTCACTATTACGAACCCCCCTGCACATCAGTGGCGTTACCGCCTTGCTCGGGGTGATATGTAAAAAAAAATAAAAAATAAGGTTGTTGGTAGTAGCGGCAGCAGTCAATGTTACTTCTTACCTCCCTTTGGTATTTTTTTTATTGTATCATAAAATCAGTTTATGAACTACTAATTGATTTTGGTATGCTTTTGAATATTTACTAATTGATTTTGGTATGCTTTTGAATATTTACTATACTAGTAGGCAGTGGAAATATTTAAGAGATTTTTGCTAGCTCAAATCTGCCATACTCTTTTATAGGTCTTCTTGTCATTCATCTGGATTTAATGCAGTGCATATCGGCTCGGAAAGAGAAATCGGGAAACCGAGTTCGAACCCCAGTTAAATTCTTTGCATTCACTTACGCACAAATACATTTGGGAAAAATATTATTCCATCTCTTCTCTCTCCAACTATGGGTTAAATAGTCGGGTAGATTGCATTATATAACCTTTGTCTACCTTTCACAGATAATAAATGGGTTTGCTTTGGGTCAACATTCCTACCTGTAATAAAGGCAAGTTACAGAAGAATTGACGATCCTTTCTTCGATAGCGAGGGGTGGTTGATGGCCAATGCTCCCCTGGCAACGATGACGCGTAGTCGTCCGTGGATTGCATAAATCAATGAAAATTCTGACATTAGTTATGACATGGCATCTAGGCTTTAGTTACATTCTACATTAACTTTTCACGGTGCTTGTTCGAAAGAACTTTCCTCTAATTTTCTTCTTTCATCGTTAGCCTTATTGCATCTTAGTGGCTTTTTTGCGTTGATGGGCTGAATTGATTAAAGATTAACAGTTCCAAGAATAGTTTTGCCGGTAATTCAGATAAGAGAAGTTGTAAAGCAAATAAATTAAGGTTGCTTTTTCTTGATACACCGACCACTCGTGTTACTAGATTGGCATTTAGGTCCCAACGTTTTACCGTCGAAATGCATAAATGTAAACGCCTCTTATAATCTAACAGGTTTTTTTTTCTTGGACTTCCCGTTTGTGGAACTATTTTCCGTTTTCTTTCTTCCATGATAGCTACAATCTCCAAAAGTTTAAATGCAACATCAACTTCCATTTTCGATCTACTTGATTCAAATCTAACTCTTATCATTTTTTCGACATCCACTATACCATATTTCTTTTCTTTCACTTGAAATCCTTCCGCACCAGTGCTTGCTTGGTTTGAAATGATTACAAACAAAAGCGCATACCAAAATATCTATATGAGATATCCAAAACATGGATTGTAGAATGTGAATAATCTATCACCATTAAAGTTTTAAATTTAAAATTTGGCGGTATAGTAATTTAATTTTAGATATATTTACGCGTGCTACTAGATTGGCATTTAGGTCCCACCCTTTTACCGTCAAATATAACCGCTTTTTCTACTTTAATAGCTTATTTTCTCGCACTTCCCATGTCATCTTCTTGCTTCCCCGATAGCTACAATCTCCAAAAGTTTAAATGCAATGTCGATTTCCATCTTTATCCTTATTGTCATATTCACGACGTTTCGACCGTTGTATGCTGTGACCATCTTCGGATGATTGGATTTTTTAATGAAAACCTTTGTTTCGGCAGTGGATATAAGTTTGGTTAGATCTAGAGACTTCAGTTGTGACTTCAATAACTGGCCACGGTAGCGGCGAACATAGCTCTAGAGTTCATTTTATGGGAGATAAATAAAACACTCGTAACTTGTATGACTTATGGAACGAGAACAATCTACCTTAGAGATCGAAATAAAAGGGTTCAACACAAAATTACAGTTACATGAAGAATGTCAAGGCGTACAACGGCTGAAACGTCGTGAATATGACAACAAGGATGAGGACAACAATCTGAACAATGTAAATAGTTACAATACTTCATCTCAGAAATATAGACAGCTCGTAAAGAATACCGGAGCGTACAATGGCCAAAATGTCGTGAATATGACAACAAAGGTGAGGACAAGAGTCCGAATAATGTAAATAGTTACAATACTACAGCTCAGAAATATAGACAGCTCGTAAATAATACCGGAGCGTACAATGGCCAATATGTCGTGAATATGGCAACAAAGATGAGGACAACAGTCTGAAGAATGAAAATAGTTACAATAATTCATCTCAGAAATATAGACAGCTCGTAAAGAATACCGGAGCGTACAACGGCCAAAATGTCGTGAATATGGCAACAAAGATGAGGACAACAGTCTGAACAATGTAAATAGTTACAATACTTCATCTCAGAAATATAGACAGCTCGTAAATAATACCGGAGCGTACAATGGCCAAAATGTCGTGAATATGACAACAAAGATGAGGACAACAGTCTGAACAATGTAAATAGTTACAAAACTTGATCTCAGAAATATAGACAGCTCGTAAAGAATACCGGAGCGTACAATAGCCAAAATGTCGTGAATATGGCAACAAAGATGAGGACAACAGTCTGAACAATGTAAATAGTTACAATACTTCATCTCAGAAATATAGACAGCTCTTAAAGAATACCGGAGCGTACAATGGCCAAAATGTCGTGAATATGACAACAAAGATGAGGACAACAGTCTGAACAATGTAAATAGTTACAATACTTCATCTCAGAAATATAGACAGCTCGTAAATAATACCGGAGCGTACAATGGCCAAAATGTCGTGAATATGACAACAAAGATGAGGACAACAGTCTGAACAATGTAAATAGTTACAATACTTGATCTCAGAAATATAGACAGCTCGTAAAGAATACCGGAGCGTACAATGGCCAAAATGTCGTGAATATGACAACAAAGATGAGGACAACAGTCTGAACAATGTAAATAGTTACAATGCTTCATCTCAGAAATATAGACAGCTCGTAAAGAATACCGGAGCGTACAATGGCCAAAATGTCGTGAATATGACAACAAAGATGAGGACAACAGTCTGAACAATGTAAATAGTTACAATGCTTCATCTCAGAAATATAGACAGCTCGTAAAGAATACCGGAGCGTACAATGGCCAAAATGTCGTGAATATTGCAACAAAGATGAGGACAACAGTCTGAACAATGTAAATAGTTACAATACTTCATCTCAGAAATATAGACAGCTCGTAAAGAATACCGGAGCGTACAATGGCCAAAATGTCGTGAATATTGCAACAAAGATGAGGACAACAGTCTGAACAATGTAAATAGTTACAATACTTCATCTCAGAAATATAGACAGCATGTCGTGAATATGACAACAAAGATGAGGACAACAGTCTGAACAATGTAAATAATATAAATATCTCATCTCAAAAATAAAGACAAATAAAAAAAGATTTGTTAATTAGAACCTGAAGTTGACTTACCTTACTTCGATATTAAACTGAGCTTATTATAAGAGAGAGTCTAATTCTAGAAGATCTCGCGAGGATAAGATTGACTTAGAATTGCTGTAAGCTTTTCCTGCTTTCATATTATGAGTAACTTACATTTCTTTCTTTTTGTTAAAGACATTATTTTTTTAAAAACAGATTTCCTTTTGCTTAAAATAGGCCTTATACTTTATACGACATTTTATTTTGTATATTCGATACGACTGTTGCTATTTTGATTAAAAGACAATACTCGTCGCGTTTAGCTTTAAAATTGATAATCATTAGAAGGCCCGTCAAACTCGTTAAAATTGTATTAAGCTCTTTCTGATTTTTATTAGAAGACATTCACGACTGTGTCTTGTTCGTTTAAAGACGTGTCTTCTCTTCATTACTAGTTAATGTGTGACTTGGTTTACTAGTTAATACATCTGTATTGCTGGATCAATAGATTCAGAGTGATGAGTTCAATCCTTCCTGGATGCTATATACTTTCGACCGTGTGGTACAACTAAGATACGCTAAGAAAATCATTTATAGCGATTCGAAATGGTGCTAATGATAGTTTCGACAGCAAGGCCATTGATCAACATGGCTTTGAGAAGCGCGGATCAAAATCTTTCCGGCAGCAAGAAAAATAATCGGGATAAAGAATGTTTTGAGAAGAGTGGATCAAAATCTTTTTGGTAGCAAGACCATTGATCGGGATAAAACAGGTTTTGAAGAGCATGTATCAAAATCTTTCCGGCAGCAAAACCACTGATCGGGATAAAAGTGGCTTTGAAGAGCGAGGTTCAAACTCGTTCCGGCAGCAAGAAAACTTATTGGGATAAAGGAGGTTTTTAGAAGTGTGGATGAAAATCTTTCTGGCAGCAAGAACACTGATCGGAATAAAGAATGTTTTGAGAAGCGTAGATCAAAATCTTTTTGGTAGCAAGACCACTGATTGGGATAAACGAAGTTTTGAAAAAAGTGGATTAAAATCCTTCAGGCAGCAAGACCAGTGATCGGGAAAAAAGAGGTTTTGAGGAGCGTCGATCAAAATCTATCCGGTAGCAAGGCCACTGATCGGAATAAAGTAGCTTTTTAGAAGGGTGGATCAAAATGTTTTCGACAGCAAGATCACTGATCGTTTGTTTGGAGGTTTTGTGGAGCGTGGATGAAAATCTTTCCGGCAGTAAGCCCAATGATCGAGAGTTTGGAGGCTTTGAGGAGCGTGGATCAGAATCTTTTCGGCAGCAAGAAAATTGATCGGGATAAAGGAGGTTTTAAGGAGCGTGGATCCAAATCTTTCCGGAAGCAAGACTACTCATCGAGATAAAGATAGTTTTGAATCAATGGCTTTTTTCCCAGGTCCAAGACTACTCAACGGAAGATAAAAGGTTTTGAGGACCGTGGAACTGCTTCTTAATTGCCAAGTACACTCTTTTGGCAGCAAAAATTCTGAATCACCTCTTAATTGCTACTGTTCATAGGTCCACTCTTCTGGCAGAAAGATCTTTGATTGGAAGCATGGATGTTTTAAGGTGCAAGGAATCATCATTTAATAGCTGTTGTTTGCAGTCGACACTTCTGGTAGCAAGATTTCTGATAGGGAGATTGAAGGTTTTGTGGAGCGTGGAATCACCTTTTCATTGCTGTTGTTTCCAGGCAGCAAAGCTTCTGATTGGGATATTGGAAGTTCTGAGAACGTGGAAAAATCACTCAACTACTGTTGTTTCCTCTGATCGGGGTACTGGAAAGTTTGAGGTGCGTAGAATCATAACTTAATTGCTGTTGTTCCGATGTCTACCCTTCCAGCAGCAAAACCTCTGATTGGGATAATGGAAGTTTTGAGGTGCGTGAAATCATTTTTTAATTAGTTTTTACCAGTTTTTACCCTTCCGTCAGCAAGACCTCTGGTCGGCAGACTGGAGGTTTTAAGGAGCGTGGAAGCACCTCTTAATTGCTGATGTTTCCAGTATCACCCTGCAGGCAGCAAGACTTCTGATTAAAAGATTGGAGGTTTTCAGGCGAGTGGAACTATCTCTTAATTGCGGTTGATCACAGGGCCACCCTCCTGGTAGCAAGACCTCTGAAAGAATGATTAGGAGGTTTTGAGGGGCCTGGAACTGCCTTGCTGTTGTTCTTTGGTTTGACCTTCCAGCAATAAGACATCTGAAGGAAAGATAAGTTTTAAGAAGCGAGGAACTAATTTATAATTGCTATTGTTTCCAGGTTCCCCTTTCCGATTGTAAGACCTCTGAACGAAAGATAGGTAATTTTAAGGAGCGTTGTACTGCCTGCTAATTGCTGTTGTTCTCAGGTCTAACATTCTTACAGCAAAAACATTGAAGATTCTGAAGAGCGTATAATCAACTTTTAATTGCTGTTATTCTAAATTCAACCCTTCAGGCAGCACGACCTGTGAACGGCAGAGTGGAGGTTTTGAGGAGAGCGGAATATTTTCTTAATTGTTGTTGTTGTTCCTTGGTCCAACATTCTGACAGTAAAACCTCTGAAGGGAAGATAAGAGAGTTGAGGAGCGTGGAATTAACTCTTAATTGCAGTTGTTCCCAGGTTTACTTTCCCGGCTGCAGGGCCTCTGAACAATAGATTCATAGTTTCGAAGAGAGTAGAATAGACTCTTAATTGCTGTTGTTCCAAACTCAGCCTCTTCGTCAGCAGGACCTCTGATAGGAAGATTGAAGGTTTTGAGAAGCCTCTTGATTTCCGTTTTCCCCAGGTTCATCCTTACGGCAGTAAGAACTCTGACCAAGATATTGGAGGCTTTGAGGAGCGTAGAACCGCCTTATAATTACTGTTGTTTCCAGGACCACCTTCCCGACAGCAAGACTTCTGATTGGGAGATTGGAGGTTATCAGGAGCGTGAAATTACCACTGAATTGGTGTTCGCAGGACCACTTTCCGGGTAGCAAGACCTCTGAAGGAAGGATGGGTAGTTTTGAAGAGCGTTGAACAGCCTCTTAATTGTTATTGTTTCCAGATTCATTTTTCCAGCAGTAAGACCTCTGAAGGGAAGACTGGCGGTTTGAGAAGCGTGAAGCCACCACTTAATTACTGTTGCTCCCCTGTGCACCCTTTCAGCTCTAAAACCTCTGAAGGTAAGCTTGAAATTTTGTCGAGCGTAGAACTGTCCCTTAATTCCTTTTTTCCAGATCCGGTCTAATCCGGGGTTATAGAACCTGTTAGGGGTCCCAACTAGGGGTAAATAGTGAATTTAAAAAAAAACAAAAAAAACTATGTAAGTATAAAAATACATTTTCATAGTAAAAATATAAGTAACACACACACACACACATACACACACACATATATATATATATATATATATACAAGAAATCTAGAAGCGAGCTTACTTTCGTATTTTCGTACTTTCGTATCGAGCAGTTTATTGTTAAGGTTTCTTCTTTTTTTTCTTTCAAACAGGCACTAGACGTATTGTTCTTGTGCGCTGCTTGTTTCTTTTTTTCTACTCCCCCCCCCCCCATTATTTAACCCACGAGGTAGTTCTCGCCGGGTTACAAGACGGTTTATATTACTGTTACGTTTAGCACTTAACAGTAATTAGCGAGCCTACTTTCGCTCTACCTTCGTACTTTCGTATCGAGCACTTTATTGTTAAGGTTACATCTTGGTTTTTTTTCTTTCTAACGGGCAGTAGACGGATTGTTCTTGTGCGCTGTTTGTTTCTTTTTTTTCTCCCTCCATTATTTAACCCACGAGGTAGTTTTCGCCGGGTTACAAGACGGTTTAAATTACTGCTAAGTTAGCACTATTTTCGGAGGTTTAGTCTGTTAGTGTTGCCTTACTGTGATTAGGTTCATTACTATATATATATATATATATATATATATATATATATATATATACTATCACTTATTTATATTAAAATTACCAACTATACATCTTGAAAGCATAATGACCAGTTATGCATTTTATAGAAAAATGACCAACAATATTCTATAGCTAAGTGGCCAGCATTAATATTTTATCTGCAGTTGAAACCATAAAACTGCGTTAAAAATAATTACATTTCGGCTTTAAATAACCCATAGTGATGTTGATATGCCGCTATATAAAATCAACAAACCAATGTAATATAATAGTGCGTTCGATCCTTATTAGAATACTCAAACCTTTGGCCTTGTGTCACAACTACCCTACGGTTAGTGAATCATTTTGCGCGCCTCGATGTGGTGCAAAAGTTATCAAGCTTGTTTCTCTAGATCAGTGTTGACTGCATATTAATTTAGAGGCTCAATAATTACGGCCTTGTGTCAACTCTAAGCAACGCTAAGAAAACTACCATTACTAGATATTTTTTTTATTTGTAAACACACAGGCCTTGTCATATTCGCTACAACAGTTTTTTTTTTGTCTTGTTGCGTTGACGTTTTGGGAAGAATAATCTGCGTGAAAAAATGTTTTATCTAAACTTTGTCCCTATGTGTGTGTGTGTGTGTGTGTGTGTGTGTGTGTGTGTGTGTGTGTGTGTGTCCGTTACTTATAGACTCCGAAACGACCTAACCGATTTTCTTGAAAATTTACACAGTTGTACTATAAGCGTCTGCGAGTGTTCTTAGCTAGGTTTTGTGTCGAGGTACCCCCGATAAATATCGAAAATCGAAAAAATTGGGTTCCGATTTTAATCAAATTTGATACACTCATACACAAAGACAAGGTTGCAGTTCTTACAATAGTGCAGAAAATCGATAATATATATATAAAAGGCAAGATGTTTGTGTGTGTGTCTGTTTATCTGTCCGTATGTCTGTATTTTTTTCAGCCATTTTATTTTAGTTTTTGCTTCGGGTTTGGCTCTAAGTAAATAGAATTGTAGTTCTTAGTCTCAGCCATGATACCATTTACTCAGAGGACTTATTTAGCCTTCAAAATTCTTTTTGCGACGGAAAACATATTTGAC
The DNA here is from genome assembly GCA_037127315.1 of Ascarosepion bandense. NCBI lineage: Eukaryota > Metazoa > Mollusca > Cephalopoda > Sepiida > Sepiidae > Ascarosepion > Ascarosepion bandense. The sequence continues at coordinate 2,175,070 of JBBBDQ010001027.1, forward strand.
ATTTGATACCGGAAATCAAAATTTGACTTACATCCATTCATTTTTCCTTCAGTCTACGGTTTCGCTTTAACTGGAAACAACTATTGCTTTTTAGTCTTTCGTGCAACGTCGAAAGAGTCTGATCTCCAGGACCAAGGATTAGTTTTACTTACACTCGAGCAACGCCGGGCTATACTGCTAGTATATATATATATATATATATCTTAGTCATCCACATACAAGCCCGTTTCGCTGTATCACAGCTCATCAGTGTGGCTAGACATATCCACTTGTTTCTGGCCGGGATCGAAACTATAGACTCCGAAACGGCTGAACCGATTTTCTTGAAAATTTACACAGTTGTACTATAAGCGCCTGCGAATGTTCTTAGCTAGGTTTTGTGTCGAGGTACCCCCGATAAATATCGAAAATCGATAATCTAAAAATCGAGTTATAGAAGGAGTGGTCCGATTTTAATCAAATTTTTTACACTCATAGACAAAGACATAAGAAACGATATTCAGAAGTTTCAAAGTTGCAGTTCTTACAATAGTGCAGACAATCGATAATATATATATATATATAAAAGGCAAGATGTTGGTGTGTGTGTCTGTTTATCTGTCTGTATGTCCTTTATGCAAATCCACAATTTTTATCCGATTCTCATCAAACTTCACACAAATATTCTTTAGGCTGAGTCTGAGCTTCAGGAGCATGGATTAGTTTTAAAGCTTTCATTACACCCGAGCAACACCGGGCTATACTGCTAGTCGCAAATAATCTGCGGCAATGCGAATAGATATTTACAAGGTTGGGGGGCACTTGAGTGCTTCAATGAACACCAGGAAAAAATTTTAAAATATCTTATACTAAAAAAAATATTATTTTAAACTTGAAAGTATTTTTCAAGCTAAAACCTTCGGATCTATCTACACGTGTTATCGTGTCTTCCGCGAACTGTCACAAACAATTTCAACAGCCGGACGTGTAATCACGCCCCTAACTTGCCAGTAGGTGGCGCTTTCATTACAGTGCCGATATGGCCGATTTTTGGCGCCAGTCGATGAATGGCATTGTTTGGACATTATACATTTTTTTTCAAAAATTCACCACATCTGCTGCTTTTGCAAAAGAATTGGAATAACCACTTGAAAATGGCTTTGACGGACATTTTTATTGTACACATCAACCTCTCTGTCATTGCTGGATTTTTTACTCTGACTTTATTCGCCCTCTCCGTCGGCTTGAAGCCTGGTCTTTCTCACGTGACGTAAGTTAAGGAGGAGGTTATGTCGACGTAGTGTATTGTCGATGAGAAACGCGAACAATAGGGGGGTAAATAGTTGGGCACGTCACTTTGTGGGAGAGATTCTGACAATGTATGAGTACTGGGAAATGAAATCCATTGGAAGAAATCGACAAAAGTACACACGCACACACGCAGAAACACACACGCACACACACACACACACACACACATATGCACAAACACATATGCACACACGCACAAACACAAACACACGGTTGCAAGCCCATACGCGCAAACACACACAGTGACTTTTAAGGAATTTTTCAGGGATACACATCTATGATGCTTTACACACACACACACACACACACACACACACACACACACACACACACACACACTACAGACACTTATGTATGAGTGTGTGTTTGTGTGTATGCAGAAAAAGAAAGAATAAAGAAATAACAGGAAGGCATGAACTGGCTGAGAGATTTATGTAAATTATTTTTTTAATCATTTTACCCAAAACAAAGGCAGTTTTACTGACACTGGTGCGCAGGGGGTTACACAGTGATGAGAAAGAGGGGCATGTTATAAGGGGTGTCAGAAAGAGGCTCATAGATAGATAAGAATACTGGTGTGATGCGTATGGAGCAGATGGAGGAAAGAGCATGAGAGAATAAATGCGAGTCAGTGATATTAGAGATGACTATTGACCATACATATAAATTCTCGGAGATGGTAGCTGACGGGGAAGCAAGTATACGGAAGAGAATTCCACAGGCGGGAAGTGCGAGAAAAGAAGCTGTTAGAGTAGAAGTTTCGGTTACAGTTTATCGGTTTCAATGTAAAAGGGTGAGACATGTTGCTAATCTAGTAGCTCGTGTAAATTCATACATAGGGGGCACCAGTGATCTAAGTTCATTGGAGCAGAAGCCGTGAAAGTAAGGCAGATATTTATAGAACTTTTATAAATGCATGTGTACACTAACATACACCCCATATATATATATATATATATATATATATATATATATATATTGTTATTTTCAGTTTTGCGTCATTTCAACAATTTATTAATTTTACCATATATATATATATATATATATATTAAAAAAGGATTAATTCAAAGATGTTGAATGGCCATTTCGATATGACGATCCCCACGGGGAGCGACACATCACCTCAGCAACAGAAAAAAACCTTTCAGAAACTGGAGAAAAATTAGTCTACTTTTCCTTTATATATATATATATAGGTATTGTTGTCAGACGTAGACGGTGAGGATAATCTAACAAGATTTCCTTAATATAAATTATTAATCGGTAAATCCATATAGACAGCTTGATGGGTATTAACCAGAGCAAAATAAAGTTTATAAAGGGAAAACTCAACACGTCATATTAGTTATAAACTATAGTTCATTTCAATGAGCTTAACTAGCTCATATCATCAGACTCTTTTACAATATTTCCTCCGTTTGGCATGAAATTTCTGCCGGAATGGACGTTTTCTTAAAATGAAGAGGGAATATAATAGAAATAATAATAATAAACATAAAATTACAAACCAATAAATAACTGACAATAAATGTAAGGGGAAGGAGGAAAGAAAGAAGGAAAGGGAGGGAAGGGGGAGAAAGAGATAGCGTCCACTTCCAAATATGGGTAGTGTCCGTTTAAAGTTATTTTGGCTGTCTTAGATGGTACATTTCTTCCTTTCCTTCTTTCTTCCTCTGTCTCTGTTTCACTGTCTTTGCCTCTCTCCTTCTCTCTCTCTCTCTCTCTCTCTATATATATATATATATATATATATATATATATATATATATTTATGTAAACACGTTACGGAAATTAACGAATTTTAACGAAACTTGGTTATAAGCAACCGACAATTTGTAATGAATTATTTTGGTTATTATTTTTACCGATACTCGTATTTAAGTAGATATTCTGTTTTTAATTAAACAGTATTTTATATTTATATCTACCGGCCTGATTATTTCACGATAAATTTTTTATTACGAAAATGTGTGCTACCCAGCAGGATTCGAACCTGCGACCCCTATTTACATAGGGGAAGCTACCATTTGATCTGGTACTGTCTTAACCATTCGACCATGAATAGCCTTTTGATCAGACGAGGTTTTTATCATGCTTATATACCACAATTTTCGATCTACCGTAAACAAACCATATCTGCTCTGTAATGTATCGTAATGTCAAACAAATGTAAACATGTTACGGAAATTAACGAAATTTGACGAAACTTGGTTATAAGCAACCGACAATTTGTAATGAATTATACATATAATATTATATATACATATAATTTAAAGGGCAAATAGCCATTTTCAACATGTCCTTTTAAAATATGCATTCGCAGCCCCGTTTAAACAAAGAATGAGGAAAAAGTTAAGCCCAAACGCTCGTTATAATAAAGAAAGGGGTTGAGAGACATTGATTTTTATAGGGTTAAGGTAGAGGCGTTTTATTAGTAATTTCTTCTTTGGTAGTGGGAGGTATGTAACTTGACCCCTGAGTTAGTAGTGGTAGGTAGGGGAAAGTAACTGCTTAGCCAAATTAAAAAAAACTATTTTGACTAATGGTTTTTATACGGCTAACCTAGCGGAATTTTAGTAGTAATTTCTTCTTTGGTTGTGGGAGGTATGTGGCTTGAGCCTTGAGCTAGTATTGGTAGGTAATGGAGAACTGATTAGCCAAATGTAAAAAAAAAACCCTTATTGTGACTAATTGGAAAGAATAGGATACTTATTACAATTTATACTTATTTCTATGACGACACATACTAATGATCTCACTTCATTTGTTTAAAAGTATATTCTGGTATTGTGAATTTCAATTCCATGATGTTAAAAAAAATAACATTGAATCATTTTTGACAGAAAGGAGTTTTAATGATACTTAAAATGACTTGAGACAGACACGAACAGGTAAATATTATATTTGATATTTTTTACATATTCATAATTAGACATTTCCACACACACACACACACACACACACACACAAACAAACACACACACATATGAATATATATATATATACAGCTCGTAATGCAATGGTGACAGATGTGTCTATTTCTGCTTCCCTCAATTAATTTGTGAAATGACAAGCGGAAAATTTTCAAATACGCCTTCAATTTGACGGCGTTCAAAATTCATTTCACTGAGTCGAATTATTTTACTTAAGCTGAAAAAAAAGAAAAAATGATTATTTAATTAGATTCCCATCTATTCGAAGAGCTGACCAGAGCCTCATTGAATTAGAACAAGGCACGCAAAATGAAGTGATACAGATTTTACATTTACTTTAGATTAACGGTTATTGTTACAGGTAACAGAATCGAGATACCGTGTTCGAATGAAAGCTTCGTTCCTTTATGTTAATTTTTTTTTATAATCAGATCGCCCCAAGCAAAACAGTTTACTGCCACATTTTTGCAGGGGGTTACATATGATGACAGTTATGAGAAAGAGTGACAGGTTATAGGAGGTGTCAGAAAGTGGGTAAGAAAAGGATGACTGTGGCCATAAATTAAGGGATCAATTTAGATATTGATTGTAATAATGAAATTCATCTCCCACATTATATTTACATAATAATTTCTTGTCTGCTGATAAGCCGTAGAAAAAGAATCAATCCATCAATGAAATACTGATTAGCTACACATACATGTCTTTCAAACTTATTTACTTTCTCTGGAATATAAATGTAAAGAAAAAAATCATAGCCATAAAATGAAGGATCAGTTTATATATTGATGGTAATGAAGAATTGATCCCCCACTTTCTATCTAGATAATTTCTTGTTTGTTGATAAGCCGTAGAAAAGGAAGCAATCAATCAATAAAATACTGATTAGCTACACATGCATATCTTTTAGATTTATTTACATTCTCTGGAATATAAATGTATAGAAACAATCATAGCCATAAAGTGAGGGATCAGTTTATATATTCATGGTAATGAAGAATTGATCCCCAACTTTCTATACAGATAATTTCTTGTTTGTTGATAAAGGAAGCAATCAATCAATAAAATACTGATTTGCTACACATGCATGTCTTTTAGATTTATTTACATTCTCTGGAATATAAGTGTATAGAAACGACCGTGGCCATAAAAGGAGGGATCAATTTATATATTGATTGTAATGCAGAATTGATCCCCCACTTTTATCCATATAAATTCTTGTTTGTTGATAAGCCGTAGAAAAGGAAGCAATCAATCAATAAAATACTGATTAGCTACACAAGCATGTCTTTTAGATTTGTTTACATTCTCTGGAATATAAATGTATAGAAACAATCATGGCCATAAAGTGAGGGATCCGTTTATATATTGATTGTAATACAGAAGTGATCCCCCACTTTTTATCCACAAAAGTTCTTGTTTGTTGATAAGCCGTAAAAAAGGAAGCAATCAATCAATAAAATACTGATTAGCTACACAAGCATGTCTTTTAGATTTGTTTACATTTTCTGGAATATAAATGTATAGAAACAATAATGGCCATAAAGTGAGGGATCCGTTTATATATTGATTGTAATACAGAAGTGATCCCCCACTTTTTATCCACAAAAGTTCTTGTTTGTTGATAAGCCGTAGAAAAGGAAGCAATCAATCAATAAAATACTGATTTGCTACACAGGCATGTCTTTTAGATTTATTTACATTCTCTGGAATATAAATGTATAGAATTTTTTTTTATAATGATATCGCCCCAAGCAAGGCATTTTACTGCCACTGTTGTGCAGGGGGTTACCTAGGAGGAAAGTTATGAGAAAGAGTGACAGGTTACAGGGTGTGTCAGAAAGTGTGTAAGAGAAGGATGAGAATACTGATGAGAGTGAAGTGGATGGAGAAAGGAGCATGAGAGAGAGGATGCAGGTTAGTGAGATAGGAGATGACTATTGACTTTACATTTAAATTCTTGGAGAAGCAAGTAAACGGAAGGAAATTCCATAACCGGTAAGTGCGAGAAAAGAAGCTGTTGGAGTAGAATTTGCGTTTACATTTTATTGGTTAAAAAAAGGTGGGATCTAGTTGCTAATCTTGTGGCTCGAGTATATTCATATATAGGGAGCTAAGTTCATCGGAACAGAAGCGGTGAAAGTATGGTGGATAGCAGGAACCCCCGACCAGATATAGCAGCAATATTCAATGCACGGGTGGATGGTAGATTTATGTATGGGCAGAATTGTTTCAGACGGGAAAAACTTCCTGGCCCTTCACAGAGAACCGACTTTCTTAGCATTTAGCATCAATATTTTTGGGAAAGTCAGGAATCGAACTCTCCCTGAATTCTATATGTGTAAAATATTGAGATTTTCACAGAAAACGAAATCTGCAGACTGAATCCGAACTTCAAGCATTTTTTCTCGTTACGAGATTTTTTATTTCCTGGAAGGAAAAAAAAGGATTTGCAAAATGTCCACCAGAACGAGCAAAACGCTGGATAAAATGGGCAATAAACATTAATCAATGTCTTCAAATGACTGGAACATTCTGATATATACACTGACCGCAACAAAGAAACGAACAATGGTTTTGTAGAACGAGGCCTCTCTCCTAATTGGACAAACACGGCCGTTCAAAATGAAATTGTTTTAGTAATTCAACCTAAAGGATGAAAGACAATTCTTCTTCTTTTATGTACCTTTTCTCTTCAGGACGTAGGCGATCATGGCCTTCCACGTCCCCCTATCACTGGTGGCTTTCTTCTCTCGGCACCCGTTTTGTCATCCGCCTGCTCAGGCATTTTAATTATGTTATCTGCTGCTTTCCTCTATTTCTTATTTTCCCTCTATCTGGGCTGTTAGTATCAGGTTCTCCAAGCCCTCCTTCCTCATTAAGGCAAATATAGAGTAATAAGAATTAACAGGCTTTATTTACAAAATATACAGATGGTTTTAAAACAGTTTGGGAATTTTAAAGTATGGGAATCGGGATAAATCAAAGCAATAAAAAAATAAATGTTTCAGAAAGAAATAACTCTGGGATGCGTTTATCTTGTCATAAATTTTGTTTCGGTAAACGGTTTTAAGTCAACTAGCATGCGTTTGATGAAAATACGCCACAAAGAACTGATGGAGATGCTCGGCAGCCTCGACATATTTGGGAAAGACTTGAGAGTAATGAAGAATCTTTACTGGCAGCAAACCGCTTGCATACGGACAGGTAATGAATTGAGTAGATATACAAAGATGGAAAGGGGCGTAAGTCAAGGATGTGTCTTTTCACCGGATCTGTTCAACTTGTACAGCGAGAATATTTTGAAGACCCTAGAAGTTATGCCAGGGTTCCTAATCGGAGGCCACAATTTATCAACCTAAAGTGCGCAGATGATACAGTGATGATAGCAGACACAGAAAGGAAACTACAGAAGGTAGCAGAAGAAAGTAACAAAAAAGGACTACAAATAAACTGCACAAAAACCGAAAGCATGGTCATTAAGTTAAAAAAAAAAAGAGAAGCGCAAAATACCAAATACAGGTGGGGGAGACTAAAATCAAGCAGGTACAAAAATGTAAATACTTGGGAAATGTTCTAACAGAAGACGGAAAGTGCGACGCAGAGATCCGAAGGCGAATTGGCATGGCGAAGAAAGCAATCCAGAATTAAAGTATTAAGAAACAGGACAATTTCGCTAGAAACTAGAAAGAGAGTTCTGGATTGCTATGTGTTGCCCGTTCTTCAATATAGCAGTGAATGCTGGACAATACCATCAAAGATGAAGGCAAAACTTGAAGCAACTTAAATGTGGTTCTACAGAAGGATGCTGCGAGTATCATGGATCGAGCATGTGAGCAATGATGAGGTCTTAGAAATGATGGAAACAAAAAGGAAATTAATACTGAGCATCAGGAAGAGACAGTTGAAGTTCCTGGAACACTCAATGAGGAAGGAAGGCTAGGAGAATCTGATATTAACAGCCCAGGTAGAGGGAAAAAGGGACAGGGGAAAGCAACGGATAACATATTTGAAGGACCTAATCAGGTGGATGATGGAACGAGGGTTGCATGGTGTAACAGGAGAAGGCGTGCTCAGAGCCACCAGGGATAGGGAAACGTGGAAGGCCATGGTCGCCTACGTTCTGAAGGGACAAGGCACATAGAAGAAGAAGAAGAAGAAGAAGAAGAAGAAGAAGAAGCGTTTATTTACAAGAGCATATAAAAAACATATCAAAGGACAAACGAACGACATTTGTTTGAAAAGAGTATTTCTTTTCCTTTTCTTTTAATGTCTCTAAGACGTTCTGTTTTCTTTAATACTTTCTTTCTAGCTTATTTTCACCGCTTTCCTGTTTCTTTTTTTGTCTCTTTTTTTTATTTTCTTGGATTCTTTAGGACTCTCTTTTACTTTTCCTCGTTGGATAGAACATTTGTTGGGGAAATGAGTTTCTTTTTCTTTCCTAGGTATTCATTCTTTCTCGTCTTGACTAGGGGTTGAAACGTGTTGGATTTTTCTCTTTTACTTTCTGCCTCTTTTCCTTTTCTAGAGGCTGAAACTTTTGGCTGAAGTTTAGACTTTTTTTGTTACGTTGTGGCTTCTTCGGTGTACTGGGGTTTGATTTCTTTGAATCAACCTCTTAATTCCAAAACTTTTTTTTGGTTTCTACGGGTTTTTATAGCACACTATCCTGTGCCTTCGCGTCCATCCGTGCAAGTTAAGCCTGAATACAGAACTGACTGAAAATGGCTTTTATTTTTGCGCCACGTTTTTGGCACGTAACTCGTTATTCCTAATTATGGATCCTTTGGCATATATGTGTGGAAGGAGGTCACTGACCACTCCGGTGGTCTTCCGGGGTTCAGGGCTGTGTTACTGTGTGTGCAGTATCTGGCTAGATCACGTGATCAGAAAGAAAGAAGCATGCATTCTATAAGTCATACAATTATTACCCCGCATGCACGCAAGCTGAAATCAAACCGTTAATTGTCAATTTCACCCTTTTCGAATGTACTAACTGTGTATTTAGGATACTTCTAAAATATAGTGTTTGTGTCTTTTCTTTTTCAATAAACTCAGGTAGGGTACATAATATATATATATATATATATATATATATATATACATATATATATATATATATATATATATATATATATATATTATGTACCCTACCTGAGTTTATTGAAAAAGAAAATATATATATATATATATATATATATATATATATATATATATATATTTGAGTTGGAGAGATAAGCCGATTGCGCTGCCAGGGCTACGACATTTTCGGTTCCGTCATGAGATTTGCACACAAATTTATTTTGTGACAATTATTTTTATACAATAGCAAAAATGTCAAGTGTCAGTGAGTTAAGTTCATCGGAGCAGAAGCCGTTAAAGTATTTGTAGAAGAGACACAAGGAAGCCATATTGCGCCGGTGAGAAAATGACTGTATCAGGATCTATTACATTACAGATTCTTCATTGGATTTTGTCAAGGGCACCTAGGTAGATAGCAGGAGCACCCGACCAGATATAGCAGCAGTATTCAATGCACGGGCGGATGGTAGATGTGTATATGTGCAGGATTGTTTCAGGCGGAAAAACCTTCCTGGCTCTAAACAGAGAACCGCCTTTCTTAGCAGTGGGTTTAGCTATGGATTCTATATAGTCATTCCACTGCCAGGCTATGTGTGCTTGAGGACATCAGTTTATGAAATTTTAAT
>JBBBDQ010001027.1:2190000-2192500 GCA_037127315.1 Ascarosepion bandense
TTTATATTAAGTTGATCTTGTTGGATTATTTTCGCTGTATACAGACTGGGCATTTCGTAAAGGCGAGAATATCTATATAGAGTGCTCAATGGATGTTCTCCAGAGCAATATGCTATTTATAAAAGAAAACTGAACACGTCATTTAAATTGATTATAAATTAGAGCTGACACCAATATCTCTGTCCTTAATTTTTTTACTTATTTTTCTATTCAGTTAAAATAAATGCTTATTCCGGTAAAAATGTTTGTACCGAAAGGAACGAATATTGTGTAGTCTAATGAAATGAGCTAATTTACCTCATTGAAGTGAATTATAAGTTGAGTTTTCCTTTATATATATATAGTCATCCGCAAACAATCCTATTTCACTTTATCACAGATAATCAATACGGTTAGATATCCGATTGCTCCTAAGATATAGCCGCTCGGTGGAGGAAGGCGGGTTTTAGCGTGTGATATACACAATGTGAATCCCCCCCCGATATTTATCACTGAAGGAACGATGAGTAAATGCATGAGTAGCTACCGTTTTTAAAGTCTATCATTTCTCTACAGTGCTCAATCGGTGTGCGAACGTCTAAATAGTCATCCACGAACAGTCTTGTTTCACAGTTCATCTGTATGCTTAGACATTTGATTGCTTCTAGCCAGAATTGAAAACCGACCGAATTGGCATGAGTAGCGAAAATTTCCCTTCTCTGACCCCATGCGCCGATGGCTTAGGGAGTAGAGACTCCGACTGACACTAAATCGGTCGAGTTTCGATCCCGGCCAGAAGCAAGTAGATATGTCTAGCCACAATGATGAGCTGTGATACAGCGAAACGGGCTTGTATGTTGTATGACTAATATGTTGTATGACTAATATATATGTATATATATATGTGTGCGTGTGTATTTATTTGTATCTGCCATTTCATGTAGATATATATACACTACTGCCATAATTATTAGGCCACTCAATTATTCACTTGGCAATAAATAGTATGAAATACATAATTTTTTAAAAAATCTGGGGTGGCCTAATAATTATGACCGGTAGTGTGTGTGTATATATATATATATATGATAATAATAACTACTTAGACTCTGTAATAATGCACTCCGTAAATTTATGCCAATATAAACTTTCGAAAAAACCATTAACAAACAGAACCTAAATCCGTTACAATCCGGCGTACGAAGTCGTCGGATAAATGGGGAGAAAAAAAGAAACCAGCGGAACAAGAACAAAACATTCAATATTCCGCAGTAAAGAAAAAAACCCCAAAGGGAACCAAACACAAGAAAAAGTGCTCAATACGAAAGTACTAAATTACAATAGTAGAGCAAAAACACACGAAAAATCTAAAGTCAGCCACACACTACGGTTTCACACTACGGTTTCACACTACGGATCGTCAGGGCTTTTCCCTGACGATCCGTAGTGTGAAACCGCGGTAGGTTTTGGCTCACTTTAGATTTTTCGTGTATATATATATATATATATATATATATATCCACACACACACACACACACACACACAGACACACACACACACACATATATATATATATATATATATATATATATATATATATGAAGAGATTGTCTTAGATAAATATGAAAAGATTTTAATGAACAGAGACACAGAAATGAACGGAATTATCTCGATCGACATATAGATATGACAAGACAATATATGTGTGTGAATGTTTTTGATACTCTGCTGATATCGATCTACATAGTTGTCGGCACTGTTCATTTTGTTAAAAATTACGAGATATATTTTATATGTAAATGGAATATGCTACGTATACTATAGATTTTATGCTTTTATATTTTCTGCATACACACCCATATATATATATATATATATATATGTCTGTGTTTGTGTGGGTGAATGTATTATGCATTTATATGCGAGCGTCTGTCTGCATTTGCGCGTTTCATGAGCCAATATGATTAATGTAATGATCGCTGTCTTCTTAACATAATGATCTGAGATAAAAAAAATTTAAACAAACGAAGATCTCAAAAAATGCAAATGGTATGATTACAAATCGTATTCCCTAAATCTATAACCGCAAAGCTAAAATAAAATAAAATAAAATAAAACAAAAAAGGTTATATTTTCTAAAAGAAGTATAATACTGGATGGGGAAAGGGGTGGGGAAAGCCAATTATGCGTTGAACCAAAAGATAGACAGAGAAAATGTATAAAATGAAAATATATAGAAAGCAAATAAGAAAATATGAAATGGAATAAATAAAGTGATGTGTGTGAGAATCAGACGTCAGACGAGTGAAAAGGGCTTGATTATAGGGAATGATTTACTCAATACAGTAAACATATTATATTTAATACTACCGAAATCGAGTCGTGGAAAAAAAAATCTATTTTTTACGACAGTTAGACTTTTGAGAACGGGTTAGTTTACGGTAGAATAGCTGATCGCTCGTTTTTCAGCAAACGGATGGCTAACCGATCCCTGTTGTAGACGCCCATTCAGGCGCATTT
>JBBBDQ010001027.1:2210000-2232500 GCA_037127315.1 Ascarosepion bandense
GAACACTTACTAGGTATTTAAATTTTTGTACCTGCTTGATTTTAGAGTCCCTCACTTGTAATTGGCATTTTGGGCTGCCTTTTTGGCTGATGACCATGCATTCGGTTTTCTTGCAGTTTATTTGTAGTCCTTTCTTGTCACTCTCTTCAGCTACCTTCTGTAGGAGGTCTTGCAGTTTCCTTACCGTGTCTGCTATCGCACTATATCATCTCCGACCTGTATTTGGCATTTTGGGCTGCCCTTTTTACTGATGACCATGCATTCGCTTTTCTTGCAGTTTATTTGTAATCTTTTCTTGTCAGTCTCTTCAGCTACCTTCTGTAGGAGGTCTTGCAGTTTCCTTTCCGTGTCTGCTATCGCACTATATCATCTCCGACCTGTATTTGGCATATTGGGTTGTCCTTTTTACTGATGACCATGCGTTCGGTTTTCTTGCAGTTTATTTGTAATCCTTTCTTGTCAGTCTCTTCAGCTACCTTCTGTAGGAGGTCTTGCAGTTTCCTTTCCGTGTCTGCTATCGCACTATATCATCTCTGACCTGTATTTGGCATTTTGGGCTGCCCTTTTTACTGATGACCATGCGTTCGGTTTTCTTGCAGTTTATTTGTAATCCTTTCTTGTCAGTCTCTTCAGCTACCTTCTGTAGGAGGTCTTGCAGTTTCCTTTCCGTGTCTGCTATCGCACTATATCATCTCTGACCTGTATTTGGCATTTTGGGCTGCCCTTTTTACTGATGACCATGCGTTCGGTTTTCTTGCAGTTTATTTGTAATCCTTTCTTGTCAGTCTCTTCAGCTACCTTCTGTAGGAGGTCTTGCAGTTTCCTTTCCGTGTCTGCTATCGCACTATATCATCTCTGACCTGTATTTGGCATATTGGGCTGCCCTTTTTACTGATGACCATGCCTTCGGTTTTCTTGCAGTTTATTTGTAGTCCTTTCTTGTCACTCTCTTCAGTTACCTCTGTAGGAGGTCTTATGTGACGTAAAGTTTCAGTGTTAGCTCTGGGTGGAGTGTTTCTGCCGTTGAAATGTAGGTTATGTTTGATACCAGAATAAGGTCTGGCATTAAATGCACAGAAAAGTTTTAGTTTCAGTTGCTGGTTTAACTTAAATCTTAATTGACCATTCTCGGTTGGTTTATACGGCAAAAAAAGACCTGCTCCGGAGAGAAAGTTTTAATTTACATATTAGACAGATACATTAAAAGAAAAATTCTGATTCAAAAATATTTCAACCGCCAGGTAAATATCTGCCACTTTAAATACATGCTTAAAATTTATATGTCGCATCATTTCAGGCGTTCTTTCTGATGTTTTGGTGACACATCCGAGAAGCTTTAACAGATAAATAAAATTTACAGATCATTATAATAACTGCATATCATATATTAACATATATATATATATATTAACTATAAACTTAGTGTATCGAGGCAGCAAATAATTTTCTAACCACATACTGTTAAATATAAGAGAGAATGAATGGCTCATGTTTATTCATGAGCCGTTCTGAACGTCGTATTTTGGCTTTAATTTTAGTTGAAAATGAAGTAAAAATTCTCCAACATTTGGATAATTTTTTATTAAGTTTGTTCTAAGCTTTCGGCTCATGGTGGATGTTATTGTGTTACCGTCTTAATAATCTCTCTGAAGATGGCTCATGTGAGCTCTTATATTTAACTGTATATGTTTAGAAATATACATATATATATATTTATTATAAAGTATGTTTTAGAACATGTACATAATTTCTTCTATATATGTCCTCTTCCCTACAATCATATGTTTGTTTCAATGTTTGGATTCAAACACTTCTTCGATGGAAATAAAGGTTTGGAATCATTCTCTGTTTATATTTGGTTCGTTGTTGTCGTGGGGGTTGGTTGAGGTTATTGGTAATTAAGTGAATGTCTTGTTTTGATCGTTAGACTTTTGAGGAATTTGGTGTGTAAGTGTGAAATTGTTGATTAATGGTATTATCTGTTGGAATGTATGTTTTATCGTTTTATCGGTTGGGTATATCTTTTGGTTAGGATTTCTAAGAGGACGCTGTTGAGTGGTCATTTTTATGGTTGGCTATAGTTTAATTGGTTGATGTCTGCTGTTAGTAGACCTAATTCATGTATTTACTTTGATCCTGTGTGTCTTAGATAGATGTGATAGGGGTGGGGTGTTTTTCTTTCCAATTTAGATTTTTTCGGTATGGAATATTTTTTTTATATTTTATAGGGTTCTTTTTAAATACATACATACATATATATATATTCAAGTTTGGAGTATAATTGTATTTAGGCGAAGTTATTTCAAGAAATCTAAATTTGTATTTTTTTGGGAAGTAAATGCAAATTAGCGTTTTATCAGTTTTTTGTATAAAGTTGTATGTTTATCTTAATTTTAAGTTTAGACGGTCGGTTTTTTCTTTTAATTTTTTTTTTTATATATATTCTTTTTTCTATAAATTATCGTTTGGAGTCTTATTTATTTCTTTTTTTTTTCTATAGCATTTTTTATCTTTTATAATGAGGATATCTAATCGAACTCTTTGTCTTAACATAATTGTAGAGTTAAGTCCCTAATGTGCTTGCAGTTTACTGTGGTTTCGTGTGTCTAATTTAAGAGCTTGTTACTATTTATATATTTAAGGATCTCTATTTTTTCTTGAAGGCAAAGAAAGCATGGTTCTTTTATAGATTTTGCTGTTCTTGCTTTTTTGAGAATTTTCCATTTGACCTTAGGCGTTTTATTTTCGTTTTTAAATTTCCAAAAGTGTTTGGCGAGAGATGTCATGTTTTGTTTTTCTTTGTTATTGAAGGATGAGAGGTGATTGTAAAAGTGCTTTTTAAATTCGTTCATGGTATTCCCAATATATATTTTTTCATCTTTAGGATTTTCTAAGGATGAAATCGAACACATATATATCAGAGATTTTGTCAGGCATTTATTGGCCATGGGGCATTGGTTGGGGGTTTCTACAGTTACAGAGGTTGTTGTCATGGGACGGACTTGTATTAGTGTTGAATTTATTTTGATTGGGTTAGCGTTGTTTTTCATTTGAATTTCAGTTTGGTTTTTAGGAAATTACCCCTGTCCTAATACTTTTGCACACAACCGGTAGTGTGCAAAATTGTTAGAACAGGGATGATTTTAAACTTTAGTTTGATGTCTCATAAAATATAAAATAGTTCGTGTCCTAATACTTTTGCACAGTACCGTAGATTTGTATAAAAACGACGGAGTGCAAAAACGTCTGAATTTCATAAAACAAGAAGTATTTCTTACAAATTGATACTATATTTAAAAAAATGACTATATTTCACAAAAATAAAAGCAGGTATAATGCTATATATTCTGTGACCACAGAATATAATTTCGCTCAGAAGTGTATTTACATTGAGCAGGTGTTATTAAACAGCAAAAAGGGGGTTGGCAAAATAAAAAAGAAAAAATATTGATTTGAAAAATCAGAAATGCGAAACTGGGTGACAGCGAAATTCTATTAAGACAGCTGTTCTTCAGGTCATGAAATGTAAAAACAAAAATGTATTGACACGAAAATAAAGATCATGTTTGAAAAATTAAGAATACAAGACCTGCTTTGCATTGAAGGAATGTGATTGTATTTCACGTTCAGAAAATATAAACTATGGAAAGGCAGTGGCCAAAACAATAATAATATTTTGAAAATACCAATGTACGTGGTAAAAGATGACGCAGTCGAGAAATTTCAGCCTATATAACAGAAAGATAGGATCTTCAGCCGCAGTAGAATTGGTGTTTCTTAGGGTATGACAGCCTGACGGAGCCCATTCCTCTCCAGACTGGTATGAATGCCACCCAAGACGATAGAGCAGAGTCTGTTTTATAATCTATTGCTATTGGGGGAAAGATATAGATTCATACCTTTCCAAACACTGCAGTAAATGTGGGTCCCTTGCGACTCGAATGAGTCACGAGAGATCTGAATCTGGACATACTGTTTACTGAATCACCATGAACTTGACTATTCAACAATTGATAATGAATTCCTTCAAGGACCTTGATCATCATCACCGCTATCAAAGCGTGTATCACGTATGGCACTTAACTGACTGACTGAAAACATGATTAAGCTTCTACTGGACTGAAAGTGGTAGGTCAGTTTTATATAGTTATGAAGTAATAAAATGATCCCCCACTAATTACTACTAAATAATATAATACATCTCTTCCTCGTCTAGCTATGAGTCAAATAATAGGGCAGATTGTGTTCTACAGCCTTGGCTGGCAACCAGTCTACCGCAGAGAGTAATGGAAACCTTACTTCGGCCCAATCAGTCATGTCTGTTTCGAAAGATGATCGCTCAAGGTGTATCACGTATGACAACTGACTGACTGACTGAATATAATACGTAAAAACATGATTAAAGCTTCTACTGGGCATAAAGGGGGGGTCAGTTTTAAATTGTTATGAAGTAATAAAATGATCCCCCACTAATTACTACTTAATAATATAATACATCTCTTCCTTGTCTAGCTATGAGTCAAATAATAGGGCAGATTGTGTTCTATAGCCTTGGCTGGCAACCAGTCTACCGCAGAGAGTAATGGCAACCTACTGCGGGATAATCTTCGGCCCAGGCTGCCATGTTTCTTTCGAGACATGATCGCCCAAGCGTGTATCACGTATGACACTTAACTGACTGACTGAATATAATAGTTGAAAACATGATTAAAGCTTCTACTGGGCATAAAGTGGGAGGTCAGTTTTATATAGTTATGAAGTAATAAACTGATCCCCCACTAATTACTACTTAATAATAAAATATATTTCTTCTCCATCTAGCTATGAGTCAAATAATAGGATAGATTGGGTTTTTTAGCCTTGGCTGGCAACCAGTCTACCGCAGAGAGCAATGGCAACCTACTGCGGGATATTCATCTACCCAGTCAGTCATGTGTCTTTTGAGACCTGATCGCCCAAGCGTGTATCAAGTATGGCACTTAACTGACACGTATTTGAGTTTGATACTCTGTTTTTCTTAATTTTTCATTTTTTTTTTTTTCAATTTTTGTTATAATTAAACAGTATATTTATTTTCATCTACTGGCCTGATAAATCGAATTTTTTTCTTCTTCTTCTATGTGCCCTGTCCCTTCAGGACGTAGACGATCATGCTTCCCCACGTCTCCCTATCCCTTGTGGCTCTTAGTATGCTTGCTCCTGTTACACATCGCAACCCTCGTTCCGTCACCCACCTGATCAGGCCCTGCAAATATGTTATCCGCTGCTTTCATCTGTCTCTTTTTTCCTTTTTTTTTCCTTTTTTTCAGTCAGTATCAGGTTCTCCAAGCTCTCCTTCCTTATTGCATGTCCCAGGAACTTCAGTTGTCTCTTCCTGATGCTCAGCATTAACTTCCTTTTTGTTGACATTCTTTCCAACATGTCATTGTTGCTTGCATGCTCAGTCGACAATATTGTTATGAAAATATGCATCTTCCGGGTGGATTGGAACCTGCACCACGTAAGTGACTGTAAAAAACTCGACTGGAATTCGAACTCAGCTCTCCGATTCATAAATCCGAACCACTATCCATTACTCTATCATGCTTTCTTAACCGTACATAGTGTAGCGTTTTCATATTCTTTATCACTGAAGATCAGTTAAGTTATTGTTTTCTCTTTTGATTCATTTGCTATCGCAATATGGCGATGTGAAAACGACAAGAGTCGTACGTTTTTGTCGGTGTAGTTATAATTTCATCCATTCTGTGACAGAAAAGAAAAGGAAAAGCATAGGAGATGATAAACAAACTTGAATCAAAACGAGAAATTTACGCGTCAGAAGATGGAGGATGCAAACGGTTCTCGCGATTTGCTCGCGAGATTAGACGAGATTTTTGCGAGAATGAGACATGAGCTTCAGTATCACAGAGGATTAGACATAGAGATACGAGCGATTTACTGCTTTTGAAAAATTGAACGTGCGACATGGTTATTATCGTCACCATCTTGACGTTATACGACGCATTTTATCAGCCATCTCTGTCGACAAACAAATATTCCGTCTTTAATCAAAATATTAATAGCATTCTTTCATAATTTATCACCAGTTACATAATCGATTAATAAGCTTAATCAGAAATACTCTCTCAAACTCTCGTTCTCTCTCCCTATTTTCACACACACACACACACACACACACACACACACACACACACACACACACACACACACACACACGAATATTTATTTCGGTCGGGTTTCAATCCTGGGTAAAAAAGCAATCGGGGTCTAACCGTACTGATGAGCTGTGATACGGCGAAACAGATCTGTCTGCGGATGACAATATATATATTCGTGTGTGTTCGCAGGTTCGAATCCTGCCGAATGACACACATTTTCGTAATAAAAATTTATCGTAAATAATCAGGCCGGTAGATATAATTATACATTACTGTTTAATTAAAAACGGAATATCTACTTCAATCTGAGTATCGATCAAAAATAATGTTCAAAACAAATCATTTCAAATTATCGGTTGTTTAAAACCAAGTTTCGTTAATTTCCTTAATATATATATATATATATATATATATATATATATATATATATATATATATATATATACAGTAGCGGCCATCATATAAGGAACAGAAAAAACAAAGACATAAATATGTGTATTACTTTTAAAAGTAATACTTGATTAGCAATGAACTTGCGAGTTTATTAAAATATATTTTGTGTTGACATAAATAAAATACACGTTTATTATTTTTGGTAACTATTGCCGTTGCCAAGCGTAGTTTTATGTCAACACAAAATAAAATCGTCGGTGATTGTGGATTTTATAATATTTCAGTTTAAACAACCTCTCTGAAGATGGCTCATGTGAGTCGAAAGCTTAGAAGAAAACCAATAAATAATTATCCAAATGTTGGAGAATTTTTGTCTTTATTTTCAACTGAAATTAAAGCAAAAATACGACGTTTAGAACGGCTCATGATTAAACATAATAGACATTCATTGTCACTTATATTAAATAGCATATATATATATATATATATATATATATATATATATATATATATATATACTTTACTTGTCTAAATGTCATTTTTAATGGATACTCGTCTTTGAGTATCTGCTCTATTTTTATTACTAAACACTATATTTTTTATTTAGATCTACTGACCTGGATATTCGAGATGTTTTCTTTTTCAGGTCGGTAGATGTCAATAAAAATAATACAACAGTGATATCTCCTCAAATATGAGTACCCATTAAAAAGAATGTTTAAACAAAGAAATAAAAATTATTTCATATTTCGGAATTAATCTATTTCCTATACATATATATATATATATATTAGATACCTCCAATCACTTACGATATCTAACTTTTAAACTGAATTTTTTAAAATGAAATAGTTTTCTTGAAACTTTTATCTTAGTTTTAATTGAAAGCGAAATGAGTAAAATTACTATTTCCAGAAAGAAATATACTCTGGTTTATTTCAAACAGAAATTATACTGATTGGAATCTAAAAGTTTGAGATTTCTTTTTAATTTTTGAATTTTACCGCTATTTTTGAGCGATCTACACATTTGTAAACAAAAGATAATTCTCTGTTTTAAAAATCTTGCAAAAATAAAATATACATCTGTGACATTTAAATTAATCTGATTTGCACAAATATTTCTTATTTTTAGCGTGAAATTTTGAAAAAAAATTTTTTTTAATCACAGGGTTGAACTTTTTGACCTGTCCGGCGTATATCAAAACGTGTTGACAGGATGTTGATTGATAAGATAAAAGTGTATGGCGGCCACAAGTGACAAAATTTTACAAATATTTTTGGGTAAGAGTAGAAAATTTAGACCTTTTAATTTACACATAGAAATTGGCATATAAAATAACTTCAAATACACAAGAATATTTGAATTATTTTAAAAATATTAAAGCCAAACAATTTGCATTCAACTGTTCAATTTTCGATAGGCAATATAAAATTCAGTTAATAATTTAAAAATTTAACCGCAACAAATCTTTGAAGTATTTAAAAAATATTTTTGAAACTTTACAAATCATTATAATTTTAAAAAATGAAAACAATTCTTTTAAAATTTAATTAGTAATCGAAAAAATTCTTCAGACTATAATGTTCTTAATTATATTATTTATTTATTTTTTTATTTTACTATTTGGATAATTTTTTTTTTAAAAGATGATTTATCTAATGAGTCCTGCATTAACTAATGAAACCTTTTACTGCAATAAAGTAAAATTTATTAAAATTTTATGGATTTGCGTAGAAGGGGGTAACATGTGAAAAATATAATTTTAGCAAGATTTAAAAAAACACAATAATTTAAAAAATAATTTCATTTACTTGTGAATAAGTACTGAAAGTTTCATTAAAATCTGACAATTATTTGATTTTACGAGAATTTCAAAATTAATGTTTGTCACCGAAAAAAAGTGAATGATGTAATATTAGATTTTCGATTGTAAGCTCTTGTATTGTTTTGGTTACCTGTTAACTGAAAACAAAATATTTTCTGCCAAAATTTCGAACATGTTAGAAGAGAGTAAAATTTTTAAAAATTTACTTTGATCTTTCCTCTTAACAATAATATAAATATTTTGATGGAAGAAATTCATTTGTCTTTGGTTTGGAGCCATTTTTATTCATACTATGTTGTTTTTTAGAGATGTAGTGGAGATTCGATCTTCTTCTTTTATATGCCTTGTCCTATCAGGGCGTAGGCGATCATGGCTTTCTACATTTCCCTGTCGCTGGTAACTCTTAGCACGCTTTCTCCTGTTGCACCATGTAACCCTCGTTCCGTCATTCACCTGCCCAGGCCCTTCAAATATGTTATCCGCTGCTTTCATCTCTTTTCCCTCTATCTGGCCTGTTAGTATCAAATTCTCCAAGCTTTCTTTCCTCATTGCATGTCCTAGGAACTTTAGTTGTTTCTTCTTACTAATTTCCTTTTCGTCTCCATCCTTTCCAAAACCTCATCATTGCTCACATGCTCGGTTCATGATATCCGCAGCATCCTTCTGTAGAACCACATTTCAGCTGCTTCAAGTTCTTCCTTCAACTTCGAAGATATTGTCTAACATTCACTGCCATATTGAAGAACCGACATCACATAGCAATCCAGTACTCTCTTCTTTTGGTTTCTAGTGAAATTGTCCTGTTTCTTAATACTTTACTCAACTTCTGGAATGCTTCTTTGCCATTTCAATTCGCCTTCGGATCTCTGTGTCGCACTTTCCGTCTTCCGTTAGAACACTTCCTTGATATTTAAATTTCTGTACCTGCTTGATTTTAGCGTCCCTCACCTGTAATTGGCATATTGGGATGTTCTTTTTGCTGATGACCATGCATTTGGTTTTCTTGTAGTTTATTTGTAGTCCTTTCATGTCACTCACAAGATGATCTCGGAAAGAGGTTGAAAATACTCGGGTACCTTGAGAAGTGAATTATAATAACATCTGTCAACGTTACAGCACATTTCTGACATTTTTCAATTATAATACGCGAAGATTATCCGTGAGTATGAACGGATGTTATTAAAAATAAGCAAACAATGTTTGCAAATTATTTAATCTGACATATATATCTAAATCTATATATTTATGTTAGTCATCCACATACAAACCAGTTTCACTTTATCATATCTCATCTGTGTGGCTAGACACATCCACTTACTTCTGGCCGGGATCGAAACTCGACCGATTTGGTGCCATAGGCGCATGGAATCAGAGGATGGAAATTTTAACGTCTTGTATATAAGTTGTGTATACACACGCCAGTTACCGAAAGAACTTGATTCATTTCGGAAGAGAAAAACTGCTACTAGCCACAAGAGAGAAGAAGGTTATAAACTCACACATGTCCTGAAGGGACAAGGCACATCTAAGAAGAAAGCCACTTTAGGTTTCTCTATCGTATAAGATTTTTCTGAATGTAAAAATGTGCCAATCAACCAATCACTGGAATATATATATATATATATATATATATATATATATATATATAATCCAACCTCTAAAGCACGACTCAGATTTTCATGTACTACGCAATCATCAGGTTCATGTTCATTATAAGCACCTGATCATTTCGTAGTGCATTAATCTCAGAGTTGTTCTGTAAACGTAGGATAATATATATATATATATATATATATATATATATATAAACTTAATAACTCTATTATATTACATTGAGCACTGCCATATTAACACCTGATAAATATTTATGTATCCTTATCGACTAGCGTGCGTACATATAAATATACTTTTTTACATTCATATATATATATACATATATATATATATATATATATATATATATATATATATAAAATCCAAAAGGATGATCAGATAGGTAAATCCCAAAAACCCGATCCTAATTAATATTAATTTCTTTAATATTAAAATTGATCAAGGTGGAGGGCTCGATGCAAATATATTTTATTTACAGAGCCAAATATGAAAAATAAAACAAAAATTTCAATATTTTAATCCGTTGAATGCCCATTTCTACGAGGAAATCTTCGCTTCTTCAGCAACCATGAAACCAAAATTTTATTTACTCAAATTCCAATGTGTAAAAAGATTTTATACCGGCAGAAGTCCCAAAAAATCATCCATCCACAGGAAGATAAAATGGGGTGGGATTAACAATTTTTGAATTTAAGGAAGTAAAAAGGGGAAAGCAGACAGATACCAAAAAAGATACTTAAAATAAAGGTAAAATAAAGACGGAAGCTGATGATGGTACGCCTGAAATAGGCCTTTACTTCCGATTCACCATGAAATAACATGTCTGGCTTATTTTTTTCTTATATTTGCTCTATATGTATTTATACGCATGTATGTTTAGAGCTCTCTTAGAGAGTTATCCTACCACTGTATGTACAGGATACTCCTTTGGATTCTTCTATACCCACACTGTATGCTTATATATATATATATATATATATATATATATATATATATATATATATATAAAGATTCATGAAAAGGAACCTGTCAAGTCATTTTAATGACGCTGCATTTAGAAATAAGGGATATACAGTATTACCGGATATGCTACCCGAAAACAATGTGATAACACTTTCAGGCACAATATGGAAGAAGAAAAACAGATCTGTTATTTTTGCCAAGAGTCCAGTGGTTGCTTTATTGGCATATTTTGACATTCAGATAAATCTTATACGATAGAGAAATCTAAAGCGGTTTTCTTCTTATATGTACCTTGTCCCTTCAGGACATGGGTGATTTTATAACCTTCCTCTCCCTTGTGGCCCGTAGCAGTTTTTCTTCTGTTACCCTGGCTACCGCACCGACGTCGCGGTTTCAGTCTCAATTCCCAGACACTTGTATTTTAGGTAACTTACTACCTTCAGCTATCACCCTTACTTTTAATTTTTAACGTTAGGTACCTTTAGCAAAAATGACTAATAACAGGTGTGTGATGTTTACATAGTTCGGAAAGTGACTATCGATTAAAAACGTCATTTCTCCAGTACCAATAAATTCACGTTGACATCTGAGCTTTCGAACAATATTCATTGTTAGGTTAAACGAGAACCTTGCAATCCAGAATGCTTGGGAAATATAGACTCTGTTCAGAACTGGAAGTTTGAAAAATGTTAGCGACAGTCAGATGATCAATTAATATATAACATATCGAAGAGGAATGTTGAGATTTAACAATTGATACAAAGACAAGTTTTATCAATTTATACTTTATTAAAATTTGTTCGAAGACCGGCGTGTCGATTGTAATAGGAAATGATTTTTTTCCCAGTTACAAAATATTAAATACATCGAGTTAACCAAAAATCTTTTTTTTATTCGTTTCACCCCAAGCAAGATGGTACCGCCACAGGTGCGCAGGTGGTTACATAAAAGAGTTAAAGTTTTAAGCAGGAGGAGAGTGAAGAGAACGTTGGGCATCAGGGAAAGGGCAAAAGAAGGATGGGAAAACAGGTTTGAAGACAGTTGGGAAGATAGAGAGAAAATAAGATACACGGGGTGATGTAGAAAGGACTGGAGTCAAGTGGATAAGAGATGGGTATTGACATTGCATTTAAATTCCTTAAGATTTTATATGGAAGAGAGTCCGAGAAAGGGCAAGAAAAGGATAGGAATACAGATGTGATGATAATTGCGAAGATAGAGAGAAAAGAAAAGAAGATACACGGGGTGATGTAGAAAGGACTGGAGTCAAGTGGATAAGAGATGGGTATTGACATTCCATTTAAATTCCTTAAGATTTTATATGGAAGAGAGTCCGAGAAAGGGCAAGAGAAGGAGAGGAATACAGATGTGATGATAATTGCGAAGATAGAGAGAAAAGAAAAGAAGATACACGTGGTGATGTAGAAAGGACTGGAGTCAAGATGGGAATTGACATTGCATTTTAATTCCTGGATGTTGATGCCGCCAGGAAAGCAAGTACACTGGAGGGAGTTCCACAGGCGGGAAGTGCGAGAAAAGAAGCTGATAGAGTAGAATTGTTGCCTGCATTTGGTTGATCTAAATGTAAGTGGGTGGGACCTTGTTGCCAGTCTGGTTGCACGAGTAAATTCTTATGATGGTGCTACGATGAGTCATATTCTGACAGATTCTGTATTAGAATTATATTGATTATTCTAAACTAGTCATGGCTAAGGTGGGTGATGCATGCGTCTCGTTTGACTGTCGGAATCGATTGATTGCTTGTTTAAAGTTTTTTACGACTTATCAACCCCTTGGTAAGTTATATAAACATATTTTGGATTAAAGAATAACCCCTTTTATTTTATTTTAATTTGTAAGGTAATAGTGCAGGAACAGTTCTTTTGAGGGAAAACAATAATTTTATCATATACAAGTCCTATTATTTAATCCATAGATGGAGAATAAGAATAGAATTCATACTTTTTCCAAGAGTATTTTCACGTGAGTTAATGTAACTAACACGATTGAAATTCAAACTTGGCTTTCTGACTTTTCACAGCGTGCCACTCTCCCCTCCACTAACTATACGCCTTTGACTTTCTGATTTGATTTTTACAGGTTATCAACCTTTTTAAAATTATTAAAAGCTGAAGCACATTTTTGAATTGAAAGAATATTTTTTTGTTTTTGCGAGCGAATATTGTATTAACCATTTTCTGAATATAATAATTTTCTGATAAAAGCATTACTATTTAACCCATATATAGGGGTGAATTCCTATCTAATTGCGAAGGATATATGCACATAAGTGAATGTAATGAACCCGATAGGAATTCGAACTCGGTTATCAAACTTCTCATTCTGAGTGGTTGTCACACACACACAACCAAGCTTATAGCACCTGCTATTCCAAAGCGGTCACCCATCTAGCTACAGATCAGGCTAGACGTTGCTTAACTTTGCTCATCATACGAGAACCGGTGTTTCATCGGGCTGATTTTCTGAATGGAATGGCTAATTTGACGAGGAAAACAGAGTCTATCTGTGTTCTTTTCTTCTCGGTTGTTCACTCACATATACTAATTCTATTCCTTCAGCTTCTTTTCTCGCACTTCCCGCCTGTGGAACTCTCTTCCATATTCTTGCTTTCCTGACGGCTACAACCTCCAGGAATTTAAATGCAATGTCAATACTCATCTCTTAACCACTTAACTCTAGTTCTTTTTACACCACCCTGTATATCTTGTCCTCTCTCTACCTTTGCAACTGTCATCACATCTGTATTTTACCCTAATTAGTTCGTCTTTCGCTTGACTCTACTCCTATGTAATTTTTTTTACTCTTATGTAGCCCCCTGCACATCAGTAGCGTTACTTCCTTGCTCGGGGTGATACGATCATATATATATATATATATATATATATATATATATATATAATGAACTTAATCACAGTAAGGCAACACTAATAATAACAGACTGAACTTCCGAAAATAGTGCTAAATTAACGGTAATTTAAACCGTCTTATAACCCGGCGAGAACTACCTCGTGGGTTAAATAATGGGGTGGGGGGAGAAAAAAGAAACAAACAGCGCACAAGAACTATACGTCTAGTGCCCGTTGGAAAGAAAAAAAAAACAAGACGAAACCTTAACAATAAAGTGCTCTTTACGAAAGTACCAAAGTAAAGCGAGCCTCTTACCCTGAAGAACCGTTGTGTGAAACCGCGGTAGGTTGTGGCTCACTTCTAGATTTCTTGTATTATATATATATATATATATATATATATAATACAAGAAATAAGTAATAAGAATAAATCTAACTTAGAGCCAACAGACCTACCTAGGTTTCGCCTAACGGATCGTCAGGGCAAGTCAGCTAATAAGATAGAAACAAACCGGTAATTTATAGATACTCAATAACCACATGACTAAAACACAGAAGATACCAAATGCACAAGACGGATTGAAATATATTCTAACAATTATTAATATTATTATTATTATTATTATTATTATTGTTATTATATATATATATATATATATATATATATATATATATATATATATATATATTAGTCATCCACATATAATCGCAATGAATAAAATGTTAGTAAAGTGTTCAATGAATTTTTCCAATTTTTCCTTGAAGGTAATGTTTGCAGAATTTTAACCGCTTGGCGGTTTTTACTTGGAAAGATCATTCGTGTAAATATTGATTACTCTAGAAACGGGAAACATCATTTAAAATTTGTTCTTTAGAAATAGAACTATATTTGCTCTTTAAATATTACGCTGTATATTCAAATGCGCGTTGTGGCATAGAGGATATCGTCTAGGAACGACAAATCGAAGAGCCGAGTTTGAGTTCCAGTCGAATTCGTTGCTTCACTTACGCGCAATTAACTTCGGGAAATGTTTTAAACCGCTGCTTTACCCCTGCTATGGGTTAAATAGCAAAACAGATTGGGTTCTATAGCTGTGGTTGGCAATCACTCTACCGCAGAAAATAATGGCAACCTACAGCGAAAAAATATTCTGACTGGTCAGTCATGTCACTTTCGAGACATGATCGTCCAAGGGTCTATCATGTATGATACTTAACTAAATGATATTCAAATTTATAAAATAAGAAGGAATCGCATGTGTTAATTAAAATGTCGCTAGTGATATTAGATCAAGACTTTAATTTGAGAAAAAATATTTTCTTCTTAAAAAAACATCTTTTTTTCTTTTTTACTAAGCAAAAATGTCACGAGTGCACAGTGATTACAGGAAGTGAAAGTAAGTAAGGCGGTGATTGAGGAAAGTGCAAAAGATGGACCTGATTCAAGAAGATAGCGATTGCCATTCCATTAAGGTTTTTAAAGGTTGTAGTTACCAGACAAGTAAACGGAAGAGAGCACCCTAGGCAGGAAGTGCAGGAAAAGAAACTGTTAGAGTAGTACTAGCGGTTGCATTGAGCTATTTCAATAGTAAACGAGTGGGACCTAAATGCCAATCTAGTATCACGCTTAAATCCTTATAGTCGGGGTACCAGGGAAAAGAGCGCGTCAGATTAGTTGCCAAAATATTTATAGAAAAGACATAGGGAAGCCACGTAACGTGGATGAGAAAATGAAGGAAGTCACGATGCCAAGTCAGGGTAATTTACATAAGAGAAGATGAGATGAATAGCAAGAGCAACAGACCAGGTACGTGAGCAGTTTTTTATGCACTGATAAATGGTAGATTTCTTAATGTGCAAAATGGATTCTGACGCGAAAAGTTTCCTGACACGGCACATGAACCAAACATTCCTGGCACTTCAAGTCAGTTAAACACGTGAGGCAATAAGCCGCAGCGTGTTGCTCTGCAGGAGGTTAGCAAATAGAAACGTTTTCCTACGGTGGTTAAAAGTGATCAGATTCGTTTTGGAAGCGTTAAATGAAGAAGCCATTTCATGCCCTAGTTAACCACGGACTGAAGATCCTTTTCAAGAGAATCAGTCATGTTTACTTTGTCAGTTCTGACGTATTTGCTCTTGAAACAGGTGTAAATGATAATGTCATCAGTATAAATATCAAGTTGACATCAGGGAGATTATTGATTAGGGTCAGAAACAACGTACGAATCAACGACTTGTAAGGCAGGTGTTTACGCGTATTATCTTCTGTAGTGAAAATGATTGATTCATTTTCAAGTAAAAATAATCTATCTAAAATTATTTATAAATGGAACATTGACTCTCTGTTTGTGTATGTGTGTGTGTGTGTGTGTGTGTGTGTGTGTCTATCCGTTACCTATAGACTCCGAAACTGCTGAACAGATTTCTTGAAAATTTACACACTTGTACTATAAGCGTCTGCGAGTGTTCTTAGCTAAGTTTTGTGTCGAGGTACCCCCGATAAATATCGAAAATCGATAATCGAAAAAATCGAGTTATAGAAGGGGTGGTCCGATTTTAATCAAATTTCATACACTCATAGACAAGGACATAAGAAACGATATTCAGAAGTTTCAAGTTTGCAGTTCTTACAATAGTGCAGAATATCGATAATAGATACCGGGTTTGATCAAAATCAGTTTTTCAGCCCTTTTATTTTAGTTTTTGCTTCGGGTTCGGCTCTAAGTAGGTATAATTGTAATTCTTAGTCTCAATCATGACACCATTTACTCAGAAGACTTATTTAGCCTTCAAAATTCAGTTTACGATGAAAGAAACTTATTTGATATCGAACCAGGAAATCAAAATTTGACTTACATCCATTCATTTTTCTTTCAGTCTACGGTTTCGCTTTAACTCGAAACGATTATTGCTTTTTAGTCTTTCGTGCCAACGTCCAAAGAGTCTGAGCTCCAGGACCATGGATTAGTTTTAAAGCTTTAATTACACTTGAGCAACGCCGGGCTATACTGTTAGTTTGGGATATTTTCAGTACTGCAGATCGACTTATGATGAGTCCTATATCATGAGGCCTATTGCTCGAAAAAATATTCTGTTCTACAAATCAGAAGTCTTGGGGCTGCTTTGCATAAAACTAGCGGGTAGCTAAAGATCTTAATAACAAAATATATAGAAATTCTTAAGAATATAAGTTTGTCGCAGCAGTGGAATCTTGTGAATATCTTTTTCCACCGGTTTCTCGTGCATCTAAACAAAACGGTCGGAAAACCCAGCTTCGCAAAAGCTTCGGTGACAGCTGCCATTTTTTTTCATCTTTGCGTTTAGCATTTGCATCATTTCAATCCTTCATCCTCCAGCCTGGCATTTGAGGAGATTTGCATATTTCGGAAACATCATTGCCTTCGTTATTATTACTATGTTGATTTTTTTTCGCAGTTTCGAATAATTCTCACTCAGGATTAAAGGTTAGATTTGTCGCGCGAGTATCACGTCAGAAAAGTATCACCGAGGCCGAAACATACGAAAGCCAACATACCCTAAATAACACCCAGTCTGATAAGTGTATAGAATTAAGAATTTATGAATCTACCATTTGTCCGTGCATTGAACACTGTTGCCATATCTGGTTGGGTGCTCCTGCTATCCATGTCAAGGTCCTCGTTAAAATCCAGCTTGAACATTTATAAATCTACCATTCGTCCATCCATTGAATATTGTTGCTATGTCTGGTTGGGTTCTCCTGCTATTCATGTCAAGGTCCTCGTTAAAATCCATCTTGAACATTTATAAATCTACCATTCATCCGTACATTGAATACTGTTGCCATATCTGGTCGGGTGCTCCTACTATTCATCTTGAGGTTCTCGTCAGAATCCATCTTGCACAATTATAAATCTACCATTCGTCCGTCCGTTGAATACTGTTTCCATGTCTGGTTGGGTGCTCCTGCTATTCATGTCAAGGTCCTCGTCAGAATCCATCTTGAACATTTATAAATCTATCATTCACCCGTACATTGAATACTGTTGCCATATCTGGTAGTGTGCTCCTATTATTCATCTTGAGGTTCTCGTCAGAATCCATCTTGTACATTTATAAATCTACCATTTCTCGGAACATTGAATGCTGTTGCCATATCTTGTAGGATGCTTCTGCTATTCATCTGGAGGTTCTCGTCAGAATCCATCTTGCACAATTATAAATCTACCATTCGTCCGTCCATTGAATACTGTTTCCATATCTGGCCGGGTTCTTCTGCTATTCATCTCGACGTTCTCTTGAAAATCTTAAGAAGGATCTGCAATGTAATCAACCCAATGTCTAATCAATGTATAACTTTCTCAACTCCACTACTTTTCATACAGGCGTCATGTGGCTTTTCTGCAAATACTTCTTTGTCAACTGCACTGAGAATTTTTTTCCTGGTGCCCGTTTACGTAAATTTAAGAGTGTCACTCGATTGGCATCCGTGTTCCACCCTTTTACCATATAAATTGTTAAATCTAACAACTTTTTCTACCCTATTTTTTTTTCTCACACGTTCTACCAGTGGAACTTCCTTCTGTTTATTTGTATTCCTGATAACTGCAATCTCCAAAAGTTTAAATGCAACAACAATTGCCATCTTTTATCTACTTGATTCTCATCCATCTCTTATCTTTTCTTCAACATCCCTATAGCTACAATCTCCAAAAGTTTAAATGCAACATCAATTGCCATCTTTTATCTACTTGATTCTCATCCATCTCTTATCTTTTCTTCAACATCCCTATAGCTACAATCTCCAAAAGTTTAAATGCAACATCAATTGCCATCTTTTATCTACTTGATTCTCATCCATCTCTTATCTTTACTTCAACATCCCTATAGCTACAATCTCCAAAAGTTTAAATGCAACATTAATTGCCATCTTTTATCTACTTGATTCTCATCCATCTCTTATCTTTACTTCAACATCCCAATAGCTACAATTTCCAAAAGTTTAAATGCAACATCAATTGCCATCATTTATCAAGTTAATTCTTATAAAAGTAACGCATATTTTTGCAAGTAAGCTCAGTTAAAAATACTTTCCGTTCTAGTAACCTAATCGGCTAAGACGGTATTTGATTACGGGTGATACCAAGTATATAGTCCCAGTCCAAATCAAGAGCTTTTTACACCTGCTAGAAACACTCCTCCATGGTTGACCTCAATCACTTCATATCTATGGCCACAGTGACTCATGTCAGGCCAAACTGACATCATTCAGCGATTCTACGCCTGAGTTATGAACGCTCGGTAGAAAAAGGCAGACTTTAGCATGTTATATACAATGTAAACACAGGCCAGTAGCCGTGAGTGTTCAAATTCATTACTGAATGAACGATGCGTAAATGCGTAAGTAGCTACTGTTTTTATGAAGTCTACCATTCCTCCAAAGTGCTCAATCGGCGAGCGAGAGCGTAAATAGTCATCCACAGACAGTCCTGTTTCGCTGCATCACAGCTCATCAGACATCTGATTGCTTCTAGCTAGGATTGAAACCCAACGTGAAACCCAAACTCAGTGGTAGAATCGGCGATTCTACTACGGAGCCTGCCTGAAGGCATCGAAAACATAACAGGCATCGAAAAATGAAATCTCTTGTATTGCAGTAAATTTTCTTTTATTATAAACAATTATATTAAAACAAATACTATATCTAAATACCTATATATATATATATATATATATATATATATATATTCTAACCATATACTGTTAAATATAACAGACAATAAATGTCTATTATGTTTAATCATGAACCGTTCTAAACATCGTATTTTGGGTTTAATTTCAGGTGAAAATAAAGACAAAAATTGTCCAATATTTGGATATTTTTTATCATGCTGGTTCTAAGCTTTCGTTTCACATGACCCATCTTCAGAGAGGTTACAGGGTCGTTAACATAAAAACATCCGCCATCAAAGACGATATTATCTTGTGTTGGCATAAAACATTGTTATGCAACGATAAGAGTCACCGAATAGCAGACGCAGTTCGTAAATTTTTAATGCGATTCTATGACGTCACTCCTCGTGAGAGACCGAAATGTTGACAGAAGCATATGTCTAAATGCAATGTAATGTGTTATGACCAGATTGAAATGCGATTTTATTAAGTATGGGTTGCTTTGTTTTAATGTACATGGCCTCCAATATATAAAGGTTTTTTTTAATGTGTGTGTGAGTGAGTATTATTGTGTTATGTATATATATCTATATTTGTTATGTGTGTATTTTTGTAATATTTTATTATATTGGTTCAAAGCTTTCGGCTCACATGACCCATCTTCAGAGAGGTTACAGGGACGTTAACATAAAAACATCCACCATAAAAGATGATTTTATCTTGTGTTGACATAAAACATTGCTATGCAACAATAACAGTCACCGCATAGCAGACGCAAATTTGTAATGCGATTCTATGACGTCACTCCGCGTGAGAGACCGAAATGTTAACAGACCCATATGTCTAAATGCAAATGTAATGTGTTGTGACCAGATTGAAATGTGATTTTATTAAGTATGGGTTGCTTTGTTTTAATGTACATGGCCTCCAATATATAAAGGTTTTTTTTAATGTGTGTGTGAGTGAGTATTATTGTGTTATGTATATATATCTATATTTGTTATGTCTGTATTTTTTGTAATATTCTAAATGTTTCTACAGTTTTCTGTATTTTCTATAAATGAATAATTATAATGCTTACCCATAATTTCTATAATATTTTCTATAATATTTTTCCAACCGCTAATTATTTTTTATACCCAGTACTTAATATATTTGCATAATTTAGTGTTTCCTAATGTTATTTATATTCCTTAATATTAATATTGTAATGATATAATGTAGTACTTTCATATAATTACAACTGTAGTATTGTATTATTAGAATGGAATCCTTTAATGTATATTGGTTCTAATATTACTAAATATTACTTGCTGTAACATATTTCTTAATACATAGATACTTAGCAATTTAATACATATTATTTCAGTGAATGATTCCAGCCGTTAACAACTTACTTTCAAAAGTTATTTTATTTATTCTCTTAAAAGGTTTACTTGATAATTGTATACATTATTTCGCTACAATTTAAACGGAAATATATCTTGTTTTACCATTCACATACATACTAACGTTACTGATTTATAAACTTTCATTTTTCCATGATTCTCTCATATATATTTTCAATTAAATAGAAAATCATTGCTTGATAGTTGTATACATTATTTCGCTACAATTTTGAATACTTTTTTTTTACATTAAACCACCTATGATTCTTTTCATACACATAATTTAAAAAATTGTCTATAGTTTAAATACGCTCGGCATATGCATTATTTTGCATACATACTTTTAAACTGACATTTGTAAACACTTACATTTATATTCGTTGGAAACCTGCATGCAAATAAATATAGAAACGTATGTCACTAACAACTTGAAGTTTGAAATGGATATAAATGCATTTGCTATGAGTGTGGGATACATTAAACATTAATTGACAAAAACAACTTTACAATACAAAGATATTTTTGATGTGATGGTGTTTCTAAATTTTTAATCGTCTTTTCATATTTTTATTTTTGTAGTTAGATTCGTTGGCTTAACAGACACACCCTACTTATTCTAATTAATAAAATGTTTAAAAGAATGATTGTTGCCCAAATATGCAATTCTCTTTTGCAGTCTGTCTGTCTGTCTGTCTGTCTGTCTCTCTCTCTCTCTCTCTCTCTCTCTCTCTCTCTAAATCGCCATCACCATAGAAATACAGATTTTATCACTCGCAGTTACAATAAGTTTGTTTTGGTAATTTACCCATGACGATGATCTTAGAAAAGGCACAAGTACTTAAGCTAAAAAAACTATGGTACCTTCCTTGATGAATTTCATTTTAACATCAAGAAACTGATTAGAGAATTGGCAAGGATCAGTATAAAAATCAGTAAACACGGTCTGTCTATATTATTCAATTAAAGATGTTTGAATGAAAATATTCTGTCTGTCTATAAAAGAAACGCAATGAAAAAAATGTCATATGTAGACACTGCAAAATGTTCACAATAGAATATGGATTAAAAAATTATATTAATTAACATACATATACCCAAAAATTCGCTAAAGGAAAATAATAATTGACGAGATATTAAAATAAAATAAGTAAATTGGTATATAAAATGTTTATATAAAAAAATTTCATAATAAATAAATAGATTGGGTAATGATAGCAGGAAGTAAATTAGGAAAAGAATAGAAATGTTATTTATAAATTAAAGGTTTTGAAAAAATTAGAAATAAATACGTGCTGATAAGAAGAGTGAATTTTCTCAAAAGGCCCCTTAAGTTTGAACATAATATAAAAAGTTCTTTCCTTTCTTCATCTCTTTCCTGTTTTCTATGAGAAGAGGTCAAATATGGAGAAACCAGAAAGGACATTTTTGGTACTACAATAGATATATCAAAGCTAAAATGAAAATAAAATTAGGTTAAAAGTAGGTTGATACTCTGACCATTCGGGAGGAAAAAAAAACAAAAAGTATGTAGAAACTACTCGCCAAATTTCAAAGTGAATCTTTATTCTCATTAGTTAAAAGGTAGACACATAAATTTTATATCTTCTCACATACATAAATAGCAAATCGATGTT
>JBBBDQ010001027.1:2237500-2252500 GCA_037127315.1 Ascarosepion bandense
TCTCTCTCTCAATCTCTCTCACTCTCTCTCTCCCTCTCTCTCTCCCTCTCTCTCTCAACTCTCACCTCTCTCTCTCTCTCCCAATCTCTCTCCCTCTCTCTCTCACTCTCTCTCTCCCTCTCTCTCAACTCTCACTCTCTCTCTCCCTCTCTCTCCCTCTCTCTCTCAACTCTCACCTCTCTCAACTCTCACCTCTCTCTCTCTCTCTCTCTCTCCCTCTCTCTCTCTCAACTCTCTCCTCTCTCCCTCTCTCTCTCCCTCTCTCTCTCAACCCTCTCTCTCTCCCTCTCTCTCTTACTCTCTCTCTCTCTCTCAACCTCTCTCTCTCCCTCTCTCTCTCCCTCTCTCTCTCTCAACTCTCACTCTCTCTCCCTCTCTCTCTCCCTCTCTCTCTCAACTCTTACCTCTCGCCTTCCTTTTCACCAATCACCCTGAGAGATAACTTCAAAAACAAACCGAACCCAACAAACGCTCATCTAAGCTTATTTATAAATGGAACTTTGTCTCTGTGTGTGTCTGTTACCTATAGACTCCGAAACGGCTGAACCGATTTTCTTGAAAATTTACACAGTTGTACTATAAGCGTCTGCGAGTGTTCTTAGCTAGGTTTTGTGTCGAGGTACCGGCGATAAATATCGAAAATCGATAATCGAAAAAATCAGGTTATAGAAGGAGTGGCTCGATTTTAATCAAATTTGATACACTCATAGACAAAGACATAAGAAACGATATTCAGAAGTTTCAAGGTTGCAGTTCTTACATTAGTGCAGAAAATCGATAATATATATATATATATATATATATATATATATATATATAAAGCAAGATTTATGTGTGTGTGTCTGTTTATCTGCCTGTATGACCTTTATACAAATTCACAATTTTTATCTGATTCTCACCAAACTTCACACAAATATTCTTTAGGCTGAGTCTGAGCTCCAGGGCCATGGATTAGTTTTAAAGCTTTCATTACACCCGAGCAACGCAGGGCTATGCTACTAGTACATACATATACACGTACCTTCCTGCCTACGTACACATAAACTCACTCTTGCAAGGACTACTACGACCTCTTAATATCCTTAACTTCTTAATACTGTTTCTCAATGAACATTAACTTCTACCAATTCATGTTATTTTTTCCATTAACAAACTTATATTTAAACATGTAAAAGGTATACATTCATTATTCCACACATTCCAAACATCTGATGATAGCGAATAATCTGTAATTTGTAAAGAGTTCAGTTATGTATTACACAGGGCCAATTCAATAAACATTTACAATCTCCTTACTGCTTCAAATTCTTCGCCGACAGTTTTTCTCTTCCTTCCGGCTAGTGAAACTCTCTTCCGGTTTCTTACTTTCCAGCGGTGAAGTGCAGAATTTTGGTGTTCCCCGAGGCCAACTCTTTAATTCTGTGCCCCTAAGAATCAAGTAGATCGTGGCCCTTTGGCCAAGTACTGAGAAAAAGTGAGAAAGGGAGACATTTTAAACACGTGAAAACAGATGAAGTATAAAATAAACACTTTATCCAAATATAAATTTAATTTTATTTCACTCTTTTATTAGATTCTCTCCCAATATGGATTCCCTGGACCGGAGTGCCATCTTCTCTACCCTCTGCACTCTACTGTAATCCAGCCAACCTTTCTTCAAAAAAATAAAGGTAATTCTATGTAATGGTAATTATCTATATTCTTCCTGATTTCTCTTTTATTTTTCTCGCTTCTTAATAATGTTTCTATATTCTTTCACATTCAGTAACTCCTTGAATCTTAGTAGCTTTGTTGCTTTTCTTGTGAAATGAATAAACAAATGACTTAAAATACTTGATTATTTATTCTTCAAAAAGAACTAAATTGCATAATTCTCACTAACAAAGTGATCGTCTAGGAATAAATCAAATTGGATATATTTAACAAAAACGTTTGCTTTCTTTCGGCGAGAACAATTCTTTTTCGAAACTAGTGAACTGGCGCTACATGATCACAAACAATGAACTGTACCAAATAACAGAAACCACATCACTTGAAGACTACCAACAGCAGTGACAACTAAAATGGATATCACATGTAACTCAAAGAGAAAATAATGAAGACTGAGTGTCTTGGCAAAGATCATACTTTTTTTAACCTTGTGAACTGGCGCTACATAACCACAAACAAAGAACTGTACCAAATAACAGAAAGCACATCAATTGAAGACTACCAACAGCAGCAACAACTAAAATGGGTATCACATGTAACTCAAAGAGAAAATAATGAAGACTGAGTGTCTTGGCAAAGATCATCCTTCTTTGAAACTTGTGGACTGGTGCTACAGAATCACAAACAAAGAACAGTACCAAATACCTGAAACCACATCACTTGAAGACTACTAACAGAGGAAAAAGTGAAAATGTAATAATATTAGAACATATTTATGTTATAAATTCTAAATGAATATTATTCGCTCTACTTTGTATTGAGCACTTAAGAACAGTGTGTCTTTGGATACGGAATATATATATATATATATACGTAAAAAAATCACAAGATCGCCAAAACCTACCGCGGTTTCACAACGGCCTGACGAGCCGTTGTGTGAAACCGCGGTAGGTTTTGGCGATCTTGTGATTTTTACGTGTCTTTGCTCTACATTGCTTCCTCTTAGTTATTCCGCTTTGGTTAGTTCTGTATCGAGCACTTTTTCTTTCTTTGTGGTTGGTTCCGTTTGGGTTTTTTTTTCTTTACTGCGGGGTATTGTATGTATTGTCTGTATTCCGCAGTTTTCTTTTTTTTTTCTCCCTCTTGTCCAACGCCTTATAGCGACGGACAATAACGGAGTTAGATTCTGTCTGTTATTTGTTGTCCTCAAAGTTTATTTTCGTATAATTTTAGGATTTAGATACTTACAGAGTCGGTCTTGTTATTATATATATATATATATATATATATATATATATATATATATATATATATATATATTAGCAGTAGTACAAACTAATGGGTTAGCAGTCCACTGTTGGTAGTGATTTAATATATTAAGAGTGCTCGACACTTAGTAGACCATTATATATGGTAATATTTTTATTATAAGTTTATAATACAAACATAGTTTACTGCAACACAAGAGCCGTTGTGTTTCGATACTATCTTATTAGCACCTCATCAGGCAGTAAAATATTTTTTACTGTTAAGAATTATAAAATATCGAAGCTTAGAAAATAACACAACTTTTACCAAATCCAGACAATTAAGGAGGGAGGGGAATTTTTTAAGTTCTTGGTTTATCTCGGCTAACCAATAGAAAATCAGGTCATGATAGGAGAAATTAGATTGTAAATGTTTATATAGGAGAAACAGAAAAGTCGTTTAAAGAAAGGTTTAATAATTACAAAACCATATTATGTTCTGCATGTGCGTGTGTGCAAGCGCTCGCTGTAACACCGATATTTAAATAAAAAGAAGTGTTTGATTTAGCAGTTACGTGTTTTCATCTTCATCAGACTGATATGATTTTCTCTCTTCTGCAAAAATAAATATACAAAGTTTTAACAATACTAATAGAATGATTTGTGGAAAAGTGACGGATTTTGTTGGCCGACACATTTGCAATCGTTTAATGATTAAATGGAACATAACTTATGGGAACACAAAGACACATCTACTCAAATGTATAGACCTTTTGTATATACACTCACACTCAGACACACACACACCCGCGTGTGTGTGTTTAGTTGCAAGTATGTGTGTGGGGGTACGCACAATCTCTTTTGTTGCACGTACATGAAATCGATGAGCAAATGATTTAAAAGCCTAAGTAGTCATTGATCGATTTCACACAATTCACCTCTTCTTAGTCGCTTAAGACTTTTTCTACAGACCTGTCGCAAAGACCAGATGTCACCGTTCGCAAAATCCATAACTTGTAGCGAACGCTTCATTGTTTCTCCATTTTGGCGCCTCTTTTCTGAACTGCTGTCTATTTTCACTTTCACTTTCATTTTCGCCTCTTTTTTTTGTCAATGTTATTTTATTTCCAAGGAATTTGTAGCTTTTTATTTCTAACATTTTTTCTTATCGTATCACCCCGAGTGAGGCGGTAACGCCACTGATGTGTAGGGGGCTACATAAGAGTAAAAGGATTTTTTTGTTCTTGGTTTATCTCGGCTAACGAATAGAAAAGTAAAAAGATTAGGGAGCTACTTAAGAGTAAAAAGATTTGGGGGGGGGCTACATAAGAGTAAAATGATTTGGGGGCTACATAAGAGTAAAATGATTAGGGGGCTACATAAGACTAAAATGATTTGGGGGCTACATAAGAGTAAAAAGATTTGGGGGCAATATAAGAGTAAAAAGATTAGGTGGCTACATAAGAGTAAAATGATTAGGGGGCTACATAACCTAGCTAAGAACACTCACAGACGCTTATAGTACAACTGTGTAAATCTTCAAGAAAATCGGTTCAGCCGTTTCGGAGTCTATAGGTAACGGACACACACACACACACACACACAGACACACACAGACAAAGTTCCATTTATAAATAAGTTTAGATTTATTAGTGTTATGATTGAGCATCCTATCACCCCCCTCCCAATAATTGACTCACCGAAAAGATTAAAAATTAAGGAAGTTCGACACGATTCACCTTCCGTTCCCATTCCGTCTTGACTTACCCTTCTATTGAATCCGTACAGTAAACCTTGTTATTTGTTTACCCCTTACCTGTTGTGTAAATCTTTCCATTCGGAATTTACCTTGTTATTTATATCGTTCCCGCCATCTAAAATTAGATAATTTTCTTCAGATTATTCTCTCCGTTTTTACGGGTTTGTGAATTTTCTTATATATATATATATATATATATATATATAAAACAACAACTTGGCGATCAGAAACAAAAGGAACTCCATACGTAAAACCACAAATTTATTCGCCTGAAGAGAGTCAATCTTAGACTCGAAACACGTGTAGCGTCACAAATACCATTATGGACACTTAATGTTTCATAACATGTATAATAACAAAAACAATAATATACACTTTAAAGAAAACGTTCACGGGTTCTCACACTTTTTATTCTAAACCAATTTCTCTCGTTGGAACAACCCTATTTCTTTATCCGATATATATATATATATATATATATATATATATATATATATATATATATATACAAATGAATAAGGAACGAATAAAATAATTGCAACGTTCAAAGCATTAATTTAAAACAGTGTTCAATAAAAAATAGAGCAATGAATATGTATTATTATACTTAAGAACATGTACAAACTACTACAAAACTGTACATTTTGTAATAGTTTGTACATGTTAATATATTCAGGACAACTCCGAATTCATATATATATATATATATATATATATATAAATATATATATATATATATATAAAGAAAAACTCAACACTTCATTTGAATTGGTTATAAATTATAATTCATTTCTATGAGCTTAATTAGCTCATTTCATCAAACATTACAATATTCCTTCCATCTGGTACAAAACATTTTGCCGGAAAAACATTTTCTTTAACTGAAGAGAAGCATAAAAATAGGAGGATAAAAATTAAAATAAATTAAAATTAAAATAAAAATAAGAAGGAAAAGAGAAAGCTCAGAGAAATGAATTATAATTTATAGCCAATTGAAATGATGTGTTGAGTTTTCCTTTATAAATATAATAATGATCTGGATAATATCCACTGAGCTCTCTATATA
Source organism: Ascarosepion bandense (assembly GCA_037127315.1). NCBI lineage: Eukaryota > Metazoa > Mollusca > Cephalopoda > Sepiida > Sepiidae > Ascarosepion > Ascarosepion bandense. The sequence goes on from JBBBDQ010001027.1 coordinate 2,243,223, forward strand.
GATATAACACTTAATATTTTACATTAAGTTAATCTTGTTGGATTATACTCACCGTTTACGAACTGGACATCTATACCTATATATATATATATCCATGAATTCAGAGTTGTCCTCTTCTTAGGCTATAGGACCCAGTCTATCCTGCTATTTCACAACAGCTCGAGGGCGAAGAGATGGATTCATATCTTTCCCAAGAGTATGAGCAGTTCAGTGAAAATAATGAACATGTCTGAAAATCGAAATTAACTGTCGCCTTTTTCAATCCGGGACACTATCCAACGTGCGTCCATATTGCTGACTAATTGATTCGTCTAAATTTAAATATTTTATATAGATTCATGCTGATAACACTTTGCCATATTCGCTGTTTCTTTTTTTTATTCCAAGTTGAGTGATTCGTGCAAAGAACGATGTAAGCTGATAGCAAAAAATCCGAATTAGACGTAATGCCTAGAGTCAGGCCAATGTTTGACTTTCAGGATAAGACACACTTGATCAAGGCAAGAGGTGATACGACTGAAGCATTGTTCTTCAATAACAAGAATATTAATCCAAATAAAACAATGACAGCAACAATTCTTCTACCAAAAACGAAATATATAATAATTTCACGGCAGCGAAATTGACGGAAATTTGTTCACTTCAGGTTATCCACATTGAGTGTGACAGGAGGGAAATATACAAATAAATGCACAACGCTCTTTGTTATAATAAAGAGGATAGCTTGATTTAAATCTATCCAGAAATTTGTAGCAAGAATTGTAAATTAATTTTGATGGACGGAAATAATCTAAAGACTCGGTGTGGTTGAAGAATGTTCGAAAATGCCAGTCGAGAGGTGAAGAAACTTTTTTGAAGACAACAGAAAACATTTATTGTCACTAATCGATGCCAGAGAAAATTCAACTGTGAGACCTAAATTTCATTCATATTGATTAAAATAAAAAGTATTGATAGTTATCGAAATAAAATAATTAACATCATTAATTAAACATTTTACAAATACTAATTGAATTGATAAATGTCATCATAAATTCAAAATGAATGATCGAAAAACTATACTGTTAAAAAATTAAGTGTTAAATATTTCTCTGCAAAAGTCTTTTTTTATTCAATCGAAAATAACAAATGCAATAATAATAATAATAATAATAATAATAATAATAATAATAATAATAATCTGTAGGAAAGCAAAACTGAAGCCAAGAACCAACTATTGCCGCATAAATATGAAAAAGAAAGCCAAGGATAAAGCTTTTGAACAGATGAAACAACGCTGGCAAGACAAACCTCTGCATGGCCAATATCCAGAACGTGCCAATAAATCCAATGTTGATAAAGTTAATACTCAACGATGGTTACGTGCATCTGAATTAAAGTCTGAGACTGAAGGCTTTATTCTTGCAGCACAAGACAAAAGTCTTTCAATTGGGAACGTTCAGGCAAATATTATACATAATAATGCGGATCCAAAATGCAGGTTTTGTGATAAACATCAAGAAACAATAGACCATCTAATCTTAGGATGTTCTCTACATGACCCAAATAAATATAAAAATCGTCAAGATAGAGTGGGGCAATATTTACATTGGACAATGTGCAAACACTATGGCAAATATGTAAACAAACACTGGTCTGAACATCACCCACCACCGAATTACAGAAGTAGAAGATGTCACCATTCTATAGGATTACACCATTTACACAGACAGAAAAATTGAAGCAAATAGGCCGGACATTATTGTTAAAAACCAGAAAGAAAATACTTGCCTATTAATTGATATGGCTTGTCCAGCGGATTGTAACATAGCAACCAATTCGAAAAACAGTCAAAATATAAAGATCTGGAAATTGAAATAGAAAAATTGTGGAAATTGAAAACAAGAATCGTTCCAGTGATAGTAGGTGCACTTGGAATGATAAAAAATGGAATCAAACAAAACATGTTGCAAAAATCCATGGAAACCCCAGCTTAAGGGTTGTACAAAAAATTGTCTTGTTAAGCACAGCCCACACACTAAAGAGAACTTTGTCTATAACGCCAGGGATGTTAGAGGAGATAAAAAAAAACATGAAATGGAGCCATAACAACACACCACGACCTGCTTTAGGTCTTCTCGCAGATTTGGTAGGTAGTGCGACCATAGCAGAAATAGAAATATGATGAAAAAACGTCAACATCATAACAACTATTATTATTATTTATTTTTTTTAATCCCCGAAAATTTTCGTTTTTCTTATTGTAATATTTTTATTAATCTTAATTCTCAAATTAATGATTGAGCAAAACTGACAGCAATTTCTACAATTAAATATCTGCAGATATTCCCCTATTGCATCGTTAAATATTTGCGTTTAACATCGTCAACAAAAAAAATATTGCAATAACAATTATAAATATGAATGCTGTAATGAGGTACAAATTAAAAATTTGAACTTTTTTCGTTTGACTGAAACATCATTCTTTCTTTCTTTCATTTTCTCGCTGTGTTTTATACCTACCTATATACAGGAATGGGATGCTCCTATCCTCTTAAATACCTGGACACTATTAGGGAGTGACTTGTAGTAGATTAGAGTGATTATACTGACTAGGAGTTCACTAGAAGTGTATCTATATCACGCTGCGTGCAAGTCTTGTACTTGTTGATATACTATTATTCCCAACTTCCAATTTGGTAATTACTCACGCAGTAACCTTTTAGAATTACAATTTACTGAAACCAAGTGGCGTTTTTTCTCCTCTCTCCACATGATCAAAATGGAATAGTCCATTATCTATGAGATATAAGCACAATAAGAATAAGATTAAACAAAGCAATAGACATAATTCTTCTAATACTGTGCAATCCCCAGAAAAAACCGCGATTTGAAAAACAAAAGACATATTTCGACTGTATGTCTATCTTTTTTATTATTTTAAAAATTGCATACAATTCTAACAAATAATTTTTTATGAAATAAGGCCAAAACAAATTTTGTTCAAACGTCATAAAAAAACAGGTTATACGGACAATGAATGCACAAAAGTGAATAATAAGTAGTCATAAGTATTGAAATGCAACTAGAACGTGAGTAACCTGACCGGGAGGACATTAATTTTGAAATTATCCATTACTTGATAGTAAGAACAATAATTAAAACAGTCGAATATAAATCTTATGGAACTTTCCTGTCATTTTACTTATTCGATTTTTTTTCACTTATTTTTCACTGTTTATTTCTATTTTTCTTTCTTTTTATCTATATTTCCTTTGCGACTTCCTTCCTTTCATTCATTTTTACCTTTTTGTATTTAGTATTTTTACGTCTTTCATTTCTTCTTTCGTTTATTCTTTCATCCATTCTCTTTTTTTCATTCATTTATATACAATATTCCTTTTTAATTTTAATTTTTTCTCTTTCCGCCTTCTTTATTTCATTCAGTCATTTAATATTTTATTTGTCATTTTATTTTTATTTTTTATTTTATTTGTTAATTTTTCTTTTTTCTTTACCTTTTCTTTCTCTTTCACATTTCATCTTTGTATGCCTTCAGCTATTTTCCATCACTGTTCGCTTTGTTTTATTTCATCTTTTCATTTTTATTTCTCTCTTCTATCATTTATTTCTGAAGCCGTTTGCAATGTTATTTGCTTTTCTTTTTGCTTATGCAGTACTGTGCAAAAGTATTAGGACAATAACTATTTTATCTTTTATGAGGCATATTGACAGAAAATAAACAATTGAATTAAAGTAATTCTATTTGATTTACTCAACAATTGCTTTAACAAGAAAAATTACATTGCTTTGTAATAATAAATTAATTGCGACAATTTACAAATCGCACCTTATATATATACACAAATGCTTTAACAAGAAAAAATACTTGTTAGAAAATAAATTTAATATTTAGTATAATAGCCCTTTGCTTTGAAATAATAAAATAATTGCGACAATTTACAGATCGTACCTAGTATGTATATATATATATATATATATATATACAGTAATGTACAAAAGTATTAGGACAAGAACTATTTTATCTTTTATGAGGCATATTGATAGAAAATAAACTAATTAAAGTAATTTTATTTGATTTACTCAACAAATGCTTTAACAAGAAACAAATTCTTGTTACAAAATAAATTTAATATTAAGTATAATAGCCTTTTGCTTTAATCACAGCCTTCATTCTGTCAGGCATTGACATTACAAGCTTCTTCAATGTATCTAATGGTATCACCTGCCAAGCAGCTTGTATTTGTTCCCAAAGTGTGTCTTGCGAAGTAACATTAGATTTAACAAATTTTTATCCAAAATATTCCGTAGATATTCAATAGGACTGAGATCAGGGCTTTGTGGGGGCCACTTGAAATTCTGAAGCCTTCCTTCCTCTTCCTTTTTAATTAAACAATTCTTGCAAATGTTTGAAGTATGTTTAAGGGTCATTGTCTTGTTGATAAATAAATTCTTGTCATAATACTTTCGCACGGTAGTGTGCAAAAGTGTTAGGACAGGGGTGATTTTAAACTTTATTTTGATGCCTCATGAAAGATAAAATAGTTCTTATCCTAATACTTTTTCACAGTACTCTCTCTCTCTCTCTCTCTCTATATATATATATATATATATATATATATATATATCAGCATGCAGTGTGGGTATAGAAGAATCCAAAGGAGTATCGTGTAGAATAACTCTCTACGAGAGCTCTAAACTTATCTGCATATAAATACATATAGAGCAAATATAAGCAAAATTAAGGCTGACACGTTATTTCATGGTGAATCAGAAGTATAGAGATTTTTTTTGTGTGTGTAAAATAAAGAGGGAAGCTGATGATGGTTCGCCTAAAATAGGCCTTACTTCCGAATCACCATGAAATAACGTGTCTGCCTTAATTTTTCTTATATATATACATACAGTTTTGTGTATGTAGTAGTCAGTTAAAGTGCCATACGTGATACACGCTTGGGCGATCATGTCTCGAAAGAGACATAACTGACTGGGCAGAAGATTATCCCGCAGTAGGTTGCCATTGCTTTCTGCGGTAGACTGGTTGCCGACCAAGGCTATAGAACCCCATGTGTCCTGCTATATAACCCATAACTGGAAGGAAGAGATGGATTAATACCTTTCCCAAGGGTATTTGCGCGTAAGTGAATACAATGGATTCAACTGGAATTCGAACTCGGCTCTTCCGGTTTCCCGTTCCGAGCCGATATCCACTAGACCACAACGCACATCCTGTAGTACAGGATATACATATGTAGTAGAGGTATAAAATAACTTGCTTAAAAGAGAATAGGAAAAAATAAATCTAGCTTCCTTTTAATACATTTCTTTTACACCTAGTTTTAAATATTCAATATTTATTAGCAATTTACTTGGCTTTTCACCCTGTATTTGAATTTCAGTGAAGTTTTTATGAAAATCGCCCCTGTCCTAATACTTCTGCAAACTCCCGGTAGTATGCAAAAGTGTTAGGACAGGGGTGATTTTTTAACTTTATTTTGATGTCTCATAAAAGATAAAATAGTTCTTGTCCTAATACTTTTGCCCAGTACTTGTATGTAACAGCTAATACTGGACAATCACCTCGAAGATGAAGGAGAGGAAATGTGGTTCTACAGAAGGATACTGATGTTTCCAGGAACCAAACATGTGAACAACGACCAGGATTGGGAAACAAAAAAAGAAAACTAATACTTAATAGCAAAATATGCGTTGTGGGGGGCAGTGGATATTAGATCGGAACGCGAAATCGGGGAGCCGAGTTCGAATTCCAGTTGAATTCATTGCATTCACTTGCGCGCAAATATGCTTGGGAAAGGTATTAATCCGTCTTTTCCCTCCAGTTATGGGTTAAATAACAGGACAGATTGGGTTTTATAGCCTTGGCTGGCAACCAGTCAACCGCAGAAAGCAATAGCAACCTACTTCGGAAAAATATTCTGCCCAGTCAGTCATGTCACTTTCGACACATGAGTGCCCAATCGTGTTTTACGTATGGCACTTGACTGACTGATACTTATTTCCAGGAAGAGACAGCTAATTTTTCTGGGACACGTAATGAGGAAGGAAGGTTTGGGTAATCTGATACTCACAGGGCGGATAGAATGAAAGAGAGAACGGGAAAAACAGTGCCTCGTATATTTGATGGGATCAAACAAATTGATGGCAGAGAACTATCAAGAAAAACTGTATTAAGAACGACGATTAAGATTATTGCCCAAGTCCTGATATGACCCGGCACATAAAAGAAGCTATCTGGTTATAAATGCAGGTTACCAAATGAAATTCCCGCACTTGCTGTGATAAATTTCCTACATGAACGAAACGTGTTGACATTAAGAGTTTTCTTCTTGACGTTTTTTTAATCATATATATATATATATATATATATATATTGATTGATTGATTGATTGATATTTAGTTTTTGGTCCTAATAGGGTTAGACCAGTACACATTTGTATTAGAAATTAGAAATTATGATATTTCCAAATAAAGACGCACTGTTAAATGAAAGAAGAGAAATTATAACAAAATGCCTCCACACTAAGAAATACCTCTTAGGTTCACACAACCATGGATGAAAACGTCATAATTCGTTTTAATATAAACATTGCTCGTTGATAAATTTCCTGCCACGTGAACGTTCAAATAAAACACCGTTACAAGAACGTTTTTAAAAAGAAAAACGATAAACGGTAAAATCAGTTATTAAAAATCGCCTGAAGACACCACTCATGGTAGAAACCTAGGTAGTGAAATAAATCGTTTAACAATGGAATATATATATATATATGTGTGTGTGTGTGTGTGTGTGTGTGTGTGTGTGTCTGTGTGTGTCTATGTGTGTGTGTGTGTGTGAGAGAGATCCTGCGCGCGCGTTCGTGTGTGTGTGTGTGTGTGTGTGTATATTTGTATGAGTGGAGTGGTCGTTGTTTTGATTGCATTCGTACCATCCTGGCAAAACAAGGTAAATAAGGAGGGCTTGGGGAATCTGATACACACAAGGCAGATAGAGGGACAGAGACAGAAGAAAATACCGCGTCACATACCTGATGGGCTTGAGCAAATGGACGGCAAAGCAGGGTTTGGGAGAAATAACAAAACGTAATTTACTACAAAAGATAGGAAGATGTGGAGAACCATGATCACCTACGATCTGAAGGGATACGGCACATAAAATAAGAAGAAATCTTCGCTTGCTTTCCGATTGTCTCCTTCCCTTCTGTAGACATTCAACATCTGACTTCTATTCATCTTTCTAGACGATTCTTTTTCTTCATCTTCTGATCCTAAAAACGATTTTCTGCCTCTCGTTTCTTCCTAGCAACCGCGATCTCCAAAATGTCTTCCACTTTCCATTTCAAATCTTTCCAATTCGATTCTGTTCGACTCACTGCCTTCCCGTGTTTCCAATTCGTTTCATTCCTATTCGTCGTTTTTTTTTTTTTTTTTTTTTTTTACAAACACCCAATTTTCAAATCCAAATCAACCACCGCCAATGTTACCGCTGCGACTCACGTAAATGTTTTCCATTACAAATAAAAACAAACAAACGCTTCCGGTGAATATGGTTCGCTATCGATTAGTTTAGTCTTTGCCTTCGCAAAAAAAAAAAAAAAAAGAATCTTCATTAAAAATGTTGTGGATCACTAGCAAGGAACTCATATCTGCAGCAGTTACCAATGTGACCTACAACATCTAGTCCAACCCATATGGAGGGGATTCCTCTTAAACACTGATCATATATTTTCAGGTCGGTGCAAAAGTTTTTACCGGTTTGTAAATGGGGCATTTTTAATCAAATGGCAGTGAATGCTGGACAATACAATCAAAGATGAAGGAAAGACTTGAAGCAACTGAAATGTGGTTCTACAGAAGGATACTGCGAATATCATGGATCGAACATGTGTGTACTGATGAGGTCTTGGAAATGATGGAAACAAAAAGGAAATTAATATTGAGCATCAGGAAGAGTCAGCTGAAGTTCCTGGGACACGTAATGAGGAAGGAGGGCTTGGAGAATCTGATACTAACAGGCCAAATAGAGGGAAAAAGAGACAGGGGAAAGCAGCGGATAACATATTTGAAGGACCTAATCAGGTGGATGACGAAACGAGGGTTGCATGGTGTAACAGGAGAAGGCGTGCTAAAAGCCACCAGGGATAGGGAAAAGTGGAAAGTCATGATCGCCTACGTCCTGAAGGGACAGGGCGCATAGAAGAAAGAAGTATTTATTTTTTGCATATTGTTAATACTTAAAGATATTATTTATAACTTTTTCTTTCAGATTATTAAAGCATCATTCATATTTTACTGTAATATTCTCACCCATGTTAGGCGTGCTCTACTCTATGAATTTCACAGAGGTTCCAATGCAAATGCAGCAGTACGATCTATTCAGGATGCTTATGGAATTGATGCAGTGAAAGAAAGAAGTTGTAGGTAGTGGTTTTTCCGTTTTCGAAAAGGAAATTTCAGCTTGAACGTTGAGGCTAAAGTTGGTCGCCCCAAAATACTTGATTCAGATGTATTGAATGCTGCTTTTACTCAAAGCCCTGCGGTAACCTCAAGAGAACTTGCACACCAATTTAATGCATCCCATACAACTGCGTCACGCCAACCGAAAAGAATGAGGAAGATTTCATTATTCGGAAAATGGGTCCAGCACGAACTGTCTCCAGAGAACTTGCGACAACGTGTTTTTTGTTGCGAATCATTGCTTTCACGACACCTTCAGACACCATTTTTGGGGTAGGCCTGTCACAGGTGATGAGATGTGCCATCTTGCCCCATCCTGCATATTCTCCTGGCCTAGCTCCCTCGGATTATCACTTATTTCGAGGATTACAAAACCATTTAGATGGCCTTAGGTTAACATCACGAGGGGAGATTGAACATGAGTTAGATTCATATTTCACATCAAAACCTAAAGAACTTTACAAGCGAGGCATTTATAAGCTCGTTGGCAGATGTAATCAAATTATAGAGAGCAAAGGTCGTTTTGTTATGAATAAAGATTTTCAAAAACACACAGATTTTCATTTTCAAGATGAAATTTTAAATCGGCAAAAACTTTTTCACCGACCTGTTATATATTATTCTCCGATGGAGGAATACATTGAATACCAATAACCTCCACATATCATTCAATATCATAACATCAAACCAAATGTCCAATAATATATATATATATATATATATATAGATAGATATTTAAACAAATAATTTCAAAATGTCGTTTGTTAAACCATTTTGTTAATCTTCGAGATTTTCCGTAACAT
>JBBBDQ010001027.1:2255000-2307500 GCA_037127315.1 Ascarosepion bandense
AGGAGATAGACGATGGCAATTGATGTTGCATTTAAACTTTTAGGGATTGTAGCTATCGGAGAAGCAAGCAAACAGAAGTGAGTTTCACGAACGGCAAGTGAAAGAAAAGAAACTTAGTGTAAAAGAGGCGGTAAAAGTGTAGGACCTAGACACCAATCTTGTTTCATTTGTCGGAACAGCTTCCATGAAAATACTTGTAGAAAAGACAGAGGGAAGACACATCACGTCGGTGAGAAAGTGAATGAAGGCGAGATGGCAAGTCAGGATTTATCATGTTGGAGATCTTCCTTTGGATTTTGTCGAAAACTTCAAGATGAGAACCCGACCAAATATGGCAACAGTATTCAATGTACAGACGAACAGTCGATTTATAAATGTGCAAGATGGATTCTGAGGAGAACCTCGAGATGATTGGCAGGATCACTCAACCAGATATGGTGACAATATTCAATGCACGGACGAATGATAGATTTATAAATGTGCAAGATGGATTATGACGTGAAAAACTTTCTGGTCGAACAAAATGACCCAACTTTCCTAGCAGTAGATGTGGGCATAAATTCGATGTAGTCATTCGATTTGAGATCGATTGAGAGAGTGAGGCATAGGAGGTGCAGTATGTTGCTCTTTAGGTGAGTAGCGTCATCCATTCTGATAGAAAGCAAGAAAGTTTCTCTACGGATTTAAAGGAGAGCAGCTTCGTTTTGGAAGCATTAAAATTTACGAACCATTTCTTTCAACATTTAACTTCAGAGAATCGAGTTTTTTTAAAGGGGCCATATCACGTTGAATGCAACGGTTCTCGCTCGATCAGCGAAGTTAAGCAACATTGAGCCTGGTCAGTACTTAGATGGGTAACCACTTGGGAATACCAGGTGCTATAAGAGTTTAGTGACGGATGTGCGTTGATGTGCAGTGGATATCGTCTTGGAAAGAGAAATCGGTGAGCTGAATTCGAATTCCAGTTGAATAACCTGCATTCACTTAATCACTTGTACCCTTGGGAAAGGTATTAATTCGTCCCTTCTCTCCAGTTATAGGTTAAATAACATGGTAGGACTTGGGGACCCTGCTCTTAAAAACAAATCCCAGTGAATCTTGATACTCGAAAAGAAAAAAGTATTACTAGACACTTATATAAATACAACAATAAATTTTTGAAAGAAAAAGGTATTACCAGCAATAAATAAATAAAATTTAGTTGGCAATAAATGACCCGCCGAGGTGTTGATATGCCATATAACAAAAACACCCAACCAACCAACGTTTTGAAAGGCAGTCACCAGGTTTATTTTGTCAGATTTTTTTTTATTGAGACGGGAGTAATATAGGGAGTAAGCTAAATATATAGATTGTTATATGTACCCGAGTATAGGGTACGTATGGGTGGAATAATATTCCTTGTCCAAAGAAACATTATTTTTAAAATAGTGCTCAATACAAAGTAGAGCTAATAATATTAATTTAGAAATTATAACATGGATATGTTATAACATCACTACAAAAGTAGCTATTTTGTTTCGACACTTCTTGTGTCTTGTCAAGTGATGTGGTTTGTTTTTAATTGAATTTTATTGAAGTTCAATTTAAAATAAACTATATCACTTGACAAGACACAAGTGTCGAAAAACAAAATAGCTTACTTTTGTAGTGATATTACAACATATCCATGTTATAATTTCTGAATATATAGATTGTTATATGTATATAGGTAGAATTATAGGAAATTTTCCAAACAAACTCAGTACATTGTAATAGTGTTCATGGTTGATATTGTAGAGTTTTGACTATTTTAAAAAAATAATAATGCTTCCTTTATTTTTAGCTCTTTCTTTATATCTATAGGATGATTTTATATATATATATACTAGCATATACTAGCAGTATAGCCCGGCGTTGCTCGGGTGTAATGAAAGCTTTAAAACTAATCCATGGTCCTGGAGCTCAGCCTCTTTGGACGTTAGCACGAAAGACTAAAAATCAATAGTTGTTTCCAGTTAAAGCGAAACCGTAGACTGAAAGAAAAAAGAATGGATGTAAGTCAAATTTTGATTTCCTGCTGTCGATATCAAATAAGTTTTTCGTCGGAAACTGAATTTTGAAGGCTAAATAAGTCCTATGAGTAAATGGTATCATGGCTGAGACTAAGAACTACAATTATACCTACTTAGAGCCAAACCCGAAGCAAAAACTAAAATAAAAAAGGCTGAAAAAATACAGACATACAGACAGAGAGATACACAGACACACAAACATCTTGTCTTTTATATATATATATATATATATATATATATATATATATATTATCGATTTTCTGCACTATTGTAAGAACTGCAACCTTGAAACTTCTGAGTATAGTTTCTTATGTCTTTGTCTATGAGTGTATCAAATTTGATTAAAATCGAACCACTCCTTCTATAATCCGATTTTTTCGATTATAGATTTACGATATTTATCGGGGGTTCCACGACACAAAACCTAGCTAAGAACACTCGAAGACGCTTATAGTACAACTGTGTAAATTTTCAAGAAAATAGGTTCAGCCGTTTCGGAGTCTATAGGTAACGGACACACACACACACACACACACACACACACAGACAAAGTTCCATTTATAAATAAGTTTAGATTATCAACATGTATGTCTCGTATAGAGTTTGGTAGGTTTTGTATTTAAATTAGACTTAACTGTAGTGCGAGAAATGAAACGTGAGTCTTCTTGTTAAATATGTTGAAGTATAGCCAATGTAATTATTTAAGTATTTAGATTTATCACTGACACAGTTCGTTAAAAGATATGTAAACCAAATCGATAAATAATTCTATTGAATATACTAAAACATGTCTAACAAGAAGACTCACGTTATATCTCCCTGACCAGAGGTCTATTAAATCACACTTAAATATATTGATAATACAAATGAATAGCCTCATCGACATGCAAAAAAATGCTAAAAATAATCAAAGAAATAATAAAAAGAAAAAACCCAACACTCAGTGACAACAATTATAAACACGACCACAATGTACTGCCCATGTTTGGGGAAAAACCTTAAACATCTATAGATACACGAAATACACAATTTTATATATATATATATATATATATATATATATATATATATATCCTTTAAATCCATGTGAGACCATTCATTGTTTACCTATCCAGCTGTTTCATTTGGTTCATATCTATCTATCTATCTATCTATCTCTATCTATCTATCTATGTCTGTCTTTTCATATCTATCTATCTATCTATCTATCTATCTATCTATCTATGTCTGTCTTTTCATATCTATCTATCTATCTATCTATCTATCTATGTCTGTCTTTTCATATCTATCTATCTATCTTTCTATCTATCTATCTATGTCTGCCTTTTCATATCTATCTATCTATCTATCTATCTATCTATCTATGTCTGTCTTTTCATATCTATCTATCTATCTATCTATATCTGTCTTTTCATATCTATCTATCTATCTATCTATCTATCTATCTGTCTGTCTGTCTGTCTGTCTAACGACTGATGTACGTGGTGGATATAGGCTCGGAATGCGAAATTAGAGAGAAGAGGTCGAATTTCCTTTGAATTCGTTGCATTCACTTACGCACAAATACCCTTGGGAACAGTATCAATCTATCACTTCTCCCTTCAACTATAGGCTGAATCGCTGGACAAAGTGTGTTATATAATCTTTCCAATCTATCCCTGAAATAAATGGTAACTTAATGCAAAAACTTTCTGTCTAGGCAATCATGAATCGAAAAATTCACGATCTCTTGAGTGTGTATCACGTAACGCACCTGACTGAGCTGTTAGAGTTGAATAGCAGGACATATTGGGTTCTATAGCCTTGATTGGTAACCAGTCTACCGCAGAAAGTAATGGCAACCTACTGCGAGAAAATCTTCTGCTCAGTCATATTTCTTTGGAGACATGATCGCCAAAGCGTGTATCATGTATGGCACTTAACTATCTCTGTTGAATAGCAGGACATATTGGGTTCTATAGCCATGGTTGGCAACTAGTCTATCACCTTTAACTGAATTGATAGAAAAGCAATAAGCTGGAAGAAAATTCTGTAAGTGTGAATTGTGAGAGAAGATATTATTAGAATAAAACTTACGCTTTTGTTTTTAAATTTCAACAGTGAGATTTTGTTTCCAGTTTTGTTGTGTACTTTGTTCTTTTCAAAGAGTGTTGTCAGAACGATTGTCATGAAAAGGTACAAAGAAAATACGCTACGTTGATGGAAAATGTTTGATACCTAGATGCCTCTTCGGGACTGATAATATTGTAGATTATTCCTGAGCTTTCTTCTTGAATTCCAAGGTACAAATTTTAAAACAATTATTTTACGAAATATTGACTCCTGCTAATGAAATGACCAAAAACTACTTGATAAAATATTAGCTATCTTAGCCACCATGTAGTCTCTATACGAGTGCTTGTTACGTTCCCAATCTCTTTATCTTTAAACAGAGGAATGATCTTTCTGTTCCATATTATAAAATGTTATTAGATATTGTTTATTTTTATTCCGGGTTAATTGTTTAAATATTTCTTTTGCTTTGAAGATGATTTTGTTTATAAAATCGTATTAAAAATAATTTCAATCAATTTTCTTTTAATCCTATCTCAGAGTCGTTTTTCTTAACCCGAAGTAGTCATATAAAGATGGCCGATTGTTACCAACGACTTGCCACCATGTTAAATTTATTTTTTATGCTTATATTTAACTTTAATTTTCTATTACTAGTTGTTAAGCTCTGTTTTTTTTTATTAAAACATATAAAAACATATCGAAAGTTAATAAACAAAAAAAACAAAACAAAAAAACTTAGAAACAAGACTTCCCTATTTTCATTCGTCTATAAATAAAACAAACAAACAAAAAGCCTGTCGTCTTTACCAAGGTCAGGTTGAAGTTTGTATAAAATCAAAACCAGATGTTTTCGATTGCGATAGTCAGGTGATAATATTTAAAGACATAATGGAAATAAAATCAATAAATTGCATAAAAATGTTTCTAGAAATACAATAATGATGTATAAAAAAAGAAAAATTAAAATAGCAACGTGAATCTAAACTTATTTATAAATGGAGCTTTGTCTCTGTGTGTGTGTGTGTGTGTGTGTGTGTGTCCGTTACCTATAGACTTCGAAACAACTGGACCGATTTTCTTGAAAATTTACTCAGTTGTACTATAAACGTCTGCGAGTGTTCTTAGCTAGGTTTTGTGTCGAGGTAGCCCCGATGAATATCGAAAATCGATAATCGAACAAATCCGGTTATAGAAGGAATGGTGCAATTTTAATCAAATTTCATACACTCATAGACAAAGACATAAGAAACGATATTCAGAAGTTTCAAGGTTGCAGTTCTTACAAAAGTGCAGAAAATCGATAATATATATATATATATATATATATATATATATATATATATACATATATATATAAAAGGCAAGATGTTTGTGTGTGTGTCTGTTTATCTGCCTGTATGTCTGTATTTTTTCAGCCCTTTTATTTTAGTTTTTGCTTCGGGTTTGGCTCTAAGTAGCTATAATTGTAGTTCTTAGTCTCAGCCATGATACCATTTACTTAGAGGACTTATTTAGCCTTCAAAATTCTGTTTACAACGAAAAAAACTTATTTGATATTGATAGCAGGAAATCAAAATTTGACTTACATCCATTCATTTTTCTTTCAGTCTACGGTTTCGCTTTAACTGGAAACAACTATAGCCTTTTAGTCTTTCGTGCTAACGTCCAAAGAGTCTGAGCTCCAGGACCATGGATTAGTTTTAAAGCTTTCATTATACCCGAGCAACGCCGGGTTATAAACAATTTATATATATATACTGCTAGTAAATATATATATATATATATATATATATATATATATATTATGTGCGATTGTTAAATTGTCGCAATTATTTTAGTATTTCAAATATTCTTTAGGCTGAGTCTGAGCTCCAGGACCATGGATTAGTTTTAAAGCTTTCATTACACCTGAGCAACGCCGGTCTATACTGCTAGTAAATAGATAAATAAATAAATAGTAATAACAATACCAGTAGTATAAGTATATATATATATTTGTTACTATTCACATCAGCTACAGTCAGTTTCTCACCAGCGCAATGTTGCTTCCTTGTGCCTCTTCTACAAATACTCTCACGGCTTCTGCTCCGATTAACTTAACTCACTGGTGTCTTTAATATAAAAATCTAATATAAATTTACTGGAGCAACAAGAATAGCAACTAGGTCCCACTCTTTTACTGTGAAACCAATAAATTATAAACGCGAATTCTACTCCATTAGCTTCTTTTCTCTCATTTCCCTTCCATTTACTTGCTTTCCTGATAGTTACAATCTCTATGAATTTAAAAGTAAAGTCAATAGTCATCTCCCATCTCACTCACCTGCATCCTCTCTCTCTCTCATGCTCACTTCTCTGTCCACTTCCCTCTTATCAATATTCTCATCCTTCTCTAAACCCACTTTCTGACACCCCCTATGACCTCTCACTATTTTTCATAATTTTCCTCATATGTAACCCCCTGCAAAACAGTGGCAGTAAAATGCCTAGCTTGGGGCAATATAATCATAAAAACATTTAGGCTATTATAATATGGATATAAAGTGGTTGATCAATTCTATATTACAATCAATATAAAAACTGATCCCTCATTTTATGGCCACAGTCATGCTTCTCTTACCCATTTCCAGACACCCTCTATAACCTGTCACTCTTTCTCATAACTTTCCTCCTATGTAACCTCCTGCAAAACAAAGGCAGTAAAATGCCTAGCTTGGGGCGATATGATCATAAAAAAAAATAATACTATTATATAATATGGATATAAAGTGGGGGATCAATTCTACATTACAATCAATATAAAAACTGATCCCTCACTTTATGGCCACAGTCATCCTTCTCTTACCCACTTCCCGACACCCTCTATAGCCTCTCACTCTTTCTCATAACGTTCCTCCTATGTAATCCCCTGCAAAACAGTGGCAGCAAAATGTCTTGCTTGGGGCAATATGATTGTAAAATAAAAAATGTTTTAATATTGTTATTATTATTATCAGGTCGTAATATGACTCGATTTCTATTTCCTTGTGTACATTTTTTACATATGAGTTTTTTTTTTCAAAATAATAATAATAATAATAATAATAATAATAATAATAATAATAATAATAATCAGGATGACATCATCAGTAGCAAGAAATGTGTCATATTTTGCTTGAATTAATCATCTGCCTAGTTTGGAAGTCGGCGCATGCTCTGCTGGAACCGGAAATCACAGATCTAGGCTTTTCATGCAGTAATCAGTTGGCAGAGACTGGGGCATATCTTCATTCTTGTGCAGTGACCCGGAATAAATAACGTTCAGAACTATTTGGAAATGCATTCACGAAAATTTGATTATTTTTTTTTTAAAGTTGTTTATTGATTTTTTTAAAAAGAGTTTTTGTTTTGTTTTGGTTTTCTGAGATACTATGAACGCGAACGGCACAGAAACAACCGTTAATCGAAAAATAATATTTGAAAACGAGGAAAATAGCTCAGAATGCCACGATAAAAACTCTGTCGCCAACAATGGATAGGTTTATATTTAAATCATTACAATAATTTTGTTAAAGCTGGAAATGATATTTAAAGTTTTCCCCGGATTCAAAATATTTTATGATAAATATCAGAAGCATAATTTTCTAGTTTAACATCACCAGCTTAAACATTTTTATCTCAAAAGAGCTACTCCAGGTAAAGTGTCGTAGAAGGAGGTATATGGTATAAATATCATGGGAATTATAGATTGTTAGGAGAATTTTCTAGTTTAACATCACCAGTTTAAACAATTTTATTTATATTTTTAAAAAATGCTAAGATTCAACCAACATAAGGCCCAAGAGCTACTCCAGGTAGAGTGTTTTAGAATGAGGTATATGATATAAATATCATGGGAAGTAAAGATTGTTAAGAGACTTTTCTAGTTTAACCTCACCAGTTTAAACAATTTTATCCATTTTTTTTAAAAAAGTGCTAAGGTTCAACCAACACAAGGCTCAAGAGCTACTCCAGGTACAGTGTTGTAGAATGAGGTATATGATATAAATATCATGGTAAGTAAAGAATTTTAGGCGGAGAAAGAATAGGATGAGGATAAATAATCACCTCCCCTTGAGGTTAAGATTGTCGCAAATTTGTCGCTATTGCAGTGGTGTTTTTCCCCCCCACCAGGTTAGATATCTACATCTGCAGCATCCAATGCAATCTTCACAGGGTCGGAAACAGTTGTCTGTTTAGGCGTATGTACGTACACACGCAAATACACACACATATATAACGTTACTATCCAACATAAAACTGGACAGAAAATCCTTTCTATACATACACACTTACACGCACACACTATTATACACAAAGTATTTAACGCAAGTATATTTAAATATAACTATCTATAGTTTTAATGCACGTGACATGTATCTGACCAATAAGAACTAATCCTAAATAACAACATACCAGTCTATTGTCTCTTTGTTGTTTGTTTGTATTTTTTTCATTAGTCTCTTGGTCTCTGACGAAACTTTAATAAAAGAAGAAATATATATATATATAAATGCAAACTTATCACTATACTCGTTTCGAAAAAAAATTTTTTTTACTTCCGCGTATATACGGTTGTAAACGAAGAAAGAGCTAAGCACATGAACATCAGCCAAAACGATTTGGACCGAGCCAGTACATAGCCCAAAGAAAAAACCCGAGACGAGTAATCAATAACAAAAAAGCCCTCAATACGTAAGCAGATCAGAATAAGAAAATTAACCTGGTGAGCCAACAAACCTACCAAGGTTTCACCTAAACGGATCTTCAGGGAAGGTTCTCTTTTCCCCTCTATCTGACCTCTTAGTATCAGGTTCTTCAACCCCTCTTTCCTCATTGCATGTCACAGGAACTTTAGCCGTCTCTTCCCGATGCTCAGTATTAATTTCCTTTCCGTTGCCATTCTTTCCAAAACCTCATCATTGATCACATGCTCAGTCTATGATATCCGCAGCATCCTTCTGTAGAACCACATTTCAGTTGCTTCAAGTTTTCCCATTATCATCGAAGATATTGTCCAACATTCACTGCCATACAGAAAAACCGACATCACATAGCAATCCAGTACTCTCTTCTTTGTTTCTAGCGAAATTGTACAGTTTCTCAATACTTTACTCAACTTCTGGAATGCTTCTCTCGTCATGTCAATTCACCTTCGGATATCAGTGTCGCACTTTCCGTTTTCTGTTAGAACACCCACTAGTATTCAAATTTTTGTATCTGCTTGATTTTAGAGACCCTCACCTGTATTTAGCATTTTGAGCTGCCCTTTTTGCTGCTAACTATACATTCGGTTTTCTTGCAGTTTATTTGTAGTCCTTTCTTGTCACTCTCTTCAGCTACCTTCTGTAGGAGGTCTTGTAGTTTTCTTTCTGTGTCTGCAATCAGCACTGTATCATCTGAGTAACTTATATTGTTTAAATTATGGCCTCCGATGACGAATCCTGGCATAGGTTCTAGGGTTCTTAGAATAGTCTCTCTGTATAAGTTGAACAGATCCGGTGAAAAGATGCATCCTTGTCTTATGACTCTTTTTATCTTTATATATCTGCTGAATTCGTTACCTGTCCGTATGCAGGCAGTTTGCTGCCAGTGAAGATTCTTGATTACTCTTAGGTATTTCCCAAATATGTGGTAGGCTCTACTTGGAAACTCTTAAATAAGAAAGTCTTAACCCACCCCCGCTGTCTTCACCAGACGATTATAATTGGTTCGCCTGGCCTTGCTGAGCCGCTCTTACATTTTTATGTAGATGCCAAAAACGAAATAGACACGTGGTTAACCTCAAAAAACGTTTCTGTTGAAAGAAAGGGGGTAAAAATAGTGGCTATCAATGGACAATATTTTGAGTGACGTGTTTCTTACTAATTTTTGCAAAAAAAAAAAAATACTTTTTATGAAAAATCAGCGAAAACTTATTCAAGACAATAAATTTCCCCACCCTTGTTCTATGCGTCTATGGCTTAGGGAGTAGAGACACCGACTGACACCAAATCGGTCGAGTTTCCATCCCGACCAGAAGCAAGTAGATATGTCTAGCCACAATGATGAGCTATGATACAACGAAACAGACTTGTATGTGGATGACAAATCTATACACATATAGTTTAATTACTTAGTTTCTGGTCATAATAAGATTAGACCAGTGCACATTTGTATTAAAAAAAGTGTTCAATTAGATTTTAGAACTTTTGAATATTTTTCCATTTGTAAACGAGATATTACGTGACCTAGGTTTCAACCATGAGTTACTGAAAATCACTTGAAGACACCACTCATGGTAGAAACCTAGGTCGCGTAACTCGTTTACAAATGGAACATATATATAAATTAAGACAGACACGTTATTCCATGGTTAACCCTCTAGGGCCATTCGTATCATATTTGATACAGTATGAAAACAAGCCTTGAAAGAAATATTTTCCTGAAAAATTTTTTAAGAGAAATATTTTATAAATTTCAAATGAAAGCAGTACTGACTGCTCAGTCAATGAATACCAAATGTTTCCTTATAGGGAAATACCAAATGTTTCCTTATAGGGAAATACTGTATCAAATATGATACGAATGGCCCTAGAGGGCTAAGCGGGAGGGTAGGCCAATTTCAGGCGAACCATCATCAGCTTCCGTCTCTATTGTGCAGAAGATTTTACACGAATCTATAATAAAGACGGAAGGTGACGATGGTTTGCCTGAAATATACCATGGAATGACGTGTCTGTCTTAATTTTTACATATATTTGCTCTATATGTATTTATATACATATATATTTAGAGTGCTCTTAAAGAGTTATCCTACCACTTTATGTATAGGAGTCTCCTTTGGATTCTTCTATATCTACACCGCATGTTTATATATATATATATATATATATATATATATATATATAGAGAGAGAGAGAGAGAGAGAGAGATATATAGGTAGGCCAGGCTAACTTTAATATTAAGTATGAACTCTATATAGGAGTGTTACATCATTTTCCAATTTATTACCCATATTTTTTTATTTTATTTTCTTCTTGCTTGCTGTGAAGATGTCGAGAAAAAAAATTCGAAAGGGGTTTTTTTTTCCTTTTTTCCGTTCTTTCTTTTGAATATAATCGGCAGGAATGTAATCCTTGTTAGTGCAACACTACACGAATAACAGGGAATTCTCCCCAAAGCATTCCGACTTAGTGGCGTGGCGGGTAGGGTTGGATATCACAGTAGCAGCTCAGCCTTCTCGCCCTTCACAGCATCCTTAATACTTTAGAAAAGATAAAGAAAATTGGATTCTTTTATCTGTCTTGATACAAATCTTTTGCTAGTAACATCAGAAAACAATATTATCTCAAATATATCTCTCTCTATCTCTCTCTCTCTCTCTCTCTCTCTATATATATATATATATATATATATATATATATATATATAGCAATTACTTGCTTTGATGGACTCATCCTTAAATCTTCGCCCTCAGAGATATTTCAATTTCCATTTTAAAATATCTTCTTTCTTAATAGATTTTGACACACCTTGGTGAGGCAAGTTTGGTACATGTAAAAATCTTTTGAAAACAAATATTTCTTTTATAATCTTCCACGAGGAGAGCTATTTTATTCAAGAATATACTCGGCTATATATCTAGAGATCTTTGGCAAACTCCAAAGACGAATCTGCAACGTTATCAGTTCTAGCCTGTCTCCTCGGCTTTAGGCATTTTCCCACTGCAATCACTGCAGTAACTTCTCTCTGCACAAATATTTTCATGGCAATTGTTTATATGAGTTTTCCTCCTTGCTACTTCAGCTTCACTGGATTGGCAGTTAGGTCTCGTCATTTTTCTTTGGACATTTGTAAATATATCCGTAAGATCTATAGTGATAGTTTCTTCTCTCGCACTTTTCGCCTATAGAAATCTATTCTGGCCTTGGTTTGTTTGTTTAAATGCATATCAACTTCATATGTCGAAATTTAATTTTTGTGTAAGCTTTGAAGTATTAGAAAAATGATATATATGTTATTCTGCTTTAACAATAGAATACATGGTAGATTATACTTAGCATTTGTTCATATATACATGTTTGTGTGGACAAGATTACTAGTGGCAGTGGTATGTGTGTTTTATATTGTTGTTAGTTTAAGTTATTTTGGAATACATTTTGATATCTTTGGGAAATTGAAGGATATTTTATAGATGCCACAAAAGAGTTTTTCATGTTGGTTGATTTTGTTTAGTGATATATCAGTCTCTAGGGGTTCTTTAATGCCAAAATATAAATATTTTCAACACAATTTTATGGTATTTACATCGTTCGGATTGTTGTCCTAATATTTTTGTAATAAAAATGAGGTCAACAGTCCAAACGATAGGAACAGTGAAAAATATTACAATAGCTCATCTTGGAAACATAAACAGACACAACGCATTGTTGGCCATTTTGCTATAAAATGCATCGTTGATAATTCTACTTTAGTAACTGCTTTTCATTTTGCTTTTAAATATGCAGTCAGTCATATAAGTGCCATACATGAAACATGCTTGGGCGATTATGTCTCGAAAGTGACATGACTGACTGGGCAGAAGATTATCCCGCAGTAGGTTGCCATTGCTTTCTGCGGTAGACTGGTTGCCAGCCAAGGCTATAGAACCCAATCTGTCCTGTTATTTAACCCAAAACTGGAAGGAAGAGACGGATTAATACCTTTCCAAAGGGTATTTGCGCGTAAGTGAATGCAATAAATTCAACTGGAATTCGAACTCGGCTCCTCGTTCCGAGCCGATATCCACTGGACCACAACGCACATCCAAATAAGTGGTACCGTGCAAAAATATTAGCACAAGATTTTTTTTAATCTTTTATGAGGCATATTAACAGAAAAGAAACAATTTAATTAAAGTAATTTTATTTAATTTACTCAACAAATGCTTTAACAAGAAAAAACACTTGTTACAAAATAAATTTAATATTTAGTATAATAGCCTTTTGCTTTGCTCACAGCATTCATTCTGTCAGGCATTGACATCACAAGCTTCTTCAATGTATTTAATGGTATCTCCTGTCAAGCAGCTTGTATTTGTTCCCAAAGTGTGTCTTGCGAAGTAACATTACATTTATCAATTTGAGACGGGGGGGGGGGAATAAGAAAAACGTCAGTCATATCCAAGATAATAGAATAATGAGTAGTTTCAAAATAATTTGTTTAATAGAAAATAGGAAAAAATAAATATAACTTCTTTTTAATACATTTCTTTTACACCTAATTTTAAATAATCAATATTTATTAGCAATTTACTTGGCTTTTCACCATATATTTGAATTTCATTGAGGTTTTTAAGAAAATTACCCCTGTCCTAATACTTTTGCACACTACCGGTAGTGTGCAAAAGTATTAGGAGAGGGGTAATTTTAGAATTTATTTTGATGCCCCATAAAAGATGAAATAGTCCTTGTCCTAATACTTTTGCACAGTACTGTATATTGTTGGTCATCTAAACTTATTTAAAAATGGAACTTTGTGTATGTGCGTGTGTGTGTGTCCGTTACCTATAGACTCCGAAACGGCTGAACCTATTTTCTTGAAAATTTACACAGTTGTACTATAAGCATCTGCGAGTGTCCCTTGCTAGGTTTTGTGTTGAGGTACCGGCGATAAATATCGAAAATCGATAATCGAAAAAATCGGGTTATAGAAGGAGTGGTCCAATTTTAATCAAATTTGATACACTCATAGACAAAGACATAAGAAACGATATTCAGAAGTTTCAAGGTTGCAGTTCTTACAATAGTGCAAGAAATCGATAATATATATATATATATATATATAAGACAAGATGTTTGTGTATCTGTGTATCTATCTGTCTGTATGTCTGTATTTTTTCAGCTCTTTTATTTTAGTTTTTGCTCCGGATTTGGCTCTAAGTAGGTATAATTGTAGTTCTTAGTCTCAGCCATGATACCATTTACTCAGAGGACTTATTTAGCCTTCAAAATTCAGTTTACGACGAAAAAAACTTTTTGATATCGATAGCAGGAAATCAAAATTTGACTTACATCCATTCTTTTTTCTTTCAGTCTACGGTTTCGCTTTAACTGGAAACAACTATTGCTTTTTAGTCTTTTGTGCCAACGTCCAAAGAGGCTGAGCTCCAGGACCATGAATTAGTTTTAAAGCTTTCATTACACCCGAGCAATGACGGGCTATACTGCTAGTTTTATTATAAATAAGTATTATTGTTTTTTACAATATGAAAATATATTGCTAGTAATTTTACTACGAAAACGTATTTTTATGCTTTTTTAGTGTTTTGTTTTTACTTGAAGTTTTCAGAATTCTTTCATGACTGGGGCCTGAATATGTGCTACCACTCCGGGCCAAGTTGGACCTGGAAACAACAGCAATGAAGAGGTGTTTCACGGTCATCAAAACCTCTAATCTCCCGATCAAAGGCTTTGCTGTCGGATATAGTATATCGACATACCTTTCCTGTTAGCTTCGATCTTAAAATATGTAAATGAAATATCAATCGGCATCTTTTTTATATTCTTGAATAGGGTTCTTTAACCCTTTTTCCGAAAATTCCTTTTCTCGCTTTGTCTAACCCCCAGTAACCCCCTTGTGTTTTAGTGACTTTATCACCTTGCTTTGCGTGAAATGATAAACATAAAATTTCTATTAGATAAACCATGAGAAATTTCAGTTTTTTCTTCCTTAATATTCTAAACAGTAATAATTTGGTATAGTCATGGGCATGACCATAAACTACGTCCGGTAGCAAGGCCACTAATCGGGTGATAGCGACTTTTGAGGAGTGTGGAACCACTTCTTAATTGCTGGTGTTCCCAGATTCGCACTACCTTGGGGTTGTAGCTCCTGTTAAGATTACAGCAATGAGCAAATAATTAGACCTCACACTAGAGTAAAAAAAAATATGTAAATATAAAAATACATTTTAAAATGAAAATATCAGAATTGCACTTTGATCGTAAAAAACTAACCAGCAACAAATATTTTAGAAAAGCCAGTAATAAATACTTGATAATATATTTACTTATGTTCCTACCAATTAAATTTTGATATTAAATGAGCCAAAAGGTGTTGGTATACCTCTAAAACTAAAAATAATTGAACCAAAATATTGTTGAAAATGTTTTTAAGCTTTTAAGTGTGTAACTATTCTTCCATATCATACAACACTGATTGTTTTCAAATCATATGGAGATTTTATCAACAGCAAATTCAATTGTATAACCGACCGTAGAGCATTTTTCTGCAATATGTCTCTAATACAAAACTTCGTAAAATACATCTGATATGATGTATTATATATTTAAAAAAATCCCTGAAAAGAATTCAGGATTCAAGAAGAAACGTCCGGGAGAGGAAAATGGTTGATTGTTTTGTTTTTATGGCATATCAACCTCGGCGGATCATTTATTGCCAACTAAATTTTATTTATTTATCGCTGGTAATACCTTTTTCTTTTTCAACAATTTATTGTTGTTTCTTTTATATAAGTTTTGTGTCTAGTAATACTTTTTCTTTTTCGAGTATCAAGATCCATTGGGATTTGTTTTCAAGGGCAGGGTCCCCAAGTCCTACCCTGTTATTTAACCCATAACCGGAGGGAAGGGACGGATTAATTTAAGGTCATGGTTCCCAAGTCCTACCGTTGTTATTTAACCCATAACTGGAGGCAGTGTCCCCAAGTCCTACCCTTGTTATTTAACCCATAACTGGAAGGAAGCGGACAGATTAATACCTTTCCCAAGGGTACCAGTGCTTAAGTGAATGCAGGGTATTCAACTGGAATTCGAACTCAGCTCACCGATTTCTCTTTCCGAGCCGATATCCACTGCACCAACATACACATCCGTCACTAAATGCTTACAGCACCTGGTTTTCCCAAGTGGTCACCCATCTAGGTACTGACCAGGCTCAACGTTGCTTATCTTCGGTGATCGAGCGAGAACCGGTGTATTCAACGTGATATGGCCATAAGCACGAACATCCGTCACTAAACGCTTACAGCACCTGGTTTTCCCAAGTGGTCACCCATCTAGGTACTGACCAGGCTCAACGTTGCTTATCTTCGGTGATCGAGCGAGAACCGGTGTATTCAACGTGATATGGCCATAAGCACGAACATCCGTCACTAAACGCTTACAGCACCTGGTTTTCCCAAGTGGTCACCCATCTAAGTACTGACCAGGCTCAACGTTGCTTAATCGGTGTATTCAACGTGATATGGCCGCAAGCCAGGAAAATGGCAGAGAACAGAATTTTAATCAATCAGAGTGATAGTTTTGTTTTTCAATCACTGTTCGTATTTGTAGAGCATATTAGAACTTGTGCTCTGCTTTGGATTTGTGAAGGTGTTCCATCTTACCCCGAGGACGAGTGGAAATGAATGTCAGAGATGCAACCCCTCTTTTTTGGAAATAGTGGCAATAGGCATCAGATGACACAAAGCCCTTTCAAGATTACTTTTTTTGTTTAGTTTTATTTATTTATTTACTGAAGAATGAGTTTCTTCGGTGATTAATTCTAAACATCACAGATAATACGGAGGTGTTGTGAGTCATTAATATGTATTTTGCAATATTTTCTGATGGGAAATTCTTGACCAGAAAAAATGCTTCAGCTATATAAGTTGTGTTTGATATCAAACAAATGAAAAAGATACGTGTTATAAGATGCGAAGAAAATAAACATATATCAAATCATTTCTACAAGAATGGTCATTTATTTTTTAGCATTTCACCTGAAGCAAAGCAATAAAATTCCTGACATGCATTGGATTACTGAATATGAAAATATAAGAAAAAGAAAAACATTATTAAGAAGAGACAACAGTAAAAAGAAAAATTAAGAAACAGAATATAACGATTAACATTGCATATACATTTATGAAGAACAAAATTGACTAGATTGCAAGAAACCGGAAGAGAGTTCCACAAGTGAAAAGTGTGAGTGAAGAAACTCTTAGCTTAGAACTTACGGTTACATCTATCAATTTCAACTCTAAAATGATGAAACCTTTTCTAGTCAGTTGAGTGCTATACACGCTTTGGCCGATCATGTCTTGAAAGAGACATGACTGACTGGGCAGAAGATTATCCTGTAGTAGGTTGCTATTTCTTTCTGCGGTAGACTAGTTGCCAGCCAAGGCTGTAGAACCTAATCTGTTCTGTTATGTGATTCATAGCTAGAGGGGGAATAGATGTATTATATTATTAAGTAGTAATTAGTGGGGGATCAGTTTATTACTTTATAACAAGAGAAAACTGATATCCTGCTTTATACCCAGTAAAAGCCTTAATCATGTTTCCAACTATTATATTCAGTCAGTCAGTTAAGTGCCATATCTGATACACTCTTTGGGCGATCATGTCTCTAAAGAGACTGGGCTAAGGGGATACCCCCACTCCACTAATAAACAAGGGTTTCTAACTAGCAGAAAAAAATACCATTAGAATCCCTCCGGAATCCCCGCCACCCCCCCCCAAAAAAGAAAAAAAAACAAGAAAAAGAAGAAAACATTCTAGCATACGTTTCCACACACAACAAAAACAATCCAGAATTATTCACAAAGATCAAAACACACATGGAATTACTAAAAAATAATGACGAAATAAGGAAATCTTAAAGATAACTAAAATAATTAATAGCTAACGCCAGCCCCAAAATTTAAAAGACTTACCAATCTCATCAAAATTCGAACAACACACAACACAGTGGTGGTGGTCGTGAGGGGGTCACAAAATGCAACAAAAAAAAAGGTGTGGAATATGCAACATAATAATAGAAGGGAAACACTTCCAATTCGAAAACGCAACTGCATTCGAAATAAAAACGGACCTGAGCTGCAACTCGAAAAATGTAGTCTACACTCTAAAATGCGACAAATGCGCGAAAATATGCGTGGGGGCGACACAAGGTCTGATTAAAAGGGTAGCCTTTCACAAAAGTAACATCAAAATAGCGAGCAACAGGAAATTGTATGTCTCCAAATATTTACATGAATGCAGTGGGAGTAAATTTAGAGTAATACCTATCTAGCAAAATGCACACTCATAATGCAGGAAGAAATATTCATAAAAAATACAAGCCTTCGATCAACAAAACAACATGAAAAACCTAAAATACACGCACTAAAAAAAAACCAAAGCACCCCCCCAAATTCAAATAGTATCCTTTAAGGAATAAAAAGAACCAGAACACCCATCAAAACAATTATAAAGCATGAGGACGAAATAAAAAAACGCCCCCCACATGTGAGCCGAAAGCTTAGAATCAGCTTAATAAAAAATTATCCAAATGTTGGAGAATTTTTGTCTTTATTTTCACTTGAAATTAAAGCCAAAATACGATGTTTAGAATGGCTCAAGATTAAACATAACAATCATTGTCTCTTATATTTAACAGTATATGTTTAGAAAACTATCTGCTGCTTCGATACACTATATATATATATATATATATATATATATATATATATATATATATATAAATATATGTGTGTGTGTGTGTGTGTGTGTGTGTGCGTCTTCATATGCAAAAATGTTATATACAGAGTGTAAATGATCCTTTTTTCGGATCTTATTAAAATCGTGACTGGCATATCGAATGGAAATGTATCTGCAAAATATCTCGAAAACATTGATAATGAAATCATCACTGGCACAAAAATATATTTCTACCATATAAAATGTCTCGACTTTAAATGAACCAAATAAATGTTGAAAGCCCCCCTCCCAAATATATATATATATCCATTAACAAATATAATCTTCACCTATATCTTTTACATGAAAACAATTCTTAGTAATAAATGGTTTGAAGAATTCCCTTTCAAGAATAAAGCATATACCACTAAGATATCACCGAATGTTCTTTTCTAACAGTTTCTTCTCTCGCATTTCCAGATTTGGAACTCTCTTCTAGATTAGTGCTTTACTATGAACATTAAGTTAAGCAACGTGAAGCTTGGACGGTATCTACATGAGAGACCTCAATGTTCTGGAATGCTTTTAGTTTAATTAAAGGTGTGGGAGAAAAAGACCGTCTTTTATTAAAAGTATGATTAAAATAAGAATATCTAGGAGGGATTTTCTCCAAACAAGAATTCCTCCACTGTAATGTAGATTTCCTGTATCTTTTCGATACATACTTTCATGATAAACGTTTTAATGAGCTTTCCTCTGTGGTATATAGATTTATAAACTGCAGTACTAGATTGTCAAGTAGGTCTCATTAGTTTACAGTTGAAATGATTCAATTTCACCGTCCGTTCTATGGTAACAGTTTCTTATTCTAGATTGCAGAACCCTCTTCTGATATATTGTTTTACAAATAAGCTAGCAGTATAGCCCGGCGTTGCTCGGGTGTAATGAAAGCTTTAAAACTAATCCATGGTCCTGGATCTCAGATTCTTTGGACGTTGGCACGAAAGACTAAAAAGCAATAGTTGTTTCCAATGAAAGCGAAACCGTAGACTGAAAGAAAGATGAATGGATGTAAGTCAAATTTTGATTTCCTGCTATCGATATCAAATAAGTTTTTTTCGTCGTAAACTGAATTGTGAAGGCTAAATAAGTCCTCTGAGTAAATGGTATCATGACAGACTAAGAACTACAATTATACCTACTTGGAGCCAAACCTTAAGCAAAACCTAAAATAAAATCGATATTTATTGGGGGTACCTCGATACAAAACCTAGCCAAGAACACTCGCAGACGCTAATAGTACAACGGTGTAAATTTTCAAGAAAATCGGTTCAGCCGTTTCGGAGTCTATAGGTAACGGACACATACTCAGACAGACACACACACACAGACAAAGTTCCATTTATAAATAAGTTTAAATTTGTTCTTCATCTTTTCAAATGCAAAACCAATCGTTAACTTATTATCTTAATTCCTGTTTGTTTACCTTTTTTTTTAAATCTTTTTTTATATTCGTTTTACCCCAAGCAAGGTAGTACTGCCACTGGTGTACAGGGGTTTACAATGAGGGGATAGCAAGATACAAGGGGTGTTGGAGAAAAGATAAAAGATAGATAGGAATCAAAGAGATCAAATATGGGAATTGACGTTGCACTTAAAATTTTGAAGATTGTAGTTATCAGGGAAGTATATGGAAATGGAGTTTCATAGGCGGGAAGTACGAGAAGCTATCTATGTTTCTTTTTCTTTGTCTTCTATGTTTGTTTTTTTTTGTTTTTTTTTTATAAGCGTTTCACCCCGAGCAAGGCATGTCACTGCCACTACTGCGCAGGGGGCTACATAGAGTGGAGAAAGGCTGGTTAAATATAGGAAATGTCAGAGGGTGGGTAATAGGCGGGTAAGGATACCGAGAATGAGGGTTGGGTAGATGAGAGTGTTCTGAGAGTAGTTGGGAGTTAGTGTGATAGGAGGTGTCTATTGACCCTACATTTAAACACCTGGAGATTGTAACTGTCGGGAAAGCAGACTTGTGGAAGGGAGTTCCACAGGCGGGAAGCGCGAGAAAAGAAGCTGTTGGAGTAGAATTTACGGTTACATCTTATTTGTTTAACTGTAAAAGGTTGGGACCTAGTTGCTAATCTAGTATCTCGTGTAAATTCGTGCTTAGGCGGCACCAGTGATCTAAGCTCATCGGAGCAGAAGCCATGAAAGTACTTGTAGAAGAGGCACAGGGAAGCCACATCACGCCGGTGAGAGAGCGGCTGCAGCCAGTCTGCCAAGTCAGTATCAACCACGTTACAGATCCTCCTTTGTATTTTGTCAAGAAGCCCAAGGAGAGCACCAGTGCCGTGCTCTTTTAGGACGTAGGCGATCATAGCCTTCCACGTTCACCTATCCCTTCTCTTGTAGTCCCACTGAATCCCCACTCCACCATCTGCTTCAATTTCATCAAGTATTTCATGCATTAATTTCCCTTGCCCCTCTTCCCTTCTATATATATCCCGTGAGCATCCAGTTCTCCAAGCCCTCTTTCCTCATTACATGTTATTTCCTGATGTTATGTATCAGTTTTGTTAATGGGATACTCAGTATCCTTCTGTAGAACCATGTTTAGATTGCTTTATGTCTTTCCAACATGTTTGATGAAATTTTCCAGTATTCGCTGCCATATTGAAGGACAGACATCACATAACAATCTAGAAATCTTTTCTTTGTTTCTAGCAAAATTTTCCTGTCTCTTAATACTCAACTCAGCTTCTGGAATGCATCCTTATGCTTTCAGGAATATCAATGTATGGAAACTGCTGGGATCACAAAGTGAGGGGTCAGTTTATATGTTGATTGTAATATAGAATTGATCCCCCAATTTAAATCCAGTATGCTTCTCTAGAACCACATTACGGTTGCTTAAAGTTTTCCTTCATCTTTGATGAGATTGTCCAGCATTCGCTGCCATATTGAAGGACAGACATCACATAACAATCCAGTACCCTCTTCTTTGTTTCCAGCGAAATTTTTCTATTTTTCAAATTTCCATTTAGTCACGACTTAGATAGGTGACCTCTTCAGAATACCAGATGCAGTAAGCGTATCATGACGGATGTGCGTCATGGTGCAGTGGATATCGGCTCGGAAAGAGAAATCGGTGAGTCGAGTTCGAATTCCATTTGAATACCCTGCATTTCACTTAAGCACTGATACCCTTGGGAAAGGTATTAATCCGTCCCTTCCCTCCAGTTATGGGTTAAATAACAGGGTAGGACTTGGGGACCCTGCCCTTAAAAACAACTCCCAATGAATCTTGATATTCGAAAAGAAAAAAATGTTACTAGACACAAAAAACTTATATAAAAACAACAATAAATTGTTGAAAGAAAAAGGTATTAGCAGCAATAAATAAATAAAATTTAGTTGGCAATAAATGACCCACCGAGGTGTTGATATGCCATAAAGACAAAAACAACCAACAAACCATTCAGTTACGGAAATCTATCAATGGCTGTATCTCATTTTCAGGAATGTTAGTTTTCTTTTTCTTATTTTATCTAACACTCACCTTTGATTCTTGGTGGCTTTATTGCCTTACTTCAGGTGAAACAAAAATACAGGTAAAAAAAATTACAGAAAATCAGCAAAATACATTATTTTTTTTATTTCGTTTTCGTTTTCGTGTCTTTGTAATCAAGTCCAAGTTACAAAAAAAAAAAAAGAAAACTAAAAAAAATCACGAAAAAATAATAGAAAAGAAGAAAGTTATTATAAAATGCTCACATGTTAAGCCTGACTCTCAGACAATTTCCCGTGTCGTTTTTTTTGTATATATATATATATATATTCCCGTGTCGTTCTTTTCGTATATATATATATATATATATATATATATATATATATATATGTGTGTGTGTGTGTGTGTGTGTGTGTGTGTGTGTGTGTGTGTGTGTGTGTGTGTGTAATGGTGGCGGGAGGGTATTATGTGAGTAAAGACCAATTAAATCCCGCGATGACCATTTCCCGTCGATTCCAGTTGCTGAAGAAATGCAAAGTGAGAGATGGAAACAGCAAAACTAGGTGAAAAAAAAAAAAAAAATGAAAAATGCCCGCAAAATAATCTTCGAAATAATTGATGGTAAAATAATAAATAGAATGAAATAAAAACAGTATAGGAAAGGATTTTTGCTTTCTTTTTCTCGGACTGATCGGCTTTGTTGATGTCATAGTTTTTCTTATTCTTTATGTTGTAATTGGCTCTGGCTATATTTTTTTGTGTGGAGCAAATGACAAAATCCACGATACAACGAAAGTCGTTATTAAGAGAGCAACGAATCAATGGCCACCTGATTAATTCCTGTAGTTCGATGGACAGATCAGGATCAAGACAGAAAGATATGACCACACTGAAACACACACATACATATATATTAGTCATCCACATACAGGCCTGTTTCGCAGCTCACCAGTGTGGCTAGACGCATCCACTTGCTTCTGGCTGGGATCGAAACTTGACCGATCTGGTGTCAGTCGGAGTCGCTACTCTCTAAGCCATCGACGCATGGAATCAGAGGAGGGAAATTTTAACGTGTTGTATATAGACAGTGTATACACACGCCAGTCACCGAAAGAACTCAATTCATTTCGGAAGAGTCACGCATATAGCAGAAGTGGAAACTGTTTTTAAAATTTTCTTCTCCAGAGAGCTCAATAGTAATGAGAGCACTATATGTATATATAGAACCTAATAAGCCAGACGAACCTGCCTAGGTTTCTCCTAAACGGATCGCCAGGGAAAGCTGACTTTCTCTGACGATCTTTGGGCCTCGTGCTGCTTTCTTTCCGAACACTTTTGACTGACTTTCATTCCCTGAGCTCTTTCTTTTTTAGGCAACCATATTTTTCTTCGTTCGATAGTTTTCGAAGAAGGTTTTCAAGACGAGTATAATTATAAACAGGTTTATATATATATATATATATATATATATATATATATATGTGTGTGTGTGTGTGTGTGTGTGTGCGTCTAACGGTCAAAACGAAAGACACATTCACTTAATTATCAATAACCCCAACCAACCCCCACCACAACAACGAACCAAATATATACAGAGAATGATTCCAAACTCTTACTCTTCACTTCTCCCGATGATGTGTTTGAGTCCAAACACTGAAACAACCATATGATTGTAGAGAAGAGGACATATATACAAAAAATTATGTACATGTTCTAAAATATAATTTATAATAAATAAATAAATATATTTATATATATATATATATATATATATATATATATATATATATATATTAATCAAACGAATCGCTATTGTCTCTCTCTCTATGAGTGTGATATATATATATATATATATATATATATCCGAGCGAATAAGGAACGAAGAAAAATTTACAACGCCCAAAACATTAATTTAAAACAGTGCTCGATATATAATATAGAGCTGTGGATATTTATTATAAATTATTGTTTAGAACATGTACAAATTTTTATCGATTACAAAGTGTATATTTTGTTTCGACAAGAGTCATACCCCCACCAACACCCCACATGAAAAGAGTCTTTCCATTCCTTTCCACACCACCTGATGAGACATTGTAATTTCAATGTCGAAAAAAAGGAACACTTTGTAGTGGATAAAAACTTGTACATGTTCTAAACTATATATATATATATATATATATATATATATATATATATATATATAGTTTTTGGTTGTAATTAAATTAGACCAGTACTTAGTTGAATTAACAAGTCATCAATACATTTATATATATTTAGAGCATTTTAATATTTTTAAATTTAGAAATGAATTATTTCTGCAACGCAAGTTTCAACCTTTCAATATTTTTAACCAATGTATAATAACTGTTTTATATATAATATTATAAATCGCTTGAATATATCGAAAGGTTGAAACCTAGTTTGCAGAAATAACTCATTTCTAAATTTACATATATAAATATGGTTAAATAAAATAAAAATAAGAGGAAAAGTGTATTTTAAATCGCCTACGCATTTCGTCCTGTGATGGACTTTATCAAGGCAAAAAGACGAAATGATCTTTATTCTCTTATTGATTAACAGAATATTTTAGTTTTTAGGATTCCTTCATGTGTAGTGCAAAGTCACGAGATGTTAAAATGAAAAATATTCTATTAATCTTTTGAAATGATTTGTGAGCGTCTTTGTGTTTGCCAACACTGTTTGTTTATAGATACGTAATTTAGAATAAAGCTCATTTCGTCTTTTTGCCTTGATAAAGTCCATCAAGGACAGAACGCGTAGGCGATTTAAAATACAGTTTTCCTCTTGTCTTTATTTTACTTAACCATCCTGTCCTTAATCTCAGATCATAACTGAGTATATTTTTGCAAATAAATATATATATATATATATATATATATATATATAAACTTATTTATAAATGGAACTTTACCTCTGTGTGTGTGTGTGCGTCTGTGTGTGCGTCTGTGTGTGTGTGTCCGTTACCTATAGACTCCGAAACGGCTGAACTGATTTTCTTGAAAATTTACATACTTGTACTAGAAGCGTCTGCGAGTGTTCTTGGCTAGGTTTTGTGTCGAGGTACCCCCGATAAATATCGAAAATCGATAATCGAAAAATCGGGTTATAGGATTGGTCCGATTTTAATCAAATTTCATACACTCATAGACAAAGACATAAGAAACGATATTCAGAAGCTTCACGGTTGCAGCTCTTACAATAGTGCAGAAAATTGATCATATATATATATATAAGGCAAGATGTTTGTGTGTGTGTCTGTTTATCTGCCTGTATGTCTGTATTTTTTCAGCCCTTTTATTTTAGTTTTTGCTTAGGGTTTGGCTCTAAGAAGGTATAATTGTAGTTCTTAGTCTCAGCCATGATACCATTTACTCAGAGGACTTATTTAGTCTTCAAAATTCAGTTTACGACGAAAAAAAAAACTTATTTGATGATATCGATACCAGGAAATCAAAATTTGACTTACATCCATTCATTTTTCTTTCAGTCTACGGTTTCGCTTTAACTGGAAACAACTATTGCTTTTTAGTCTTTAGTGTCAACGTCCAAAGAGTCTGAGCTCCAGGACCATGGATTAGTTTTAAAGCTTTCATTACACCCGAGCAACGCCGGGCTATACTGCTAGTATATATATATATATATATATATTTGCAAAATCCTTCCAGTGGACATTTCTTATTTTCTCTGCAGTTACATTCTTCATTAACGGTATTTTGCCGTATGTTGTTTTTAATTATTATATTTTAATATTTTATATATATATATCCGATCCATATTTGATCTAAGCTCATAAATATATGGAGAGGAATAAACTGAAAGAGAAAGAGATAGATAGGTAGAGAGAGAAGATGAGAGAAAGAAAAGATGGGATATATATAATAAGCGATAGAGAGAGAGATAGTAAAAAATTTTTTAAAACTTTCTTTTTCTCTATATCTCATTCTCTGATGAAGCTTTAATAAAAGTGAAACATGTTAGATTGATAAACGTTTCCTATGTGTTCTTTATCTTATCATATATTTCTTTCTTCTTTTTCTCCATATCTCATTCTCTGATGAAGCTTTAATAAAATTGAAACATGTTAGATTGATAAACGTTTCCTATTTGTTCTTTATCTTATCATATATTTCTTTCTTCTTTTTCTCCATATCTCATTCTCTGATGAAGCTTTAATAAAACTGAAACATGTTAGATTGATAAACGTTTCCTATTTGTTCTTTATCTTATCATATATTTCTTTCTTCTTTTTCTCCATATCTCATTCTCTGATGAAGCTTTAATAAAACTGAAACATGTTAGATTGATAAACGTTTCCTATTTGTTCTTTATCTTATCATATATTTCTTTCTTTCTTTTTCTCCATATCTCATTCTCTGATGAAGCTTTAATAAAAGTGAAACATGTTAGATTGATAAACGTTTTCTATTTGTCTCTTTTTGTATCATTCGGACTATTGACCATTATTGACCACCTATTTCGTAGTCTTATCCGGAAGTTTCAACCGTAGTAGCCTCTGGCTTTCATCAGGTGCATATTGATCCGTATAACCCACCGGGAATTCCGAATTGAACACTTTATTCAATCTACGTTGCTTACCCGGAGCGATATACACCTGATGGTGTCCGAAGGGCACAATAGCGGAAAGGTTTCGATAATAGTCGGAATGTAAGTGTACGTAATGGTAACTCGTCTTACCAGGTATTCAGCTTGGATATATATATATATATATATAGCTGAAATAAATTAAAGGAACACTTTTTAACCAAAGTATAGCAACCTATCAGTCAAACATTTGGGTTATTGATCTGTTCATTTAAGTAAGAGAGGGGGTTGTTAATCAGTTTCAGCTGTTTGTTGTTAACGAAATCAACAGCAGGTGCTTCAGGGGGGCAACAATGAGCCCCCCCCCAAAAAAAAAACAGGAATGTTCGAAACCACTGATACTTATTCTCTCCTCATCTCTTTTGGCTGATTTTTTACTGAACGACTTTCGACTGCTGTAGTTTTTCATTTGTCTTGGATCAACATGTCTGTTGATAGCATGGAGCGATATCTGGACTCTACAGAGGTCTCGCAAGTAGTGCAACTCCTCTAGGATGGCACATCAATTCGTGCCGTTGCAAGAAGGTTAGCTGTGTCTCCCAGCACAGTCTCAAGAGCACGGAAGAGATTCCAGGAGACAGGTAATTATACCAGGAGAGCTGGACAGAAACCCGCAGCAGGATCGGTAACTGCACCTTTGTGCAAGGAGGAACAGGATAAACACTGCCAGAACCCTACAAAATGAACTCTAGCAGGCCACTGGTGTTAATGTTTGTGACCAATCAATCAGAAACAGGCTCTATGAGGGTGGCCTGAGGGCCCGACGTCCTGTTGTGG
This sequence comes from Ascarosepion bandense, assembly GCA_037127315.1. Taxonomy (NCBI): domain Eukaryota; kingdom Metazoa; phylum Mollusca; class Cephalopoda; order Sepiida; family Sepiidae; genus Ascarosepion; species Ascarosepion bandense. The sequence goes on from JBBBDQ010001027.1 coordinate 2,282,468, forward strand.
GTCTTGTGGTCACTACCCAGCACCATAGATCTCGATTGGCATTTGCCATAGGTCACTAGAATTAGCAGCTATGCCACTGGCGCCCTGTGCTCTTCACCGATGAGAGCAGGTTCCATCTGAGCATATGCGACAGACGTGAAAGGGTATGGAGATGCCGTGGAGAACGTTATGCTGCCTGCAACATCATTCAGCATGACCGGTTTGGTGGTGGGTCAATGATGGCCTGGATGGACGCGCAGACCTCTACAGATTAGATAATGGCACACTGACTGCTATTAAGTATCGAGATGAAATCCTTGGACTAATTGTCAGAACCTACGTTGGTGCAGTGGGACCTGGGTTTCTCCTGGTCCACGACAATGCCCGACCTCATGTGGTTAGAGAATGCAGGCAATTCCTGGAGGATGAAGGAATTGATACCATTCACTGGCCCTCAGGTGCACCTGACCTAAACCCAATAGAACACCTCGAGGACATTATGTTCAGGTCCATCTGGTAACGCCAGGTTGCACCTCAGACTGTCCAGAAGCTCAGTGATGCCCTGGTTCAGATCTGGGTGGGGATCCCCCAGGACACCATCTGTCGTTTCATTAGGAGCATGCCCCGATGTTGTCAGGTATGCGTACAAACACGTGGGGGGCACTCAAACTACTGAGAATCATTTTGCGTTTCTAAATGACATTTTGGCAAAATAGATCAGTCTGCTGCATCATTTTTTCACTTTTTGGTGGGGGTGGGGGTATTTTTGATTTCCCCACTCTGTAGGGTGATCATTTTCATTTCTATCAAATTATGTGGTATCATTTTGTTACTAATATATCACCTACTTATTATCAGGAAAGATATTCAAGATCATTTTTCCCTGTTTAGATCTGATGTGTTTTCGAAGTGTTCCTCTGATTTTTTTGAGCAATATATATATATATATATATATATATATATATATATATGTGTGTGTGTGTGTGTGTGTGTGTGTGTGTGTGTGTGTGTGTGTGTGTATGTTGTGTGTGTGTGTGTGAAATGTATATGTATAATTATATATATATATATATATATATATATATATGCAATTTGCTATATATATTATATTATTTATACATTATCTATGCGCGGTATTTATTAGAAAGCGCTCAATATCAGTGATAGAGCTGACATATTCATATAGATAAGTGTAAGTTTGTCACATTGGGTTTCACGCTCTTGTGGTCGTCAGACAATCGCAAGAGCGTGAAAACCAGGCTCACAAACTCACACCTATCTGTATGAATATGTTTATATATATATATATATATATATATATATATATATATATGCTTGGACATAACACAAAGTAAATTACTTTACAATGGAAACATGAGAACAAAATAACAACATCGAAAAGATAACATCTTTGAAGATGGCCAGTGAAGTGGCTGATAGCGCTTAGAAAATCAAAAATTTTGGAATATTTTTACATTACTTATCTCCAGTAAAAACGAAACATGTACGAATACTGGAAAAATTAAATCAAAAATTAATAAAGACTTACTTATCTTTCTTATTTCGAAACATTTAAAAGAAAAAATGCACACACACACATACACACACACATGTAAATATTAATGTATATTTATACATTAATATTTACATGTGTGTGTGTGTGTGTGTGTGTGTGTGTGTGTGTGTGTTTTCATTTTTAAGGGTACACGATTTTGATTTGATGTCACTGTTTTTTTAACTTCTTATACAACGAGGTTAATGTCTACCGTCCTAAATCGAGTCCTAGTAAAGAAAATGCACCTTCCAAAATCGATTCTGCATTTCTTTTTAAACAAGTTATTTTAAAACTACTCATTATTCTATTATCCTTGGATATGACTGACTTTTTTCTTATTCCCCCCTCTCAAATTGAGCTGTAAAAAGCGTCAACATAGTTTAAATGTTCCTTTTTAAACTTTAAAGTTTGGGAGTTGGAGACCTGATGCAAAGAGAGGATAAACCCTAAACATACTTCAAACCTTTTTAAGAATTATTTAACTAAAAAGGAAGAAAAAGGAAGGCTTCGGAATTTGAATTGGTTCCCACAAAACCCTGATCTCAATTCTATTGAACATTTATGGATATTTTGGATGGAAAAAATTGATAAATTTAATGTTACTTTGTAAGACACACTTTGGGAACAAATACAAGCTGCTTGGCAGGAGATACCATTAGATACATTGAAGAAGCGTGTGATGTCAATGCCTGACAGAATGAAGGCTGTGATCAAAGCAAAAGGCTATTATACTAAATATTAAATTTATTTTTGTAACAAGTGTTTTTCTTGTTAAAGCATTTGTTCAGTAAATAAAAAAAAAATACTTTAATTAAATTATTTTCCATCAATATGCCTTATAAAAGCTAAAATAAATAGTACTTGTCCTAATACTTTTGCACAGTGCTATATATATATGCTTAGACGTAACACAAAATAAATTAAAAACTCTGGTGGCCTAATAATTATGGCCGGTAGTGTGTGTATATATATATATATATATATATATATATATATATATATGTATATTAATTAAATCTACAGGTTGCGATGGTTAAATTGTCACTATTTGCCTTGTAACATTTTGCAAAGTAATAATAACAAAAGAACCATTTTATTTTCATTTACAATTATTCATTTGGTAATAAATACTAAAAAATAATATGAAATAGATCATTTTTTAAAACACTGGAGTGGCCTAACAATTATGGCCGGTAGTGTATATCCTATCATATATGTTAGATGATTCATACCGATTTTTATCGTCCATGTTTCAACACGTTAGAATATATCAAATTTATCGACAGATATAATACGCTTGCATTTTCGATGAGATCATACTTCAAACTATTTTTTGAGAAAGAAAGTTTCAAATTACTTAATTCGTGTCAATTTTGCATCCCTATGAAAATAGATTATAAAGTATATTTTAAAGAGTATTTAATTTTTATTACTGTAAAAGTAAAAATTCCTCGCAAATGACAAAAATGATATGTGCTGTGTACGGTGAAGAGGCTTTAACTTTAAAGTATGGAAATGGTTCAGTAAATTTAGAGCCTTATTGATGAGGGAAACTCAGGCAAACCCCCAACACTGCAGATGATTGACAATAACCCGAATTACACAACGCAAGAATTTGCAGAAGCACTAAATTTATAAAAATCTACAATCCCTGAACCCTTAGCGAAACTTGAGTACTCAGATCGCAACACTGTTTGTGTACCACATGATCTGAGTGAATCTTTTTGGTCACATTTCTGTCTGTTGTGTAGGAATATCCTGTCTTACCCAGGAATGGGTATGGCCCGGGTTATAAAAGACCAGGACTAGAACGAACTACAGAGAGAGATCGAGAGCCTTCGTCATTATACGAGAGCCTTCGTCATTATACGAGAGCCTTCGTCATTATACGAGAGATCGAGAGCCATCGGCCTTAGACGAGAGTTAGACTTCACTAGACGAAAGCCTTCTTCTCAAGACGGACGCATACGTCCTATACAGAGACATTGCCTTCTTGATTGTTATTCTTGTTAACTGTTCGTTGGGTGTACTTGTATTTGGTTTACTGTACTGAGGTATAATAAATCTCTATATATCCTCAGTGTTAAGAGTTATTTCTTGCACTATTCTTTCTCTGTTTATCCCCCCCTCCCGGGATATAACACTATCTGAGTTTTTCTGTATAAGTGCAATGAAAATGCACTCTTTTTAAGCAAATTCTGACGGTAATATATACATTTAAATAAATAAACATTCATTTACATTTTATCTGGCCTGTTAGTATCAGGTTCTCCAAGCCCTCCTTCCTCATTGCATGTCCCAGGAAATTTAGTTGTCTCTTCCTGATACTCAGTATTAATTTCCTTTTCGTTTCTGTTCTTTCCAAAACCTCATCATTGCTCACATACTCAATCCATGATATCCGCAGCATCCTTCTGTAGAACCAAATTTCAGTTGGTTCAAAATTTCCCTTCACGTTTGAAGATATTGTCCAGCATTCACTGTTATATTGAAGAACTGATATCACATAGCAATCCAGTACACTTTTCTTTGTTTCGAGCGAAACTTTACAGCTTTAACCACCACAAAAGCAGGTCTTCATCTAAGAAAGTCATGCATTGCATCTGGTTTGATTGAAAATGAATCCTGGACTATAACATTCTGCTAAGTAAAAATAATAGATACATATATATAGATTAACCAAGCTGGTTAGAAACAACCAACAGTTTGAAATGGTTTGTTTGAACATTATTTTTGATCGATACTCGTATTTAAGAAGATATTCTGTTTTGTATTACGGAAATTAACGAAGATTAACGAAATTGGTTATAAATATCCTACAATTTGAAATGATTTGTTTGGACATTATTTTTGATCGATACTCGTATTTAAGTAGATATTCTGTTTATAATCAAACAGTATTATATATGTATTTCTACCGGCTTGATTATTTACGATAATCATCATGTTACGGAAATTAACGAAGATTACCGAAACTGGTTATAAACAACCGACTATTTGCAATGATTTGATTGAACATTATTTATGGTTGTTACTCGTATTTAAGTAGATATTCTGTTCATAATCAAACAGTATTATACATTTATTGATACCGGCTTGATTATTTACGATGATCATCATGTTACGGAAATTAACGAAGATTAGCGAAACTGGTTATAAACAACCGACAATTTGAAATGATTTGTTTGAACATTATTTTTGATCGATACTCGTATTTAAGTAGATATTCTGTCTATAATCAAACAGTATTATATATTTATTTCTACCGGCCTGATTATTTACGATAATCATCATGTTACGGAAATTAACGAAGATTAAGGAAACTTGGTTGTAAACAACCGACAATGGCCTGATTATTTACGATAATTTTTTGTTTGATTCTAAGACGCGCCTGATCACATTGTGACTTCTCCTATGTGGATAGGGGCCGCAGGTTCGAATCCTGTCGAATTACACAAATTTTCGTAACAAAACTTAAATACGAGTATCGATCAAAAATAATGTTCAAACAAATGATTTCATACATTTATATATGAGTATGGATTGTATTTAAGAAGAGTTAATTTTATTTTATTTTATTTTATTTATTTATTCATTTATTTATTTTTTTGCTAAGTGTGTTTTAGTAGATTTAGTTTTCTCTCTATATCGACGTTAACGTATAAAGATTTTTATGTTGGAAGAATATATATATATATATATATATTAAACATATTGTGTTCTTATCAGCAGTTACAGTTTTATTGTGTAACTTATTTCATATAAATTTTTAGCACAGGTTTTACGTCACTATAATTCATCAAGTTCAATAAATTCTCTAGACATTGGTTTATGTTTTTCTTTGAATTGAGGATATCTTCTTTGAATCTGGGATTAAACGCTTCCGTTCGTTCTTTTCAAGTTGTTCACAAGAAAGACTGATAAAAAGAAAGCTTGGGACTTATGAAGAAAAATGCTCAATGAAACTCGAAGAAACATATGTTTTAATCGAAGTCTGATAAAACTGGCAAGGAAAAAAATTGTTTTACACTTTCAGAGATTAAGTCAAGTAAATCAATAAATTGAAAATCCGCAAATTCGACGATTTAATACAATGGATAATCTAATCGGTTTTCCACTTGACCCCATTTCATTTTTTCAAAGAAAAATTATCTGTTTGAATCTATTTCCACGAGTTAATTTTTATATATCTCTTACCATATTTTTCTTATATATATATATATATATATATATATATATATATATATTTCTAAACGTATATGTTAAAGATAATTTAAATATAAATTTACGAACTGCGTTTGCTATTTGGTAACAGCAAAGTTTTATGTCGCCACAAGATAAAATCATCTTTGATGGTTGATGTTTTTATGTTAACGTCACTGTAACCTCTCTGAAGATGGCTCATGGGAGCCGAAATCTAAGAACCAATTTAATAAAAAATTATCCAAATTTTGGAGAATTTTTTTCCTTATTTTCACCTGAAATTAAAGCCAAAATACGATGTTTAGAACGTCTCATGATTAAACATAATAGACATTCATTGTCTCTTATATTTAACAGTATATGTTGAAAATTATCTGCTGTCTCGATAAACTAAATTTATGTATGAACGTATGTATGTATATATGTATGTATGCATATCTATCTATCTATCTATCTATCTATCTATCTATCTATCTATCTATCTATCTCAGTCTGTTCATACCTATCTATCTATCTATCTATCTATCTATCTATCTATCTATCTATCTATCTATCTCATCTCAGTCTGTTCATATCTATCTATCTATCTATCTATCTATCTATCTATCTATCTATCTATCTCAGTCTGTTCATATCTATCTATCTATCTATCTATCTATCTATCTATCTGTCTATCATATCTATCTATCTATCTATCTATCTATCTATCTATCTATCTCAGTCTGTTCATATCTATCTATCTATCTATCTATCTATCTATCTATCTATCTATCTCAGTCTGTTATATCTATCTATCTATCTATCTATCTATCTATCTATCTATCTATCTATCTATCTATCTCAGTCTGTTCATACCTATCTATCTATCTATCTATCTATCTATCTATCTATCTATCTATCTATCTCTAGTCTATCTCAGTCTATCTATCTATCTATCTATCTATCTATCTATCTATCTATCTATCTCAGTCTGTTCATATCTATCTATCTATCTATCTATCTATCTCAGTCTGTTCATATCTATCTATCTATCTATCTATCTATCTATCTATCTATCTATCTATCTATCTATCTCAGTCTGTTCATATCTATCTATCTATCTATCTATCTATCTATCTATCTCAGTCTGTTCTTCTATCTATTCATATCTATCTATCTATCTATCTATCTATCTATCTATCTCAGGCTGTTCATATCTATCTATCTATCTATCTATCTATCTCAATCTGTTCATATCTATCTATCTATCTATCTATCTATCTATCTATCAAGGCCTATTCAGAATCTATCTATCTATCTATCTATCTATCTATCTATCTATCTATCTATCTATCAAGGCCTATTCAGAATCTATCTATCTATCTATCTATCTATCTATCTATCTATCTATCTATCTATCTATCTATCTCAGTGTTTATTCAGTCTAGCTCTGTCTAATTATTGTGTAGAATATAGAATTGTTTCATTGTGAAACTGACGGATGCTTAATATTAATTACTGAATTAAATGCATTAACAAGGAAAGTGAATATATTAAAAGATAAATATTACATAAATGCATCTTTTTCTCTCTAGGCTAAAGGTTTTTTGACTTCCTTATATATTTGTCTTAATCTATTTATATCGATCGAAATATGTTCAGTTTTATCTATCGATTGCTGGATCGATTGATTTCCGTCTGTTCATTTCCGAATTCACACTTCGCAGTAGACAGTGACGTGGTTCACCTTTTGGCCACTGGAAAATATTATATGTTTGTGATCGGAACGAAATGGGGGTTTTGCCTCACGATGAGTCGCTCTTTTGGGGTTCTTTCTGTACAATATTTTGTGCATGTGTTCTAACTGACATTGAAAGTGGCAAGATGACCCTTACATAATGGTTTTCTAAAAGCTTTTGACCAATTTTCGACCATTTCACATATACCAAATGTTTTTGTTTTTATTTATATTAGTGCCTAATTTAAGAAATCCTAACTCGGTACAGAATGTTCTCTTCCTGTTGAGAAAACAACTACAATTCGGTTTATATTTATAATTTTTTAATAATCCGACTTGATCTCTAGCATCAGTCTTTATTAGAAATATATATATATATATGTATATATATATATATATATATATATATATATATATATATATATATATATATGTTCGACATCGAACAAACAATGTCTCATCAGGCAAGATTCGAACGAGTATCGATCAAAAATATTGTTCAAATAAATCCTTTCAAATTGTCGGTTGTTTATAACCAGTTTTGTTAATCTTCGTTAATTTCCGTAACATGATAATTATCGTAAATGATCAGGTCGGTAAAAATAAATATATAATATTGTTTGATTATAAACAGAATATCTACTCAAATACGAGTATCGATCAAAAATAATGTTCAAAGAAACCATTTCAAATTGTCGGTTGTTTATATAACTAATTTCGTTAATTTTCGTTAATTTCCGTAAAATGTTTACATTTGTTGACATTACGCTATATTTCAGAGCAGATATGGTTATGACGGTGAAAAGAAAATTGTGTTACATAGGCTTGATTTAACTTCTTTAGACTGAGGGTCATTCGTGGTCGAGAGGTCTAAGACGCGTCAGATCAATTGGTGGCTTCCTGTATGTGGATAGGCGTAGCAGGTGCGAATCCTGCCGAATGACACACATTTTTGTAACAAAAATGTATCGTAAATTATCAGTTAGGTACAAATTAATATATAATACTGTTTGATTATAAACAGAATATCTACTTAAATACGAGTATCGATTAAAAAATAATGTTCAAACAAATCATTTCAAATTGTCAGTTGTTTATAACCAGTTTCTTTAATCTTCGTTAATTTGCGTAACAAGTTGATTATCATAAATAATCAGGTCGGTAGAAATAAATGTATAATACTGTTTGATTATGAACAGAATATCTACTTAAATACGAGTATCAACCATAAATAATGTTCAATTAAATCATTGCAAATAGTCGGTTGTTTATAACCAGTTTCGTTAATCTTCGTTAATTTCCGTAACATGATGATTATCGTAAATAATCAGGTCGGTAGAAAAAAATATATAATACTTTTTGATTGTAAACAGAATATCTACTTAAATACGAGTATCAATCAAAAATAATGTTCAAACAAATCATTTCAAATTGTCGGTAATATCTGTAATATGATGATTATCGTAAATAATCATGCCGGTAGAAATAAATATATAATATTGTTTGATTATAAACAGAATATCTTTTTAAATACGAGTATCGATCAAAAATAATTTTCAAACAAACCATTTCAAACTGTTGGTTCTTTATAACCAGTTTCATTAATTTTCCGTAACATATATATATATCAGTAGGGTGTGTATATATATATATATATATATATATATATATATATATATATATATTTGTTTGTTTGTTTGTTTGTTTGCGTGTATTCGTCTAGCAGGCATTTATTATTTCAATCACTGGGATATATTATTCTCGTTTTATGTGTAGCGCCACTTCCAGATGGCATGTAATTATCTCCCTTTAACTCAACCCTCTATGTTACTTGTTCACCACTGCTGCAGCCAGGTATTGAACTCACAACACTTTGGGTCATGTGACTGGATCTAACAAACGCTTTTACCCACTGGGCCACGTCTTCTTGGTCTTGCAAAATCATTCATCTACCCAAATAGAAAAAGCTCGAGTTTGAAACTTAGTCAATCAAAGAATTTGTGTTCATCTTGTATAAGGGACTGCCGAAAAGTTAGTTTATTAATACCTTTCCCAAGGGTATTTGCGCGTAAGTGAATTCAAGGAATATCAATTTGAATTCGAACTCGGCTCCCCGATTTCTCGTTCCGAGCCGATATCCACTACACCATAATGCACATACTACGAGGAAAAGTTCATTTTTAGGCTAAACTAAGCTGAAACGGCTGTGAATGCTGGACAATATCATCGAAAATGAGGACAAAACTAGAAGCGGACGAAATGTGGTTCTACAGAAGGATGCTACGGATATCGTGGACTGAGCATACAAGCAACGACGAAGTGTTAGAAAGAATGGCAACAAAAAGGAAATTGATGCTGAGCATCAGGAAGAGACAACTGAAGTTCCTGGGACATGCAATGAGGAAGGAGAGCCTGGAGAACCTGATACTGACTGGACAGATAGAAGGAAGGAGAGACAGAGGAAGGCAGCGGATAACATATTTGCAGGGTCTGATCAGGTGGATGACGGAACGGGGGTTGCCAGGAGCAACAGGAGCAAACATACTAAGAGCCACAAGGGATAGGGAGACGTGGAGATCCATGAACGCCTACGTCCTGAAGGGACAAGGCACATAGAAGAAGAAGAAGAAGAAGAAGAAGAAGAAGAAGCTGAAACGCCTTGTGGTATCATGGATATCGACTCGGAATGGGAAATCAGTAGAGCCGTGTTCAAATTCTAGTTGAATACGTTGCATTCACTTACGTGCAAATACTCTTGGGAAAGGTATGTGTTTAGTGGTTTTCCGTATTTTGCTTTGGAGATTTTTTGTTTGAGATCGAAAAATAACACTTTTTATGGCTCAAGACGGAGATATCTCAGATTCTTCAAGTGCAGATTTGATAAAAGTTGGTGATATAATAAATCGTATATAATTACAAAGTTATTAATTAATTGTACATTGCGACACGGAAATTTCTATGTTTCGAGATAGATTCTCTTCATCGGGCAATGTTTGATGTTTGTTGTTCAGATGATTTACATTTAAATACAAAAATCTTAGGTTTGTTTGTGTATGTATGTGGGAAAATATAAAATTTACATGTGTGTTTCTTTTAACCAATCAGAACGAAGATTCATTTTCGAATTTAGCCCCAAAGAATACATATTCATCAACTTTTTCTCTTTCTTTTCTCCCTTCCCTTCCCTTACTTTTCTCCTTTCTTCTTTTCCCTCCTTAGCGGTCAAAATAGCAACCTGCCTTTAATCGAAACTTGTCATTTTTCTTTTTTATCACTTCGATTTATTGTCTTTGATGTTATATGCCCATATGGGCATGCCTCCCAAAACTACCAGACGAACGCGGGCGTCCCTCAAGGTTCTATCCTAGGTCCCACGCTATTTCTGATCTACATGAATGATCACACCGACACCATTAGATCCCAAGTTGGCATGTATGCCGACGACACAACAATCTACTCCCGCATCGATCAGAAACCAGGTCTGGACGACAAAGTGAACCTCGCTGCCGCACTTGAAAGGGACCTCCAATCCGTAGTGACCTGGGGTAGGAAATGGTTGGTAAATTTCAATGCCTCCAAAACAAAGCTGTTATCAACTAACCACCATAGACAATCGCATCTACCTCCCATTAGCATGGGACAGGCTAGCCTACCAGAGAGTAAAATACTACGCCTCCTTGGCCTTACACTCTCGGCGGACCTCAAATGGAATGACTATATTGAATCCATTGCCAAATCTGCTGCTATGAAAGTCGGCTCCCTGTGCAGGGCCCGGAAATTTTTCCCACCTGAAACTATTCTGCACATATACAAATCTACCATCCGCCCGTGTATTGAATATTGCTGCCATATCTGGTCGGGTGCCCCTGCTGCTCTCCTTGGGCTTCTTGACAAAATACAAAGGAGGATCTGTAACGTGGTTGATACTGACTTGGCAGACCGGCTGCAGCCGCTCTCACACCGGCGTGATGTAGCTTCCCTGTGCCTCTTCTACAAGTACTTTCATGGCTTCTGCTCCGATGAGCTTAGATCACTGGTGCCGCCTAAGCACGAATTTACACGAGATACTAGATTAGCAACTAGGTCCCACCCTTTTACAGTTAAACAAATAAGATGTAACCGTAAATTCTACTCCAACAGCTTCTTTTCTCGCGCTTCCCGCCTGTGGAACTCCCTTCCACAAGTCTACTTTCCCGAAAGCTACAATCTCCAGGTGTTTAAATGTAGGGTCAATAGACACCTCGTATCACACTAACTCCCAATTATTCTCAGAACACTCTCATCTATCCAACCCTCATTCTCGGTATCCTTACCCGCCTATCACCCACCCTCTGACATTTCCTATATTTAATCATCCTTTCTCCACTCTATGTAGCCCCCTGCGCAGTAGTGGCAGTGACATGCCTTGCTCGGGGTGAAACGCTTATGAAAAAAAAAAAAAAATTTAGTACCAAGGCTATCCTTTTCACTTTCTTATTATTTTTGATTTCCTGTTTATAATTTTCTCGAAATCTTTGATTTATAAGTAAAATCTTTCGTTTTTTTTCTTTTTTCCAATTTAATTCCTGCTGTCCTCATACCATCTTTCTAATATTTATTTATTTGTTGTAAAGCTTTTCTAATAATTTTTTTTATTCGTTATGAAATGGTCGGGTGCCCCTGCTATTCTCCTCGGGCTTCTCGATAAGGTTCAAAGGAGGGTCTGTAATGTGATAGATACCGACTTGGCAGACCGCCTGCAGTCTCTCTCCCACCGGCTCGACGTGGCTTCCCTGTGTCTCTTCTATAAATACTTTCACGGCTTCTGCTCCGATGAACTTAGATCACTGGTGCCCCCTAAATACGAATTTGCACGAGATACTAGATTAGCAACGAGATCCCACCCTTTTACAGTGAAACCGATAAAATGCAACTGCAACTTCTACTCCAACAGTTTCTTTCCTCGCACTTCCCGACTGTGGAATTCTTTTCCACACGATTGCTTCCCCGGTGGATACAATCTCCAGGAGTTTAAATGTAAGGGCAATAGACACCTCCTAACACACTAACCTGCTCCCATTCTCTCAAACACTCTTCCCATCTGCCCAACCCTCATCCTCGCTATCCTTACTCATCTGTCACCTTCCTCCTGACATTCCCTATGTCTAACCACTCCTTCTCTTTACCTTCCCCTATGTAGCCCCATGCGCAATAGTGGCAGTGGAATGCCTTGCTTGGGTGAGATGATTAAAAAAAAAAAAAAAATTAACTCCGACATATTTTTTACTTATTTGCTTAAACATTCGTATTTGGATAGATATTCTGGTTTTTATAATTAAGAAGTATACTTATTTACATCTGGCCTCAGTAATCGGGAAATTTTATTAGAAAAGTATAGGTCCAGTAGCAGGATTCGAACCAGCATATCGTAGGGGAGACAGCTAACTAATCGGACGTTTTGACCGCTAGACCAAGAAGGACTCACACTTACGCAAAATTCTAAATAGTGCTTTTAAACACACATTTTCGTGATTATTCGTAGTATCCATATCTGCTCTGTGTTTGTATCCCAATGTAAACAAAGACAAATTTTTACCAAATCCGTAACGAAATGTCTGATCATGCATATTTTCCTAACAAGATTTCTCGTTTATCCAGGCCAGCAGATTTAAATTAAATATACTATCTAAACTTATTTATAAATTGAACTTTATTTGAATGTGTGTCTGTGTGTGTGTCCCCATTACCTATAAACTCCGAAACGGCTTCACCGATTTTTTTGAAAACTTAAACAGTTGTACTATAAGCGTCTGCGAGTGTTCTTAGCTAGTTTTTGTGTCGAGGTACCCCCGATAAATATCGAAAATCGATAATCGAAATAATCGGGTTATAGAAGGAGTGGTCCGATTTTAATCAAATTTGATACACTCATAGACAAAGACATAAGAAACGATATTCGGAAGTTTCAAGGTTGCAGTTCTTACAATAGTTCAGAAAATCGATAATATATATATATAAGGCAAGATGTTTGTGTGTGTGTCTGTTTATCTGCCTGCATGTCTGTATATTTTTCAGCCCTTTTATTTTAGTTTTAGCTTCGGGTTTAGCTCTAAGTAGGTATAATTGTAGTTCTTAGTCTCAGCCATGATAACATTTACTCAGAGGACTTATTTAGCCTTCAAAATTCAGTTTACGACGAAAAATCTTATTTGATATCGATACCAGGAAATCAAAATTTGACTTACATCCATTCATTTTTCTTTCAGTCTTACGGTTTCGCTTTAACTGGAAACAACTATTGCTTTTTAGTCTTTCGTGCCGACGTCTCAAGAGTCTGAGCTCCAGGACCATGAATTAGTTTTAAAGTTTCCATTACACCCGAGCAACGCCGGGCTATACTGCTAGTTAAATTATAAAAAAAAAAACAGATTATCTAATCAAATACGATTATACATTTTAAAATTATTTTTAAGCAAATGAATTAGAAATAATAAAGTATTTGACGTGTGTTTATAGGTAGCAAAATATTTACCTGAACCATCTCTATTTCCTGCATAATTATTTGTCTGAGATAAGGTAGTATTTACACTCATTTTTATTGCCATGTTTGCGACCTTTCGATTGTTGTATGATCCTTCTTCAGTTGATAGAAATTTTGAAACTAACCCTATATTTCGATCACTGGGGTATATCATTCTCTTTCCATGTGCGATGTCACTTCTGGACGTCATGTAGTTATCTCCCTTTAACTCAACTCTCTTAGTTATTAGTTCACCACTGCTGTAGCACATGGAGTGAGAATGAAATATCGCATTAGTAAAAAATAAAGGGTTAATTTAAAAATTTCTGGTACCTAAAGATGGCCGAATATACAATAGTCGAATTGTCTTAAAAGTAGCAATTAAAACAAGGACAACAGCCCGAACAGTGTAAGTAATGTAATGAATTATGTTTTGTAATTCTGGTTGCATTTATAAAATCTAATTTACTTCTGTTTTGTTTTTGTCATACGAGAAAGTTCAACATGTTTCCTCAACATAGGCCTTTTTATATTCGTAGATGCGAGCTTTTTTTTTATTTCTAGATGTTTCACCAGTGTAGCTCTTCCTACATTGCAGGTGTTTTATGTAATAAATACTGGTATCTGATGTGGTGTTGGATCTATATTTCTTCGTAACTATATCTCTGGTTATCTTGGAGTCGTGATCACGATCTTAGTGTTGGTGATATTTATTTTGTCATCAAATGATTTTATTATAAACCATCGATTACGTCAATTTAAGAATAGCGAATACATTTCATATTCATTCGATATGAATGCCTCGGTGGCTAGTTAACTGAAAGACGGGTCAAGAAAACAGAAAGAAAAATTTCGAAAAAAAAGTTCATTTTTTTATACTAAGTTTAACCGAAATCCAAGACTCAAGAACAATTGGTAAATGTTTGATTTGTTCCCCGAAGGTCTTTGCCCCTTCGAATCTTTCCAAAACATCCTTATTTCCGTGCAAATGTAAATGCTGAACTCAAATCGATAATTGTTTATTGACGAAACCTACCTTTTTTCAAGTTTACAACCAGAAAAATATTGAACTTCTTTTCGCTGTTTATCTCACCCCGTAACCACGCTTCAATAAATGTCATTCACTGCAGAATGACTTCAAGCGTAGCTTGGCGATTTTTCTACCAATTTACTTCCTTTTTGAAATTACTACGCGGAAATTGAGTTCCGAAACCAAACAAATCGCGGAGTATTTGCTCAAAGAAGTAAACAGGCCGAAATAAGTGTCCTACACCTCAAGTCATTCAGCGGTGAGTCAGATATGAGAACGGTGGTAAGGGGTGAGATATAGTCCGATATTTTTCTGGTCGATAACAGGAAAAAAGGTAGGTTTCTTCAATAAACAATTGTCGATTTGAGTTCAGCATATACATTTGCACGTAATTAAGGAAATTTAGGAAAGATTTAACGGGGTAAAGGCCTTCGGGGAACAAATAAAAAATTTACGGAACAATTTGTAGCAGAGGAATATTGTAAGGAGTATTGTGAGAGAAAATAGATGGAAGTGAATATTATGAGAATATTGAGGACAGATGTTTCAGATTCTGGTATTCTGCGCAACATCCCAGCGAGGAAGAAAAAATATTATTAGATAATATTCATTCTAAGAGACTGCTGTGCATTGTTAATAATTAGCATGGCTTCCCTTAACTTCGGCAACGAAACTGCTATCTGTTAACCATCATAGACAACCTCTCCTGCCTCCCATAAACATGGACCAAGCAAGTCTCTCTGAGAGCAATATACTGCACCTCCTCGGCCTTACACTATCTTCCGAACTCAAGTGGAATTGCGTCAAGAGCTAAATCTACTGCTGGAAAGGTTGGGTCACTGTGTCAGGCCAGAAGTATTATCCCGCCTAAAACCATTTTGCATATATACAAATCAACCATCCGTCCGTAGATAGACACCCCCTATCACACTAACTCCCAATTATTCTCAGAACACTATCATCTACCCAACCCTCATTCTCGGTATCCTTACCCGCCTATCACCCACCCTCTGACATTTCCTATATTTAATCATCCTTTCTCCACTCTACGTAGCCCCCTGCGCAGTAGTGGCAGTGACATGCCTTGCTCGGGGTGAAACGCTTATAAAAAAAAATATATATGGTCAGGCGCCTCTGCTGTTTATCTCAGTGTGCACGACAGGCTCCAAAAGAGAATCAGTAATTTGATAGGTCCCGACCTGGCAGCTCGACTCCAGCCACTTTCTCACCGGCGGGATGTGGCTTCCCTCTGTCTCTTCCTCAAATATTTTTATCGTTTCTGCACTTACGGGCGTAAGTCACTGGTGCTCCCGCCACAAGAATTTACTCGTGTAACAAGACTGGTAACAAGGTCCTCCCCATTTACAGTTGGATCAACCAAATGCAGCCGACAATTCTACTCCATTAGCTTCTTTTCTCGCACTTCCCGCGTGTGGAACTCCCTTCAATATACTTGCTTTCCTGACGGCTACAACCTCTAGGAATTTAAATGCAATGTCAATTCCCATCTCTTATATACTTGACTCCAGTTCTTTTTACATCACCCCATGTGTCTTGTTGTTTTCTTTTCTCTCTACCTTCGCAGCTGTCTTCACACTTATGTTTGCATCCTTCTCTTTCCCTTTCTCTGACACCCCCTGTAACTGGTTCATCATTCTCTTTACTTTCTTCCTATTTTCACTTTTACGCTTATGTAGCCCCCTGGGCATCAATGGCGGTACTGCCTTGCTTGGGGTGAAATTATTAAAACAAAATTGCTTCAAAGTGCCTCAAAAAGAGTAAACATATAAAATAGCGATGTGTAATCTGCGCCTCTCTTTTCATAGTTTGTCTCTCAGATTTGCACGCACAATTTAATGAGGTAAAAGCGTGAATCTGAATTTAAAATCGTGAAGAAGACAACTGAATCCTCCGTTTTCAAAAAATTCATTTATAATAGTAATATTAATGGTGAAAGTTAACATACAGCTTACTACAAGAAGGAAACTACAAGCCCTACAAGACCTTCAAATGAAAACAGTGACAAGAAAGGACTGCATGAAAACCGAATGCATGGTCATCAGTAAAAAGAGGAACCCAAAATGCCAAATACAGGTCGGAGATGATATAGTGTGATAGCAGATATGGAAAGGAAACTGCAAGACCTCCTACAGAAGGTAGCTGAAGAGAGTGACAAGAAAGAATTACAAATCAGCCCAAAATGCCAAATACAGGTCGGAGATGATATAGTGTGATAGCAGACACGGAAAAGAAAATTACAAGACCTCCTACAGAAGGTAGCTGAAGAGAGTGACAAGAAAGGACTACAAATAAACTGCAAGAAAACCAAATGCATGGTCATCAGTAAAAAGGGCAGCCCAAAATGCCAAATACAGGTCGGAGATGATATAGTGCGATAGCAGAAACGGAAAGGAAACTGCAAGACCTCCTACAGAAGGTAGCTGAAGAGAGTGACATGAAAGGACTACAAATAAACTGCAAGAAAACCAAATGCATGGTCATCAGTAAAAAGGGCAGCCCAAAATGCCAAATACAGGTCGGAGATGATATAGTGCGATAGCAGAAACGGAAAGGAAACTGCAAGACCTCCTACAGAAGGTAGCTGAAGAGAGTGACAAGAAAGGACTACAAATAAACTGCAAGAAAACCAAATGCATGGTCATCAGTAAAAAGGGCAGCCCAATATGCCAAATACAGGTGAGGGATACTAAAATCAAGCAGTTACAAAAATTTAAATACTTGGGAAGTATTCTAACAGAAGAGGGAAAGTGCGACAAAGAGATCCGAAGTTGAATCGGCATGTCAAAGACGCGTTCCAGAAGCTGAGCAAAGTATTAAGAGACAGGAAAATTTCACTAGAAACATAGAAGAGAGTGCTATGTGATGTCATTTCTTCAATATGGCAGTGAATGCTGGACTATATCATCAAAGATGAAGGAAAAACGTGAAGCAGCTGAAATGTGGCTCTACAGAAGGATGCTGCAAATATCATGGATCGAGCATGTGAGCAATGATGAGGTTTTGGAAAAAATTGAAACGAAAAGGAAATTAATACAGCGCATCACGAAGAGACAACTAAAGTTCCTGTGACATGCAATGAGGAAGGAGGGCTTGGAGAACCTAATACCAACAGGCTAGATGAAGTGACAAAGAGATAGGGGAAAGCAGCGGATAACATATTTGAAGGGCCTGATCAGGTGGATGACAGAACGGGGGTTGCGTGGAGTAACAAGAGAAAATGTGCTAAGAGCCACTAGGGATAGGAAGCCATGGAAGACCATAATCGCCTACGTCCTGGAGGGACAGGGCACATAGAAGAAGAAGAAACAAGAAACATTCATTGAACGAACAATAAGAATAACTACAGTTAGAATTTTATGAGGTTAACCAAAAAGTAAATAACAAATTTTGATCTTTGTCTCGTGGAATTTCTAAGGAGTACTGCACGCTGAGCTTGTTCCACATGGTCAGGCCATTTACGCTAGACTGTATTGTCAGGAGCTAGACTGCGTGTATGACAAACTAATGAATGGGCAATCTAGATTGGGCGTTGTCTCAGCATGACAATGTGAGACCACACACAGCCAGGCTGACTATGAAGTTGAAACAAATGAACGATACTGACATTTTTGCGCCTCCTCGTCCTTACCATTTCTTCCGAACTCAAATGGAATCATTACATTGAATTAATAACTAAATCAACTGCTAGGAAGGTTGGGTCTGTGTATCGGGTCAGTAAGTTTTTTTTCCGCCTGAATCTATATACAAATCAACCATTCGAACCTGCATATGATACTTGCCATATCTGATCAGGCGCCCCTGCTATTCGTTTCAGTTTTCTCGACAGGCACCGAAGGAGAATCTGTAATGTGATTGGTCCCGGCCTGGCAGCTCGACTCCAGCCACTTTCTCACCGGCGGGATGTGGCTTCTCTCTGTCTCTTCTATAAATATTTTCATGGCTTCTGCTCGAACGAACTTAGGTCACTGGTGCCCCCTCCACAAGAATTTACTCGGGCAACCAGACTGGCATCCTTTTACAGTTAGATCAACCAAATGCAGACGACAATTCTACTCCATTATCTTCTTTTCTCGCGCTTCACCCCTGTGGAACTCCCTTCTATATACATACTTTTCTGACGGCTATAACCTCTAAGAATTTAAGTGCAAAGTTAATTCCCATCTCTTATCGAGTTAACTCTAGCCCTTTCCACATCACCCCATGTATCTTGATTCTTTTCCTTTCTCTCTACCTTCATAACTCTCTTCACCCCTATGTTCTATTGTTCTCTTGCCGTTTCTCTTTTTCCCTCTGTAGCTGGTTTGTCTTCGTCTTCAGTATTTTTCTGTCTAAAAGATTTACTCTCTTATGTAGCCCCCTGCGCATCAGTGGCGGTACCGCCTTACTTGAGACGAAATGATTAAAAAACAAACATAATTCAGTCCCAGTAATGTTCCGAGTGATTATAGACAATTCTGCTCAGTGGCATTCTTCCGCCGTGACAATGTTTTTTTTTTTTTAATTATTTCACACAAAGCTTGGCAGAAATGCCACTGGTGCTCATCGAGACAAAGTAAGAGAATAAAAAAAAACACACAGTTGATGTCAAGAAATAATAAGAGATGGGTGGGAATCAAGTAGATAAAAGATGGCAATTGATGTTGCATTTAAACTTTTGGATATTGTAGCTATTGGGATGTTGAAGAAAAGATAAGAGATGGATGGGAATCAAGTAGATAAAAGATGGCAATTGACGTTGCATTTAAACTTTTGGAGATTGTAGCTATAGGGATGTTGAAGAAAAGATAAGAGATGGATGGGAATCAAGTAGATAAAAGATGGCAATTGACGTTGCATTTAAACTGTTGGAGATTGTAGCTATAGGGATGTTGAAGAAAAGATAAGAGATGGATGGGAATCAAGTAGATAAAAGATGGCAATTGACGTTGCATTTAAACTTTTGGAGATTGTAGCTATAGGGATGTTGAAGAAAAGATAAGAGATGGATGGGAATCAAGTAGATAAAAGATGGCAATTGACGTTGCATTTAAACTGTTGGAGATTGTAGCTATAGGGATGTTGAAGAAAAGATAAGAGATGGATGGGAATCAAGTAGATAAAAGATGGCAATTGACGTTGCATTTAAACTGTTGGAGATTGTAGCTATAGGGATGTTGAAGTAAAGATAAGAGATGGATGGGAATCAAGTAGATAAAAGATGGCAATTGACGTTGCATTTAAACTTTTGGAGATTGTAGCTATAGGGATGTTGAAGAAAAGATAAGAGATGGATGGGAATCAAGTAGATAAAAGATGGCAATTGACGTTGCATTTAAACTGTTGGAGATTGTAGCTATAGGGATGTTGAAGTAAAGATAAGAGATGGATGGGAATCAAGTAGATAAAAGATGGCAATTGACGTTGCATTTAAACTTTTGGAGATTGTAGCTATAGGGATGTTGAAGAAAAGATAAGAGATGGATGGGAATCAAGTAGATAAAAGATGGCAATTGACGTTGCATTTAAACTGTTGGAGATTCTAGCAACCAGCAAAGTATGCAAATGGCAATGAATTGCATGAATAGGAAACGCTAGAAAAGAAGTTAGAGTAGAAAAGACGGTACATTTATATATTTCGTCGGTGAAAAGGGTGGGAGCTTGGTGCTAATTTAGTAGAACGAGTAAATATATTTGATCGGGGTAACTGGGAAGAAAGCTCACCTGAGAAGTTGTCATCAAAATACTTGCAGAAAAGGCAGAGGGAAGCCACATCGCGTCAGTGATAAAGTGATTAAAAGCGAGATTTGATGAAATGAAGGAAGCTTGTTTTACAGTTTGTTCTTATTCAAAGCTAGCGAACTGGTATCTGGGACAGATTTGGATTCTGGCTGATCGTTGGCAAAAGATCGTCGAGAATGATGGATATTTTGCATTTTGAATGAAATGATATGGGTAATGTAAATTTCTAAATGTACTTTCTATGCTTCAGAAAGAAAGGCACATAATATATACAACCACAACAAAAGAAACACTGTTAACAATAATAATCTAAACAATAACAAATACATCATCCTACCAACCAATTCCATTACATCCAATATCCAAAACAATCTATCACATATAAAAAAACACACACATAGTAACAACTACTTCAAAAACTATTATGGACATTGTGAGATCTAAAAATAACAGAAATCAAAATGACGAACAAGCAGGTGTATACCGAATAAATTGCCGGTACTGTTCCTCCATCTACATCGGAGAAACAAGTAGAAATCTAAAAAAACGTATATATGAACACAAAAGAGACATCACTAATAATAATCTAACGAATGCATTAGTGATTCATAGAAACGAATCAATATGTTTATACGAATCAAAAGTAATTTATTTCCGCTGACTAAATCTGGTGTTTAAAGAGATTTTAGATTTTCTGTAATGAAAATCAGAAATGATTGCCTACAGGAAAATATTCAGCATTCATTGAATAAACAGTTTATTTAACAGTCAGTTGAAATTTATCAAACATTTTTCTGAAAACCGTTTTTCACAAAATTCCAAGTCTACTGTTATTGACTTTTCTAAAACTGATGGGAACTATTCTTCCAAACCTTTTGTTTTTGGTAATGTTGAAAGACAACAAGAATTATTCTTATTTACATCTTTTAAGGATGTGCGTTGTGTTGCAGAGGATATCGACTCGGAACGAGAAATCGGGGAGCCGAGTTCAAATTCTTGTTGAATTCCTTGCATTTACGCGCAAATACCCTTGGGAAAGGTATTTATCTGTCTCTTACCTCCAGTTATGGGTTGAATAATAGGACAGATTGTGTTCTATAGACTTGGCTGGCAACCAGTCTACCGCAGAAAGCAATGGCAACCTACTGCGGGATAATCTTCTGCCCAGTCAGTCATGTCTCTTTCAAGACATGATCGCCCAAAGCGTGTATAGCACTCAACTGACTAGAAAAGGTTTCATCATTTTACAGTTGAAATTGATAGATGTAACCGTAAGTTCTAAGCTAAGAGTTTCTTCACTCACAATTTTAACTTGTGGAACTCTCTTCCGGTTTCTTGCAATCTAGTCAATTTTGTTCTTCATAAATGTATATGCAATGTTAATCGTTATATTCTGTTTCTTATCGCTCAAAGCGTGTATCACGTATGGCACTGACTGATTGAATATAATAGTTGGAATCATGATTAAGGCTTATACTGGTCATAAAGTGGGGTATCGGTTTTCTATTGTTATGAAGTAATAAACTGATCTCCTAGTAATTAATACATAATAATATAATACATCTCTTCTCCCTGTAGCTATGAGCCAAATAACAGGACAGATTGGGTTCTATAAACTTGGCTGGCAACAAGTCTACCACAGAAAGCAATGGCAACCTACTACGGGATAATATTCTGCCGAGTTAGTCATGTCTCTGTCGAGACATGATCGCCCAAGCGTGTATCACATATGGCAACTAACTGACATTGTTTAAATGCGGACTATTGTCCCATGTTGGTTGTTATTGTCACAACGTTTCAGGGATTATGTTTCCTTCTCGTTAAAGAGTGCTTATCGATTTGGATAGCCCTCCGGAAAGTTCGAACAAGCTTTTTATTTACTCTCCGAGGATAAATTGTTTTTGTCTGCGCCTAGGGATA
Organism: Ascarosepion bandense; assembly: GCA_037127315.1. Classification (NCBI taxonomy): domain Eukaryota; kingdom Metazoa; phylum Mollusca; class Cephalopoda; order Sepiida; family Sepiidae; genus Ascarosepion; species Ascarosepion bandense. The sequence continues at coordinate 2,305,110 of JBBBDQ010001027.1, forward strand.
TCTTGTTTCCTTATTATTTAACACTGGCCAGCTTTTCTACTCCGCGTTTCCAATGAGTTCAAGAAGATATTACCCGACCCTAGGACTGATTGCGATCTGCAGTCCAATTGAGAAATCTGACAACTCTGGATTTAAAGCAAGAGAAGTCAACGAGGAAACCACACGATTATCTTTTCCCGACATAAGCTTAGTAAAGGGTTATACTTTTTCTGTTTGTGTTCTATGTAACCAAATACAGTTTGAATGTTGTTGAGAAAGAACATGGACGCCTTTAAGTGATCTTTATTGTCCTTCAAAATACCTGGATGAGCACACGGATCATGTGTTAAAATAGACTCACCTGGAATATGTCTGCTGAAATTACTATATCTAAACTTATTTATAAATAGAACTTTGTGTGTGTATGTGTCTCTGTGTGTGTGTCCCCATTACCTATACACTCCGAAACGGCTGAACCGATTTTCTTGAAAATTTACACAGTTGTACTATAAGCATCTGCGAGTGTTCTTAGCTAGGTTTTGTGTCGAGGTATCACCGATAAATATTGAAAATCGATAATTGAAAAAATCAGGTTATAGAAGGAGTGGTCCGATTTTAATCAAATTTGATACGCTCATAGACAAAGACATAAGAAACGATATTCAGAAATTTCAAGGTTGCAGTTCTTACAATAGTACAGAAAATCGATTATATATATATATATATATATATATATATATATATATATATATATATAAAAGGCAAGATGTTTCTGTGTGTCTGCCTGCATGTCTATATTTTTTCAGCCCTTTTACTTTAGTTTTTGCTTCGGATTTGGCTCTAAGTAGGTATAATTGTAGTTCTTAGTCTCAGCCATGATACCATTTACTCAGAGGACTTATTTAGCCTTCAAAATTCAGTTTACAACGAAAAAAACTTATTTGATATCGATACCAGCAAATCAAAATTTGACTTACATCCATTCATTTTTCTTTCAGTCTACAGTTTCGCTTTAACTGGAAACAACTATTGCTTTTTAGTCTTTTGTGCCAACGTCCAAAGAGTCTGAGCTCCAGGCCATGGATTAGTTACAAAGCTTTCATTTCACCCGAGCAACGTCGGCCTATGCTGCTAATAGGCCATAAAAGAAAACATGTTCCGACACCTGTCGGCGATCGCGAAAATGTTGACTGTTTGAAAAATTGAGGGTACTTTGAGTTCTGAAATCCCAAGCAGAAGATTGTAATATGAAGCTGCCTTTTACCTCTGCCAACTTCTTTCTCGGTAAAGTGAAATGGTTCAATGTCTGCTAGAAGAACTATGCACAGGGTTTCTGTTTATGTGCCATGTATCTTTACGATTTTGACAATCATAGCTCTTCACAACTTCCTCTCCTTTATAGCTTTAAGTAATGTTTGTCGCCTTACTATACCCATACTCTGCCATTCATCTAGTCATCATTGTCTTGTGAGTATCGAATTCCTCTAGCCCACTTTCCTCATTATCAGTTTGGACGATTATGTCTCAAAGAGACATGACTGACGATGGAAAAGATGTTGTCATTAGTCCCTGCGTAAAACTGATTTCCAATCAAGGCTATAGAACCCAATCTATCCTGCTATTTAACCCATAGCTGAAGAGAGAAGCGATGGATACATACCTTTCCCAAGGGTATTTGTGCGTAAGTGAATGCAAGGAATTCAACTAGAATTCGAACTCTGGTCTCTGTGTTTTCGTTTTGAGCCGATATCCGCTGCACTACAATGCACATTCCTCATTATATATCTGTCGAGGACCCGGATAAAGGTCCAGTAAGAATAACGCAAAAAGGACCCGACAGATATTCAGTAAGAATAACGCAAAAACAGCCAAATAGGAAAATACGAATACATATAAAATACGGAACTCGGCCTTAGAACTGGGGCTCGTAATGATCGTTAAGGCTGATTTTGGTTCGCTCTGAGGACGCTCTCCTCAGGCTACTCCCCCTCTCACCTCTTGTGAGGGAAGGTATAAGTAATGGTTGGAAGAGTTCATTCAGTCCGTTGGTGATACCGCTTTGACAATATCCCAGAAATTCATTTTTTCGAATTCTAATTGTACTTTTCCTTTCTATTTCCTTTAAAAAAAATTCTCATTGCTTACATGTTCCATCAATGTCATTCTCAGCATCTTTCTGTGGAGCAACATCTCTGTTGCCTCAAGTCTCTTCTTGATCACTAACGAGATTCTCTAGCATCCATTGCTCTATAAGCGGACTGTTCTTACGTAGCAATTCAGACATCTTTTCCTTGTTTTTAACGAAATTTTCCCGCTGATCGACTCGCCTTTCTTGTTTGAAATCAACCCCTCTGAGAGAACGCGCATGGTAAGAAATAAGAAGTACAATTTGACGTATTCTGTCGTTGGCTT
>JBBBDQ010001027.1:2312500-2457500 GCA_037127315.1 Ascarosepion bandense
CATCCCAGAAATATAGACAAATAGAATGATCTATTATTAAACGGCGTACAAATGGCAACAAAGATGAGGACAATAGTCCGAATAATGTAAATACTGTAAATACTTCCTCATCTCAGAAATATAGACAAATAGAATGATCTATTATTAAACGTCGTACAAATGGCAACAAAGATGAGGACAATAGTCCGAATGATGTAAATACTGTAAATACTACCTCATCTCAGAAATATAGACAAATAAAATGATCTATTATTAAACGTCGTACAAATGGCAACAAAGATGAGTACAATAGTCCGAATAATGTAAATACTGTAAATATTACCTCATCCCAGAAATATAGACAAATAGAATGATCTATTATTAAACGTCGTTCAAATGGCAACAAAGATGAGGACAATAGTCCGAAGAATGTAAATACTACCTCATCTCAGAAATATAGACAAATAAAATGATCTATTATTAAACGTCGTATAAAATGGCAACAAAGATGAGGACAATAGTCCGAATACTGTAAATACTGTAAATATTACCTCATCCCAGAAATATAGACAAATAGAATGATCTATTATTAAACGTCGTACAAATGGCAACAATGATGAGGACAACAGTCCAAATAATGTAAATACTGTAAATACTACCTCATCCCAGAAATATAGACAAATAGAATGATCTATTATTAAACGTCGTTCAAATGGCAACAAAGATGAGGACAATAGTCCGAATAATGTAAATACTGTAAATATTACCTCATCTCAGAAATATAGACAAATAGAATGATCTATTATTAAACGTCGTTCAAATGGCAACAAAGATGAGGACAATAGTCCGAATAATGTAAATACTGTAAATATTACCTCATCCCAGAAATATAGACAAATAGAATGATCTATTATTAAACGGCGTACAAATGGCAACAAAGATGAGGACAATAGTCCAAATAATGTAAATACTGTAAATACTACCTCATCTCAGAAATATAGACAAATAAAATGATCTATTATTAAACGTCGTACAAATGGCAACAATGATGAGGACAATAGTCCAAATAATGTAAATACTGTAAATATTACCTCATCCCAGAAATATAGACAAATAGAATGTTCTATTATTAAACGGCGTACAAATGGCAACAAAGATGAGGACAATAGTCCAAATAATGTAAATACTGTAAATACTACCTCATCTCAGAAATATAGACAAATAAAATGATCTATTATTAAACGTCGTACAAATGGCAACAATGATGAGGACAATAGTCCAAATAATGTAAATACTGTAAATATTACCTCATCCCAGAAATATAGACAAATAGAATGATCTATTATTAAACGGCGTACAAATGGCAACAAAGATGAGGACAATAGTCCAAATAATGTAAATACTGTAAATACTACCTCATCTCAGAAATATAGACAAATAAAATGATCTATTATTAAACGTCGTACAAATGGCAACAATGATGAGGACAATAGTCCAAATAATGTAAATACTGTAAATATTACCTCATCCCAGAAATATAGACAAATAGAATGATCTATTATTAAACGGCGTACAAATGGCAACAAAGATGAGGACAATAGTCCAAATAATGTAAATACTGTAAATACTACCTCATCTCAGAAATATAGACAAATAAAATGATCTATTATTAAACGTCGTACAAATGGCAACAATGATGAGGACAATAGTCCAAATAATGTAAATACTGTAAATATTACCTCATCCCAGAAATATAGACAAATAGAATGATCTATTATTAAACGGCGTACAAATGGCAACAAAGATGAGGACAATAGTCCAAATAATGTAAATACTGTAAATACTACCTCATCTCAGAAATATAGACAAATAAAATGATCTATTATTAAACGTCGTACAAATGGCAACAATGATGAGGACAATAGTCCAAATAATGTAAATACTGTAAATATTACCTCATCCCAGAAATATAGACAAATAGAATGATCTATTATTAAACGGCGTACAAATGGCAACAAAGATGAGGACAATAGTCCAAATAATGTAAATACTGTAAATCCTACTGCATCGCAGAAATATAGACAAATACGGAAGAAAAGGAAATTAAACACAAAAGTTCTGGGTACAGGCAGTTTAAGCAATCCATACACCACAACCGGAAATAATTTATCAATAGATTTCCTTCTAGCAGTCAATGTACTACTTGGGTGTTTTATTGCAAAAACACCAGCAATACATTTTTATATTAAAAATGACCGGCAGTATATTTTATCTGTGGTTGAAGGCATCCCAGTGCATTCAAATTATTTAGATTCCGGTTCTAAAATATTCAAAGAGTTTGGTATGCCCCTAAGCAAAATCAACCAACCAAACTAATCAAAATATTTAGATTTCAGCATTAAATAACCCATTTTGATTGATATGCCGCTGAACAAAATCAACCTACCGAAACCAACCAGAATGTTTAGATTTTGGCATTAAATAACCCATAGAGGTGTTGATATGCCGTTAAGCAAAAGATACTAACCAATTCAATCAAAATGTTTAGAGTTTGGTATTAAATAACCCATAGAAGTTGATATGCCACTAGACAAAACCAACCAACCAAACCAATCTAAATATTTAGTTTTCGGCATTAAATAACCCATAGAGGTGTTGATATGCCGTTAAACAAAATATACCAACCAATTAAATAAAAAATGTTTAGAGTTTGGCATTAAATAACCCATAGAGATGTTGATATGCCGTTAAGCAAAATATACTAACCAATTCAATCAAAATGTTTAGAGTGTGGTATTAAATAAAGAGGTGTTGATATACCGCTCAACAAAATCAAGCAACTAACCACTATGTTATGATTTTTCTATTTTTTAATCCATATAATACCATTGAATTTCTTAAATGAAACTGTTTGTAAAAATACAACGAAACAACATAAGACAATAATATGGGCAAAATAAAATAATTTACACACAAACATGTATATATTTACAAAACGGTCTATAATTCACCATATATTTAGTCATGAAAGCAGAATAATAGATTTTCCATTTCGATTAATTCAAAGCTTCAAATGAAACTCAACTTAGGCATTAAATGACCGATACTGGGCAGTTAAAGAAACAAATCAGTCTGAAAAATCATGCCATGTTTCTTATTCTCAGACTTTCTCCTGCCTGTGATGCAAGGTTCCAAAACTGTTCAGAAATAACTAAACTGTCAGCTGTCGACAAACACTTTATTTCAATGGCTAAAAATGGCTTTGAACGAGTGAATCTTGTGAGTCTTCGTGAAGAATACACTTTTTTGATCATTGTGTCAATACAGGAGCACAAAGAACAAAGCTCTACCAGTTAAAGAAACTAGATCGCTTGGAGACTACCAACAGTATCTATAACTAAAATGGTCATCACATGTAACTCAAAAAGAAAATAACGACACGATCAAGAAATTGACATTCCACAGTAGTTCAAACCAAAGGTGCGGAAGGAAACCCGCATCATTGCAGTAGCTAAAAGATACGGGATTGAGAAACTTAATTTCCTGAAGAATTGTTTGAAGAGTAATATTTTATAAATTACACCCAAAAAAAGAGCGATAACAGCTACTGGACATGCTAATCCTATTTTCCTGAAGAATTGTTCGAAGAGAAAGATTTTACAAGTTGCAACCAAAAAGAAATCTCCCATCAATAGTTGAAAGAGCGATAACATCTACTGGACATGCTAATCTTATTTTCCTGAAGAATTTTTTGAAGAGAAAGATTTTATAAGATACACCCTAAAAGAAATCTCTCATTAAAAGTTGAAATAGTAATAACAGCTACTGGACATGAGAAATCTATTTTTCTGAAGAATTGTTCGAAGAGAAAGATTTTACAAGTTGCAACCAAAAAGAAATCTCCCATCAATAGTTGAAAGAGCGATAACATCTACTGGACATGCTAATCTTATTTTCCTGAAGAATTTTTTTGAAGAGAAGGATTTTATAAATTTCAACCGACATTAGTACTGGCGGCTCGGTTAATGAAAACGTCGACTGTTTCCTAGTCAGAAAATGGCTGATATTTTTATTACAATCTATCGTTATCAACATTCGCTCTGTCCCTGGAATTCTCATGATTTTTCTGTAGAACTACATTGTTTCCACCACTTTTCTCTTCATATATGGTGCCATTTTTTTTATAAGGAGGGCGGTCTAACTAATTAGAAATTCACTATTCTCCACCTTTCCTGTTCGAGACTCACTGTCTCTGTGTTAATATCTACATCGATTACGAAGCAACCTTTTCCTTTTTAGTTTAACAATCTATCTATATTTTGGGCGTGTGTAAATTATTTCTTGTTCATTTTAAATTCTCATTTTAAATTCCTTCTTCAACGTCTTTCTTTTCTAACCACTTCTCGTCGATTCGTCGGCCTCTTCCGTCCTGTCTCTTCCTGTGATTCTTCTTCTTCCTCTTTTCTACATATTGTCTTTTACAGCCATTCCAAGCTGTCTTCTCCTACTGTTTCTAGTGTCGTAAGGATGCTCTGCTGATAAATTCAAATTATTACGCGAGCCAAAAACAAAACACGATAAGCAAAGTATTGCATCGCCAAGACTAATGAATTCCACAGTCATTTGAATTCCCGCCCAGCCCCCAATATCCCATGATGCAATTTCCATTATCTGCGTTTAAGCACTTCGAAATTGAAGATAGTTGCTATACAGCAATCTCCCTTGTGACTCATCCCAGTGAAAAAATAAATAAACGGGAGTCTAATTAAACTAAGAAGTCTTTCACTCCTTGTCTGAATATATGTATAGGATGGTGACAAATTCTGTGTATTTATTCGCACGGGTGTGAGCAAAAATCTACAATGACTTTTATAGAAAATAATAATAATTAAAATAAATCAAGAAAGACAATGAAGTCAATAAAAAATTGAGAAATATAAAAATCGGTACGTTATTGATTAGGCATTGAGTTGTTTAGGGAATTAGAATCTGATCGCGGAAGGATCGTTTGGTTGCTTCTTTTTGTTTCTTCCAGTTTTTGTTATATATATTTTGTTTATCATTTCCAAGATGGATACTTTTTTATCGCTTATCTTTTTCTCATTCTCACTTTGACTTCTTTTGTTTTGTCATTCTGTAATCGTAAATTCATGTTAACGCACTAAATTTCGACGCGCAACAAACGATATTTAAGAGTTTAATAATCTTTCTCTCGCAGACAATTGCAGGTAGAGGGTCGTCAATGAGGATTGGTAAATAGGATTGCCTGTCGTCTGGTTCAAAGTTCTTTTCTTCGTCCGACATTTTCTTTGTTTCTTTTTTTCTTTTTCATTCGTTCACCATTTTCTTTCTTTATTTCCATCTTTCTTTGTTTCCTTTTTCCTTTCTTTCTTGCCTGAATTACATACTTTCTTTCTTTTCTACAGACGTTATATTTGTTCTTTCTTGCTTTCTCACAACTTTTTTCACTCATTCAGTACTAGCAGTATAGCCAGGCGTTGCTCGGGTGTAATGAAAGCTTTAAAACTAATCCATGGTCCAGGAGCTTAGATTCTTTGGACGTTGGCACGAAAGACTAAAAAGCAATAGTTGTTTCCAGTTAAAGCGAAACCGTAGACTGAAAGAAAAATGAATGGATGTAAGTCAAATTTTGATTTCCTGCTATCGATATCAAATAAGATTTTGAAGGCTAAATAAGTCCTCTGAGTAAATGGTTTCATGGCTGAGACTAAGAACTACAATTATACCTACTTATAGCCAAACCCGAAGCAAAATCTAAAATAAAAGGGCTGAAAATATACAGACATATAGGCATATAAACAGAGACACACACAAACATTTTGCCTTTTACATATATATATATATATATATATATATATATATATATATATATTATCGATTATCTGCACTATTGTAAGAACTGCAACCTTGAAACTTCTGAATATCATTTCTTATGTCTTTGTCAATGAGTGTATCAAATTTGATTAAAATCGGACTACTCCTTCTATAACCCGATTTTTTCGATTATCGACTTTCGATATTTATCGGGGGTACCTCGACACAAAACCTAGCTAAGAACATTCGCAGATGCTTATAGTATAACTGTAAGTTTTCACGAAAATTGGTTCAGCCGTTTCGGAGTCTATAGGTAACGGACACACACACAGAGACACAAACACACACATACACACACAGAGATAAAGTTCCATTCATAAATAAGTTTAGATAGATTTATATATATATATATATATATATATATATATATATATATATATATATATTTTAATTCAGATACTTTAATCCAAGTGAAAAAAGCAGGAAGGTAAATTCCAAAAACCCGATCCTAATTAATATTAAAAATTTTATTTTAGTATTAAAAAATGATACAGGAAGAGAGCTCCATGTAATAAAATATTACAGAGCAAATATAAATTAAAAAAGGATTAATTCAATGATGTTGAATGAACATTTCGATATGAAAATCCCCACGGGGGATAACACATCACCTCAGCAACAGAAAAATCCTTTCAGAAACTGGAGAAAAATCAGTCTAATTTTCCTTTTTAAATACATTTGCAAAGAAATTAAAAAAGAAAATAAAAAATAAAAATAAAAAAAATAAAAAAAATAAAACAAAATAAAATCAAATAAACAAGAAAAGAAAAAATTGACATCGTCTGGGTTCGAAAAAAAGAAAACAGAATTGTAACTTAAAAATTAACAGACGGCCGTGTTGAATTGATGTAAGGTTAAGCAACACGGAAAACAGGTGGGAGATAAGCGAGATAAAGGAAATTTTGTTTACAGTTTGTTCAGAACTTTTTTCAAAATATGAAAAATCAGCATATCTCATTTATTCACTCAGCTCTTACTTTCAATATATTGTTGAAAATTCTAGAAATGTAAAACATGTCTTATGAAAAGAACTCTCCAATATAAGATTTAATCCCATGTGCTAGTTATAGACAGAACTAATTTCAAACACATTTGATCTAAAATTGCTCTCCTAATTAAAATGAGAAACTAATTCATTATGACAAAGATTTTTCTAAAGAGCGTTTATAGAATGTATGCCAAGCATAAAACGGGATTTTTAAAAAGCTGCCATGTCAATTAGAAAGTACTTTCTATTTGGTGGCCTTTCATCGTGATATTTAGACGAATTGCTCTGATTATTATGTCTTCTTCTTTTACGTTAAAATAGAAAGTAGGGAATGAATGAAATACAAAGAATCAGAATTAAAGCAAGAGAAGAAGAGAGACCAAAAATTGGAATGCGAATATGAGAGAGCGATTAGGGACGAGATACAAACAATTTACAGAGAAAGACAACAAATTAAAATGAAAGCGAGGGAGACAAAGAATAGAAAGACAATGACAAAGAGATTAATTGAAAGGCAAAGAAAAAAGAATGAAAAGATTAAGGAAGGAGGACAGAGGGATGTTAGATAGGGAGAAAGAGAAAAAAAGAATGCAAGAGAGTATAAATGAGATTGACATGAAAAGTAAGAGAGAGTGAGTAAAATGAAGAAACGCAGAATAACAAGCGGGATTTGAAAACTATATTCAGTAAAATAAAGGGAAAAAAATGTTGTGTGATCTCCCTTTTGAATATGACAATGGACCCGACTGAGTATACATATACTCCTGTCATAGAGAGAACAGCAGTTGAGAGTTGAGAGTCCTTGTAGAGATCCGTTAGAGTTATCGGAGAGTACTGGAACTGATACGTAAGTTACCGAGAGATACCGAAGTTACCCAGAGACTACCGCATCAGAAGGCAGACAAGCTCTGAGCTCCACTCTGCTAGAATAATATAGCCGTATATACTATTTCCAATGACGTCACTTCAATACTTGTACACATTTATTACTTACTAATAGTATTCCTGGATTTACTAACCTGCGTTCAAGTTTGTATATTACGTTCAATATAACCTACTTTTCTATCTCAGTATCTGTTTTTGGTGTTCATTATTTTGTGCGGTTCCTCACTCGGAATCCACAACAGAAACAATGAGAGATAAACAGAAAAAAGGACATCTTTTTACCCTCTATCTGGCCTGTTAGTATCAGGTTCTCCAAGCACTCCTTCCTCATTGCATGCCCCAGGAGCTTTAGTTATCTCTTCCTGATGCTCAGTATTTTCCTTTTCGTTTTTATCTTCTCCAAAACCTCGTCATTGCTCACATGCTCGATCCATGATATCTGCAGCATCTTTCTGTAGAACCACATTTCAGGTGCTTTAAGTTTTTCCTTCATCTTCGAAGATATTGTCCAACATTCACTGCCATATTGAAGAACCGACATCACATAGCAATCTAGTACTCTCCTCTTAATGTATTGTAAAATTGTTACAAGTCCTATGTATATTACCGGTTCTAGGTTGTGTTCATATTAGTTTCTCGCAGTTTCGTTCATATAAAAATTGCAAATTTTCAGTGCAGGTATTCAATCACTGTCATGTTTAGTTTTATATTGAATGGATGCAAATATATTATTATTATTATTATTATTATTATTATCATTTTTCATTATAAATCGATTTCTGCTATGGTCGCACCACCTACCAAGTTTTCAGGAAGACCTAAGGCAGGTCGTGGTGTGTTGTTATGGCTACATTTCATCTTTTTTCATATCTTCCTAACAACCTTAGCGTTACATAGACAAAGTTCTTCTTAGTGTGTAGGCTGTAATTTTTCTTTTTTTTTTTAATCATTTCACCGCGAGCAAGGCAGAAATGCCACTGATGAGCTGGGGGCTACTGTAACTGTAAAAAGATTAATTAGAAAAGAGTGAGGAGTACAAACTAGTTAGAAAGGAGCAATAGAAAGCTGAGAATGCAGGTGCGATGACAGATACATAGGTTGGAGAGAAAGGGAAGGAATATGGGGGTGGGGGAGAGCTAGAAGTTTCGTAGATGGTCTGTTCTTCAAATTCAAATTCGTTCGTTTGCTTTGTACACGGACAGGCAGCCTAGCCAGATTTTAATTTTCGGGAAAAGACAAGAGTTGAAGATATAAGTTTCTTAATTCAAATTTCCTGGGTTAATCCTGTGTGGTATGTGAAATCGTTTCTTATTTATGTATTTTAATAATTTTTTACTAATCTTTTCGGCGTTTATGATCCATTTGGAAAAGAAAAAATTAACTTTACTGTTTTGAAGTTCTCTTACTTAACAAGACAATTTTTTGTATATCTCTTAAGTTGGGGTTTCCAGGGATTCTTTCAATGTGTGATTTTTTTTTGTTCCATTTTTTATCATTCCAAGTGCAACTATTATTACTAGTAAGATACTTGTTTTCCAATTTCCGCATTTTTTCTATTTCAATTTCCAGGTCTTTATGTAATATAACAATCTAGGCCCACCCGAGGAAGTGAGGAAGCGGGGGCGTTTTCCGGCCGTTGAAAGGAACGGATGGTTGTTTGACCTTATTTCCGGCAGTAGCGGAAATGGCTACAAGAGGCAAACAGAACAGGTGTCTCTGAGAATTACGTGGGCGTGCGTAGGCGAGGCAAAAAATCGGAAGTACCGGTTTGGAGATAAAAAGAACTCGGGCACGGATTTCACGACAGACGAGTAGAGGCAGAGAGACGAGACAGCCAGACCAGAGGAGGTACAGACACGACCCCCCCGTCAACCCCCATTAGAAGCGCGCTCTCAATTCTCTGTCCTTGTGCCACACGGGTTATCGTCGTCTAATAAAAATATACTTTATATTTTTATATATATACCCGTGTTGTTTGTTGTATATTGCTATATAACATTTATATTTTGACTGTTTTTCGAATTACTTGATTGCTATGTTACAATCCGCTGGACAAGCCATATCAATTAATAGACAAGTTTTCTCGTTTTTTCTTTTTGGTTTTTAACAATAATGTCCGGCCTATTTGTTTCAATTTTTCTGTCTGTGTAGATGTAATCCCAATGAATGGAGACATCTTCTATTTCTGTAACCGGTGTTGGGTGATGTCCGTACCAGTGATTGTTTACATATTTTCTATAGTGTTTGCACATTGTCCAGTGCAATTATTATTATTATTATTATTTTTATTATTATTATTATTATTATTATTGCCCTGTTTTCATTTGAGATTAGAGAATTTATAGTGCATTTTCTCCTTAGTGAAATTTTTTTCTCCTCCATCGGACTATATAGCCGAAATTATGGGGAGATCTATACGATAATCTTCCAATGCATATTTTCGAGATTTTTAGATGTTTCGCTGATATAAATCATTTTTTATAATCTAATTTTATAAATGTCTGCCTCTGCTCTAACAAATGACCACCGTTCTGTTTTTAACTGGGGCAAGGAATGGCTTCTTAATTTTAAGGTCTCAAAAACGAAACGTCTCACCGTTAATCATCTGAGAGAATTCTTTTTTACCTTTGTTGCGAGGTTTCGTCGCCAATTTATTGTGAAGATATGGTGAAACTTTGCCGCAAAGCGTAATGTCTGGTTTGGCCGAAAGTAAGACACGAAACACAAGAGTTAGGTTTAACAGTAGCTTAGCATGAACAAGATATTCAAAGAAGTGGTACTAAATAGTAGTAAGAAATGTGTAAGTCCAAGGTATTATTACGCGGCCGTCTAGAAGCTGTCATTAACTGCTCTGGTTGACCTGCCGTTAATTAACTGCTCTCAACTCCTCTTCATTGCTCCTTGGAATTATGCAGGTATATAGCAAGGGGAAGAGTTGCTTCCTCACAGAACAACACCAATAACAAAATTATGGCTGATGCTAACCTCCAGAAGAGTAACTCATTGCACCTTCTCAGCCTAACATTGCCAACTGACATGAAATGGAAAGAGTATATTGAATCAAGTGCTCGCTTTTAATCATCTCAGAGAAACCTTTTTACCTTCCATCATTATGGCTGATGCTAACCTCCAGAGGAGTAACTCATTGCACTTTCTCAGCCTAACATTGCCAACTGACATGAAATGGAAAGAGTATATTGTATCAAGTGCTCTCTTTTAATCATCTCAGAGAAACCTTTTTACCTTCCATCATTATGGCTGGTGCTTACCTCCAGAGGAGCAACTCATTGCACCTTCTCAGCCTAACATTGCCAACTGACATGAAATGGAAAGAGTATATTGTATCAAGTGAACTCTTTTAATCATCTGAGAGAACCTTTTTACCTTCCATCATTATGGCTGGTGCTAACCTCCAGAGGAGTAACTCATTGCACTTTCTCAGCCTAACATTGCCAACTGACATGAAATGGAAAGAGTATATTGTATCAAGTGCTCTCTTTTAATCATCTCAGAGAAACCTTTTTACCTTCCATCATTATGGCTGATGCTAACCTCCAGAAGAGTAACTCATTGCACCTTCTCAGCTTAACATTGCCAACTGACATGAAATGGAAACAGTATATTGAATCAAGTGCTCGCTTTTAATCATATCAGAGAAACCTTTTTACATTCCATCATTATGGCTGATGCTAACCTCCAGAAGAGTAACTCATTGCACCTTCTCAGCTTAACATTGCCAACTGACATGAAATGGAAACAGTATATTGAATCAAGTGCTCTCTTTTAATCATATCAGAGAAACCTTTTTACCTTCCATCATTATGGCTGGAGCTAACCTCCAGAGGAGTAACTCATTGCACCTTCTCAGCTTAACATTGCCAACTGACATGAAATGGAAACAGTATATTGAATCAAGTGCTCTCTTTTAATCATATCAGAGAAACCTTTTTACCTTCCATCATTATGGCTGATGCTAACCTCCAGAAGAGTAACTCATTGCACCTTCTCAGCCTAACATTGCCAACTGACATGAAATGGAAAGAGTATATTGAATCAAGTGCTCTCTTTTAATCATCTTAGAGAAACCTTTTTACCTTCCATCATTATGGCTGATGCTAACCTCCAGAGGAGTAACTCATTGCACCTTCTCAGCCTAACATTGCCAACTGACATGAAATGGAAAGAGTATATTAAATCAAGTGCTCTCTTTTAATCATTTCAGAGAAACCTTTTTACCTTCCATCATTATGGCTGATGCTAACCTCCAGAAGAGTAACTCATTGCACCTTCTCAGCCTAACATTACCAACTGACATGAAATGGAAAGAGTATATTGAATCAAGTGCTCTCTTTTAATCATCTAAGAGAAACCTTTTTACCTTCCATCATTATGGCTGATGCTAACCTCCAGAAAAGTAACTCATTGCACCTTCTCAGCCTAACATTGCCAACTGACATGAAATCGAAAGAGTATATTGAATCAAGTGCCCTCTTTTAATCATCTCAGAGAAACCTTTTTACCTTCTATCATTATGGCTGATGCTAACCTCCAGAAGAGTAACTCATTGCACCTTCTCAGCCTAACATTGCCAACTGACATGAAATGGAAAGAGTATATTGAATCAAGTGCTCTCTTTTAATCATCTGAAAGAACCCTTTTTGCCTTCCATCATTATGGCTGATGCTAACCTCCAGAAGAGTAACTCATTGCACCTTCTCAGCCTAACATTGCCAACTGACATGAAATGGAAAGAGCATATTGAATCAAAACCTCTCTTTTAATCATCTGAAAGAACCCTTTTTGCCTTCCATCATTATGGCTGATGCTAACCTCCAGAAAAGTAACTCATTTCACCTTCTCGGTCTAACATTAACAACTGACATGAAATGGAAAGAGTATATTGAATCAAAACCTCTCTTTTAATCATCTGAAGGAACCCTTTTTGCCTTCCATCATTATGGCTGATGCTAACCTCCAGAAAAGTAACTCATTTCACCTTCTCGGTCTAACATTGTCAGTTGACATGAAGTGGAAAGAGTATATTGAATCTACTGGTAACCCTGCAGCTAAGAATATTGGTTCACTGTATCGTGCTAATTAATTTTTCTTGTCATAGTCCATTTTACATATTTATAAGTCTACTAATCGTCTTTTCTTTAAATATTGCTGTCACATGTAGTCTGGTGCTTCTGCTGTATATTTAGAGATCCTTGATAAAATCCAAAGAAGAATCTGCAATTCTATTAGTTCTGATCTGGCATATCGGCTGCATTCATTTTCCCACTGCCGCAACGTTACTTCCTTGTGCCTTTTCTGTAAATATTTCCTTAGTAGTTTTTCTGATCACTATTACTCTATGGAACCCTGACTTTACTAATTTATGCTCAAACCCTAACAACGGATAATTCATCAGTGACAACTACAGAATCTTATACACAGGCGGTAAAAATAATGAAAAAAGGAGTCGGCTTGATACTAGACCAAGATATGAAGAAGTGCATTCTCGGCTTCTGCCAGTTGTCTAAAAGAGTTCTTGTAGTCAAAGTGAAATGAAAGGCCTTAAACATAACGGCCATACTAGTTTATACACCGGAATCGCAAAGCAATGGGGAGGAAATAGAATCCTTGTATTCAACATTGGACAACGCCAAGGCTCAGTGTTCGCTATATATATATATATATACTTACGCGCAAAATACCTCTGGAAAATGCATGAGTCAACCTTTTTCTTTCAGCTCTGGGTTAATTAGTATGGCTTACAGAACTAAATCAGCGTTATCTTGAAAACAAATTCTTCCGATCTAAAAAAATATATATATATTTCGTGGATTTAAATAACCTGAAAATGGTCAATAAGCTGTAAAAAAAACGGAATGAATGAAAATTTTGAGATGTAAGACGGGTCGGGTACGTTTCGATATCTTGTTAAAACATGCACCTCAGAACATACATCAAACAGTCACCAATATATATATATATATATATATATATATATATATGAATAGCTGACAGGTACAACAGGTTAGGTGTTATTATTTTATGGCATATCAATTTATTGCCAACTAAAATTTATTTATTTATTGCTGGTAATATCTTTTTTCTTTTTCAACAAATTTATTGTTGTTTCTTTTATATAAGTTTTGTGTCTAGTAATACTTTTTTCTTTTTCGAGTATCAAGATTCATTGAGATTTGCTTTCAAGGGCAGGATCCCCAAGTCCTACCCTGTTATTTAACCCATAACTGGAGGGAAGGGACGGATTAATACCTTTCCCAAGGGTACCAAGTGCTTCAGTGAATGCAGGCTATTCAACTGGAATTCGAACTCGGCTCAACGATTTCTCTTTCCAAGCCGATATCCACTGCACCAACATACACATCCGTCACTAAACGCTTACAGCACCTGGTTTTCCCAAGTGGTCACCCATCTAAATACTGACCAGGCTCAGCGTTGCTTATCTTTGGTGATCGAGCGAGAACCGGTGTATTCAACGTGATATGGCCGTAAGCCAGCACAGCAGCTACATACGCAGAGAGACACTAGTGGTGACAGTATATATTTAACAAATTAATTGCATGGAAAATATATTTTGGTTAGAATATATATTGAAGTAGACTAGGTCGTCTTTATTGAATAGAAAAGTTATAATTAAAAATAAACGCTTTCTTATCTTTCGATTTTAAAAAAAATAAAACATTTGTTGCTTGTCTAAAATCTGAAACGATTACTATTCTACTATTGCGACAGGTCTTTCTTTTGAGAAAAATTTAACAAGTTTAAACGACAATTCTTCCATCGCACCTATATCTAAACTTATTCATAAATGAAACTTTGTCTGTGTGTGTCGATGTGTGTGTGTGTGTGTGTGTGTCTGTCTGTCTGTTACCTATAGTCTCCGAAACAGCTGAACCGACTTTCTTGAAAATTTACACAGTTGTACTATAAGCATCTGCGGGTGTTCTTAGTTAGGTTTTGCGTCGAAGTACCCCCGATAAATATTGAAAATCGATAATCTAAAAATCGGGTTGTAGAAGGAGTGTCCGATTTTAATCAAATTTGATACACTCATAGACAAAGACATAAGAAACGATATTCAGAACTTTCAAGGTTGCAGTTCTTACAATAGTGCAGAAAATCAATAATATATCGAATATATATATAAATATATATATAAGGCAAGATGTTTGTGTGTGTGTCTGTTTATCTGCCTGTATGTCTATTTTTTCAGCCCTTTTATTTTAGTTTTTGCTTCTGGTTTGGCTCTAAGTATGTATAATTGTAGTTCTTAGTCTCAGCCATGATACCATTTACTCAGAGGACTTATTTAGTCTTCAAAATTCAGTTTACGACGAAAAAAAACTTATTTGATATCGATACCAGGAAATCAAAATTTGACTTGCATCCATTCATTTTTCTTTCAGTCTACGGTTTCGCTTTAACTGGAAACAACTATTGCTTTTTAGTCTTTCGTTCCAACGTCCAAAGAGTCTGAGCTCCAGGACCATGGATTAGCTTTAAAGCTTTCATTACACCCGAGCAATGCCGAGCTATACTGCTACTATATATATATATATATATATATATAAAGGGTGCGATGGATAAATTGTTGTCTTAATTAGGTAAAAAATGAAAATGACACTAACATCTCCTTTTAACAGATATATTTATCAAAATTAAACAAAAATATTTTAAAATAGTAAAATGTAGATTTATTCAAGAAAATTGCCATTGCCTTTGACCACAGCCTGCAGTAGACGGAATTTTCTTTAACTCTTCTGGACGGCTTGCTTGTTTAAGTTGGTGAATGCTGCCATAATCCTTGCTTGCAGTTCACTTTTGGCCTTACAAGGACTTTTGTGGATCTCCTGCTTAACTGACCCCCACATTTTATAATCAAGGGGCTGCAGTCTTTGGGTTTAAGTGACCAGATGTAAACGGTGATATGGTCGCAGAAATTGTCTGAAAGCTAAGTATACATCCTCCTTCTTGTGTGGCCTCGGGTAAAGTACTTTTGCCAGACATAGGGACTTCTGGCAGTCACCCTCTTGACTAAGAGCAGCAGTATTTTCTCATGTAAGCGTCTGTATTGATTCTAAGTCTCTCACCAACAAATACGGGATTTCTTTTTTTTTTCATATCTGAATGAGTTTTATGAGCTGCCGTACATTATTGATCACTATTAGGATCATCCAACTCTTTTCAAATCCTCTGCGCTGTCCTTAGATCCACACACAAACACTCTGAAATCTTTTTATTGGAGATTCCGGAGCGAATGCTAAGCAGTACGTTTCCAAAAATTCTGGTGGAAGTTAATTGCGTCATGGTTTTTATTTTCTCACAGATGGTGCTACTATACCTTGCAGTCAATAAAATGACAAACCCCACCCCACGGGCGTGGGCGTAATTAATTGTTTAAAATGGAGACAATTTACCATAACACCCAGTACTGAAGAGCTGTGATACAGCGAAACAGCACTGTATGCTAATGGCTATGTTACGGCCTCATTTGAGCACTCTGCAGAAATGGTATATTTTAAAAACAGTAGCTAATTTCTTCCTAATTCTACCCAAACTACGGTCGCTGGCACAAAACCTGAGAGCGATAATTGTCTTTTGCTGTTATTGTTCGCCATTTTCCCCCCCAACCAAAATTTGTGTTTGTTGACGTTATTTCGATTCAACCTCTCGAAGGAGCAAATTATCCCGGAGTGCAATATTTAGGTTACCAGTAGTAAGCATTATTATTCTGTTATTTTTGACATTAGAATATATAGCATTTCTTTCGAGATCAACATCTGTCTATTGTTTCGATCGAAATACAATAATAATTCCAGAGAATGTTTGCCTTGGACTGTTGTTAAAAACTAACGGGTAATCATCTACTATTAAAGACAAGCCTTTTTCCCAAGAGTACGTACCTTTTAAATCTGAAATCCATTTTAATTCCTTGATGTAACGTTGTCTCTTTCGATCTGATGAAAGGAGAGTATGAAATACAATAATATATATAAGAAGACAAGAATTGTTGATTTGAAGCTAACGTTTGCCAAGACGAGATACACTAACCTGTAGATGAAACCAAGTGTTTCAAAGATATGTCAATTGAAATGTGGATTCAGAACAATGGGAAATATAATTTTGAAACTAAAACATGTGAAGAATCCCATTTGTAATTCTATAATACAACTATCTCGGGTGTAATGAAAGCTTTAAATCTAATCCATGGGCAAGAAAGACTAAAAAGCAATCGTTGTTTCCAGTTGAAGGGAAACCGTAGACTGAAAGAAAAATGAATGGATGTAAGTCAAATTTTGATTTCCTGGTATCGATATCATATATGATTTTTTGTCGTAAACTGAATTTTGAAGGCTACATAAGTCCTCTGAGTAAATGGTATCATGGCTGAGACTAAGGACTACAATTATACCTACTTAGAGCCAAACCCGAAGCAAAAACTAAAATAAAAGGGCTGAAAAAATACAGACATGCAGGCAGATAAACAGACACACACACAAACATCTTGCCTTATATATATATATATATATATATATATATATATATATATATATATATTATCGATTTTCTGCACTATTGTAAGAACTGCAATCTTGAAACTTCTGAATATCGTTTCTTATGTCTTTGTCTATGAGTGTATCAAATTTGTTTAAAATCGAACCACTCTTTCTATAACCCGATTTCTTCGATTATCGATTTTCGATATTTATCGGGGGTACGTCGACACAAACCCTAGCTAAGAACACTCGCAGACGCTTATAGTACAACTGTATAAATTTTCAAGAAAATCGGTTCAGCCGTTTCGGAGTCTATAGGTAACGGACACACACACACATACAGACACACACACACACAAATACACACACACACAGACATTTATAAATAAGTTTAGATTTTCTTTTTTAAGGCAAAACCGCCACTAGTGCGCAGGGGGTTGCAAAGAGAAAAAGACTGTGTATCAAAAAGATAGAAGCTGGCAATTGATGGTGGAGGGCACCGGGCTGGGATAGGTGCTGTGGCGAAAGCGGTTTCCGGGCAGGGAAGAGAAGTCTCCCTTCTCTTTGGTGAGGCCGAACCGCGCCCGATCCCGCCGGCGCTTCCCGTTTATTCGGCCGTCGTCCTTCTTCCTCTTTTTTTTTTTTTTAACCATCTGTCTCGATCCAGTCTACCATTTTCCGGTCACGGGGAGAGAACGAGGCCCGGGAACCTTTGTGGCAGAGAAAAAAAATCAAACGTGGCGAGGGGGATTGCAGCCTCAAACTTTACTCGAACCGCCCACAGGTGAGAACCCGTGGCTTGAACTAGTCACAATTTATGTCGTCGAGTTTAGGCGCTGCGCGCGTGCATCACCCCCGGGTCGGTAACCGTTTTCACCGAATACGACTCGGCCGACTTTGGCGTAGCGAGCGACCAGGGACCTGAAAGATGGCAATTGATGTTGCATTTAAATTTTTGAAGATTGTAGTGAAGCAAGTAAATGGAAGGGAGGTTCACAGATAGGAAGGGTAAAAGAAGATGCTGTTGAGTAGAAGTGGCGGTTGCATTTAACTATTTCAACGGTGAAAGGACGAGGCCTATATGCCAATGTAGTGACAAATTTAAATTCATGTAGTCGGGGCAGCAGGGGAAAATTTCTCGTAAGAGATGTTGCCATGAAAATATTTGCAGATAAGTCTGAGGGAAGCCACGTTAGGCCGGTGTGAAAGTGAATGAAGACGTGATGCCAAGTCAAGACCGACTACAATGCAAATCTTTCTTTCGATTTTGTCAATAACATACATGAACAGCAGGAGCAACCGACCAGATATGGTAACAGTATTCAATGCACGGACCAATGGTAGATTTATAAACGTGAAAGATGGATTCTGGCGAGAGCCTCGTGATGAATAGCAGGTGCACCGTACCATATATGGCAACATTATTCAATGCACGGGCGAATGGTAGATTTATAAACGTGTAAGATGGATTCTGATGAGAACCTCGAGGTGAATAGCAGGAGCAACCGACCAGATATGGCAACAGTAATCAATGCACGGACGAATGGTAGATTTATAAACGTGTAAGATGGATTCTGACAAGAAAAGCATTTTGGTCTGACACAGTGACCAAACCTTAATAGCAGTAGATAGAGCTTTAGATTCGACAGAGTTGTTCCACTTCAGATCGGATGAAAAAGAGAGGCCAAGCAGAACATGACAGGACCACTTGTTCTCTCAGAATTGCCTCACTGTATAAGTTGAATTAACCTAGTGAAAAGACGCATCCTTGTCTTACACACCTTTCTAATTTTAAATATCTTGTGAACACTTAACAGAGTACAGGACTGTTATGTGATATGTACTCATTTTTTTTCATTAAAAAATTTTAAAAAGTAATAACTTCAAAAATAATTTTATTCATTTGTGAATGAGTACCGAAAGTTTCATTAAAATCCGACAATTATTTGATTTCTGCGAGATTTTCCAAATTAATGTGCTTGTCACCGAAAAAGTGTGTTACGTAAAAAATTACGTAAACATCTGCGACCACGCTAACTCCAAATCAAAACAAAATTATCTGCCAAAAGTTCGAAAATGTTAAAAGGGTTTAAAATTTTTTATAAAATAAATAAAAGTTACTTTGTTATTTCCTCTTCATAATATTATAAACATTTTGATAGAAAAAGTTTGTTTTATTAAGTTTTGAACCTTTTTAAATCATTTTTTTTGTTATGTAAGGGAGGTACCTATATTTAACCCATAGCAGAGGATGAAGGAATGGATAAATACCTGTCCTAATGGTATCTATAAGTGAATGAAATAAAGTCGACTGGAATTCGATCTCGGCTGTTCGATTTATCGTTCAAAGCCGATCCACAACCCACATCGCACACTTCTTCTTCTTCTTCTTCTTCTTCTTCTTCTATGTGCCTTGTCCTTTCAGGACGTAGGCGATCATGGCTTTCCACGTCTCCCTTTCTCTGGTGGCTTTTAGTACGTTTTCTCCTGTTACTGGACGCAAACCCCGTTCTGTCATCGACCCGCTCAGGCCCTTCAAATATGTTATCCGCTGCCTTCCTCAGTGTCGTTGTCCCTCTATCTGACCTGTCAGTATCAGGTTCTCCATGCCCTCCTTCCTTATTGCATGTCCCAGGAACTTCAGTTGTCTCTTCCTGGTGCTCAGTATTAACTTCCTTTTCGTCTCCATCCTTTCCAAAACATCATCATTGCTCAGATGTTCGGTCCATGATATCCGCAGCATCCTTCTGTAGAACCACATTTCCGCTGCTTCAAGTTTTTCCTTCACCTTCGATGATATTGAATAACTGACATTACTTAGCAATCTAGCACTCTCTTCTATGTTTCTAATGAGATTTTCCTGTATCTTAATATCTTAACTCAGCTTCTGGAATGCTTCCTTCGCCATGCCAATTCGCCTTCAGGATCTCTGTGTCACACTTTCCATCCCCTGTTAGAACACTTCCTAGGTATTAAATAAATTCCTGCACGTTCTTTGTTTTGCTGTCACCAGTATATAGATCAGAACTTAGGCAGCCTCATTTGTTGACAACCATGTATTACGTATTCATATATTTCCCAATTCGTTATTTCATTTAAAACAGGGGTTGGCAACCTTTTGAAGAGTGAGGTCCAAAAAGCTATGGCTCCAGTGTCATGGTGGAGAACCGTTTTACTAAATATGTGAATAAATTTTATATGTGTTTGAAGAAAGCAAGGATTCAATATAATTTAATTGTACTTAAAGAATATCACTCATTTCACTGGTAAATTTTCGTTTTAGTTCCCGAAGGCTTTCCCTACTTTAAATTTCTCCAAAATAGAATTATTTCTGTGCAAATGTATATGCTGAAATCAAATCAACAATTAGTTATTAAAGAAACCTACCTTTATTGATCTGAACGTCCAGAAAAAAATCGAACTACATTTTGTCTCCCGTGGCTCTAACGCAGTCATGTTAATTAACTGCTGAATAATTCGGCGTAGGACAACAAATTTCGGTTTATTTTCGGCTTATTTACCTCCTTTACTGAAATTTCCGCCTATTTACTTCCTGTAATGAAAGTAATACGCGATTTTTTTCTACGCGTATTACTTTCATTAAAGGAAGTAAATAGGCTGAAATTTGTACCTATGCAGTTAATTACATGACTTCGTGAGAGTTACGGGAGAGAAAAAATGCCTGATGAAGTTCGATTTTTTCTGGTCGTTAAGATCAATAAAAGTAAATTTCTTCAATAAGTAATTGTTGATTTGAGTTCAGCATATACATTTGCACAGAAATAATGCTATTTTGGATAAATTTGAAGAAGGACCTAAAACGAAAATTTACCATTTTACTACAAGATAACAAAAAAAAAAAAAAAAATACAAACACATTCAACAAATAAATCTTTATTTTTTTTACTCTAGGAATAAAACAAACTACTATTACCAGGAAGTGAATAATTTCGGAATTGCAGAAAGTATTTCACCTTCTTTCTCAATCCGATAAAAAACAGGTTTCTGAAGCAGAAAAAAAGGAAACTATCTGACGGGAATTTTGTTAAAAAAAATATTACATCTTAAAATAAATGTTTCATAAATCAGTACTGAACAAAAAAATTCATTAAAATCCGTTTAAATTATATATTCATTTAAAGTGCTCTCTCACGAAAGCATTTTCCCAGAAAAAGTGAAAGGGCGTATGCTAATTTTGACGATTCTTACAAATAAAAAATAAAAGTAAAACATATTCTCCAGGTAAAAAGAAATAATGTTTTAAATTTCGACGCAATATATTCAGACTATCAACTGTCACTTTAGTTTGGTTTAACTATATTTATATCGTGTCCTGAGCAAGGTAGCGGGCCTAACAAGATTCACTCGTGGGCCGGATGTGGCCCGCAGGCCGGGGTTGCCGACCACTGATTTAAAAGTTCAACATTACTTTTAGCTTTATTGTTGAGTTTACCTAAAAGTACAGCTTCAAAGCATACATTTGCGGCTTTTAAGAGGCATACAAGTCTTTTTGTTTTCATTACTGTTCTTTGCGCATTATTTGAGGTCTTATTTGAAACAGTTGTGTATTTGGATTAGCGATGTGCATAGCAACCTAACGGTTAAGAGGCTTCTGAATTTACGATCATGATAGCTTCCCGATTTGTTCCGGGGAGATTCTTAATTAACACAGGTGCATAATACCTTATTTCTGAAATGTCCGGTATTTGAACACTGTCCTTTCTGCCTATGATTTGCGTTAATAGTAATAATTGACAGGCCCTGTTACACCATTAGACCAGGAACGGGTTTCCTCCTCGGCAATCTTGTTTCTCTCATCTGTCCACCTGTCATCAATCCATAGCCTCGTTTCGAAAATGATGATTGCCAACGTAATGTCGTATTCCTTCTCGGCTCCTTGGCAGTGATTTCTGGTTATTGGCACAAGTCCGCTCATGTGGCATTCTGGAGAGATTCCAGCAAACCACAAGACAGTGGTTGTCAAGAAAAGAGATTCTGTATTCAGTGCACTAGTTCTGATGATGACAACGTGGTAGCTGAGGAGAGACAAAAACAGAGAGCAAGAGAAAGAAAGAAATGGGAGAGACAGAAAAAAGTAGGAAAGGGTGGACATTTCAAAAAGATTTGAAAGTGAGAGAAGGGGAAAGAAAAATAATTCAAGCCAGACTAAGAGAAAAACAAAGAATGATCTCTCTCTCTCTCTCTCTCTCTCTCTCTCTCTCTCTCTCTCTCTCTCTCTTTCTCGCTGTCTCTTTCTGTCTCTCCGGATAAAGAAATGAAGAGAAAAACAAAAACAAAGAATTGTGTGTCTCTTTTTTTCTGGATAAGAAAAGAGAGACAGAGTTGGAGAGTGATAAAAAATTAAAAAATTAAAAAAAAGACAATTCTTTTCTTTCTATTATAACTTTGTATCTCTCTCTCTCTCTCTCTCTCTCTCTCTCTCTCTGATGTGCGTTGTGGTGCAGTGGATATCGACTCGGAACGACAAATCAGGGTGCCGAGTTCGAATTCCATTTGAATTCCTTGCATTCACTTACGCGCAAATACTCTTGGGAAAGGTATTAATCCGTCTCTTCCCTCCAGTTATGGGTTAAATAATAGGACAGATTGGGTTCTATAGCCTTGGTCGGCAACCAGTCTACCGCAGAAAGCAATGGCAACCTACTGCGGGATAATCTTCTGCCCAGTCAGTCATGTCTCTTTCGTGACATGATCGCCCAAAGCGTGTATAACGTATGGCACTTAACTGACTGACTGAATATAATATTTGGAATAATGATTAAGGCTTATATTGTTCATAAAGTGGGGGATCAGTTTATTACTTCATAACATAGGAAACCGATGCCCCACTAATTACTACATAATAATATAATAGATTTCTTTTCCCTTTACCTATGAGTCAAATGATAGGACAGATTGGGTTCTATAGCCTTGGTCGGCAACCAGTCTACCGCAGAAAGCAATGGCAACCTACTCCGGGATAATCTTCTTCTGCCCAGTCAGTCATGTCTCTTTCGAGACATGATCGCCCAAATCGTGTATCACGTTTGGTACTTAACCGACTGAATATAATAGTTGAAAACATGATTAAGGCTTCTACTAGGTATAAAGTGGGGGATCAGTTTTATGTTGTTATGGAGTCATAAACTGATCCCCTACAAAGTATTACTTAATAATATAATACGTCTTTTCTCCCTCTAGTTATGAGTCAAATAACAGGACAGATTGGGTTATATAGACTTGATTAGCAACCAGTTTACTGCAGAAAGCAATGGCAAACTAATTTTGGATAATCTTCTGCCTAGTCAGTCATGTCTCTTTCGAGATATGATCGCACAAAGCATGTTTCACGTATAGTACTTGACTGACTGACTCTCTCTCTCTCTCTCTCTCTCCCCCTTTTTTTGTCTTTCTATTCCTCTTCCTTTTCTTTTGATTATTTGGTTATTTTCTCAATTATTTCTTACTCTCTGTCTCAATTTCTTTTTATATTCTTTGTCTCTCTCGAAATAAAGAAAAGAG
Organism: Ascarosepion bandense; assembly: GCA_037127315.1. Lineage (NCBI taxonomy): Eukaryota > Metazoa > Mollusca > Cephalopoda > Sepiida > Sepiidae > Ascarosepion > Ascarosepion bandense. The sequence continues at coordinate 2,336,282 of JBBBDQ010001027.1, forward strand.
AGAGTTTATAAGAAATAGAGAGAGAGAGAACATTCTTTGTCTTTCTCTTTTTCCTGATAATGAGAGAAAAAAGAATTGAAATGAAATGAAACGAAGCGAAGACAAAATATGAAGTGTAAAAGAGAGAAAGAAAAAAAAAGAGACAGAGAGACAAAGACTTGAAATAAAAAAGGAAAGAATTTAGATGGAAGGCAGAGAAGAAGAAACAAAAACAAAAAAATTAAATGAGAAAGACACAACAGAAAAAATAGAGAAAAGTGACCAGAATTAAAATAAATTGAAAAGACGAAGAGAGACAAAAGTAAAATGTAAAGGAGAGAGAAAAAAGAATTGAATGAGGCAGACGATATTTAGAAGTAGGAGAAAGAGAAAAAGCGGGAGACAAAGAATAGATTGAAACATAAAGACAGTCGAAATGAAAGGAATAAAAGGAAAGAAAAACAATTGAATGAGACAGACAAACTATTTAAAATAAAAAGTGGAGAATGAATGAAATACAAAGAATCAGAATTAAAGCAAGAGAAGAAGAGAGACCAAAAATTAGAATGCGAATGTGAGAGAGCAATTAGGGAGGAGATACAAACAATTTAAAGAGAAGGACAATAAATTAAAATGAAAACGAGGGAGACAAAGAATAGAAAGACAACGACAAAGAGATTAATTGAAAGGCAAAGAAAAAAGAGAGAATGAAAAGAAAAGATTAAAGAAGGAGGACAGAGGGTGTTAGATAGTGAGAAAGAGAAAAAGAAGAATGAAAGAGAGTATAAATGAGATTGACATGAAAAATAAGAGAGAAGGAGTAAAATGAAGAAACACAGAATAACAAGCGGGATTTGAAATCTATATTCAGTAAAATAAAGGGAAAAAATGTGTGATCTCCCTTTTGTATATGACAATGGACTCAACTGAGTATACATATACTCCTGTCATAGAGAGAACAGCAGTTGAGAGTTGAGAGTCCTTGTAGAGATCCGTTAGAGTTATCGGAGAGTACTGGAACTGATACGTAAGTTACCGAGAGATACCGAAGTTACTCAGAGACTACCGCATCAGAAGGCAGACAAGCTCTGAGCTCCACTCAGCTAGAATAATATAGCCGTATATACTATTTCCAACGACTTCACTTCAAGACTTGTACACATTTATTCCTTACTAATAGTATTCCTGGATTTACTAACCTGCGTTCAAGTTTGTATATTACGTTCAATATAACCTACTTTTCTATCTCACTATCTGCTTTTGTTGTTCATTATTTTGTACGGTTCCTCACCCGGAATCAACAACAGAAACAATGAGAGAAAAACAGAAAAAAAAGACGTTGAATTTGATAGTGAAGATTGAAAAGAAAAAGAGAAAAAGAAAGTTATATGAATAAAATTCAAGGTGAATTGGACAGACAATATGGAAAGAAAAAATGTAATGAAACAGATCTTCTTTGTAACTTGTCCTTTCAGGACGTAGGCGATCATGGCTTTCAACATCTCCCTGGTGGCTCTTAGCACGCTTTCTCCTGTTACACCACACAACCCTCATTCCGTCATCCACCTGATCTGGTCCTTCATATATGTTATCCACTGCCTTCCTGTGTCTCTTTTACCCTCTATCTGGCCTGTTAGTATCAGGTTCTCCAAGCCCTCCTTCCTCATTGCATGCCCCAGGAGCTTTAGTTTTGTCTCTTCCTGATGCTCAGTATTTTCCTTTTCGTTCCCATCCTTTCCAATACCTCATCATTGCTCACATGTTCGGTCCATGATATTCGCTGCATCCTTCTGAAGAACCACATTGCAGTTGCTTCAAGTTTATTCTTCATTTTTGAGAATATTGTCCAGCATTCACTGCCATATTGTAGAACTGATATCACATAGAAATCCAGTACTCTCTTCTTTGTTTCTAGTGAAAATTTCCTGTCTCTTAATATTCTATTCAACTTCTGGAACTCGTCCTTTGCCTTCGGATCTCTGTGTCGCACTTTCCGTCTTCTATTAGAACACTTCCCAGGTATTTAAATTTTTGTACCTGCTTGATTCTAGTATCACCGACCTGTATTTGGCATTTTGGGCAGCTCTTTTTGCTGATGACCATGCATTCGGTTCTCTTGCAGTTTACCTGTGGTCCTTTCTTGTCACTCTCTTCAGCTACCTTCTGTAGGAGGTCTTGTAGCTTTTCCTTTTCGTGTCTGTAATCAGCACTGTATCATCTGCGTACCTTATGTTGTCCAAATTGTGGCCTCCAATTCAAAAAATTGAAAAAAGTGAAAAAGAAAGGCGAAGAAAACAAAAAAAAAAGAATGAAAAGAAAAAGAGAAAAAAAATGTGAATAAGACTGAAGGAAGAATTAAAAGATAAAAAGAAAATGAATGAAAGGTGAATAAGAAGAATGAAGGGTTGAAAAAAAAGGTAAATAATTCAGAGGAATGATTGTAAAGGGAAAAAGAATGAAATATGAATAAGGAATGAGGGAAATTGAAAGCAAAAGGAGAAAAAGAAAACGATGAATAAGACAAAGAAGCTAACTTAAAAAAATGAAAGAATGTGAAGATTGAAATGAAAAAGTAACAAAGAAAGAAAAAGATTAAACGGTTGAAATAAGATTGAGGCGGCCACATAGGCAAATAAAGAAAAGACGCCAGAAAGAAAGAAAGAAAGAAAGAAAGAAAGAAAGAAAGAGTGGAAAATTAAACCAAAAAGAAAGAAAGAAAGAAAGGAGAAAAAAAGGAAATTTTTTTTTTTTTTTTTTATAAGCGTTTCACCCCGAGCAAGGCATGTCACTGCCACTACTGCGCAGGGGGCTACGTAGAGTGGAGAAAGGATGATTAAATATAGGAAATGTCAGAGGGTGGGTGATAGGCGGGTAAGGATACTGAGAATGAGGGTTGGGTAGATGAGAGTGTTCTGAGAATAGTTGGGAGTTAGTGTGATAGGAGGTGTCTATTGACCCTACATTTAAACACCTGGAGATTGTAGCTGTCGGGAAAAGCAGAGTTGTGGAAGGGAGTTCCACAGGCGGGAAGCGCGAGAAAAGAAGCTGTTGGAGTAGAATTTACGGTTACATCTTATCCAAAAAGAAAGAAAGAAAGAATATTGAAGAAGGCTATTAGAAAGAACGAAAGAAAAAGTACTAAAGAAAGCTCTATTTGAAAAAAAGAAAGAAGGAAACAAAGAAAAAACAAAGAAGGAAAAGAGACTGAAAGAAAAGAGAAAGAAGGAAAGATAGTTGTATGACAGCTTCAAAATGAAAGCTTGATGGAATATGTCAAATAGGGAAGGATTGTCAGACAATGGAAAGCTAGTAAGAACAATAGAAAGAAAGAAAGAAAGAAAGAAAGAAAGAAAGAAAAGAAATGGTGAACAAGTAATCCGAAAGAAAGAAAGAAAGAAAGAAAGAAAGAAAGAAAGAAAGAAAGAACGAATCACCAGAAAGAAAGAAAGAAAGAAAGAAAGAAAGAAAGAAATGGTGGACAATTAATCCAAAAAGAAAGAAAGAAAAAAAGAAAGAAAGAAAGAAAGAAAGAATCGCGGAAAGAAAGAAAGAAAAAAAGAAAGAAAGAAAGAAAGAAAAGAGAAGGAATGCTGAATAAGAGAAAAGAAAAACCTGAAAAGAACGTAGAACGAAAAGTAAAAAGGCAAAAACTGATTGACGAGTAAAAGTAACGCTAAAATAAACGAAGAGCATGAAGAAAGATTTAAAAAAAGCTAAGCAATTTGAAATGGAAAAAAAGAAGCAAAGAAGACGTAGAGACAAAATGGTATCCGAAAATCAAGATTTTCGTCAAAAGCTTGACTCCAATGACAGACATTCATTTCTTCACAGGTCAAACAAATTATTTTTTTTAAGTGTCAGTCAGTCAGTTAAGTGCCATACGTGATACACGCTTTTGGCGATCATGTCTCGAAAGAGACATGACTGACAGGGCAGACGGTTAACCCGCAGTAGGTTGCCATTGATTTCTGCGGTAGACTATTACCAGCCAAGTTTATAGAACGCAATCTGTCCTAATATTTAACTCATAGCTAAAGAGGGAAGAGATGTATTATATTTTAAGTAGTAATTAGTGGGGGATCAGTTTATTACTTCATAACAATATAAAACTGATCCCCTACTTTATGCCCAGTAGAAGCCTTAATCATGTTTCCAGCTATTATAATTTCAGTCAGTTAATTGCCTTACGTGATACACGCTTTGGGCGATCATGTGCCGAAAGAGACATGACTGGCTGGGCAGAAGATTATCCCGCAGTAGGTTGCCATTGCTTTCTGCGGTAGACTAGTTGCCAGCCAAGGCTATAGAACCCAATCAGTCCTATTATATAACCCATAACTGGAGGGAAGAGACGGGTTAATACCTTTGCCAAGGGTATTTGCGTGTAAGTGAATGTAAGGAATTCAACTGAATTTGAACTCGGATCCCCGATTTCGCGTTCCGAGCCGATATCCAGTGCATCACAACACACGTACATATAAAAAAAATGTATCCTCTTGAATTCAGACCAAGACGCGATCTTTTAAGCTGTGAGGTCACGCGATCGTGTTTTTGTTTGACACAGTTCGTAATTGTCACTCAGAGGAAGCGTTCAGGTGGTGGATTCTTGAAACGAGGCCCGGCTGGACCAGTGTAAAGGTCAGATTACCAAATTAATCAACTCTCACTTTGCCAGTGCGGACATCTGTTGCTGTACAGACAGAATTTTTTTTTTTTAATAAATAAGAAAAGTCAGTAAGTTTCGCTTATTTGAGGCCCAGATGCAGTTTGTCTTCTCATACGGTACATAGACATTTACTATGACTAGAAATAACCGTTAAAATTTCGCAGTTTTCCTATTTGAAGTTTTTTATTATTCTCAGTTAATGATTGAATAATCTCATGGCAAGTTCTACGACAAACAGCTATTCCTAAAATGACCCGAACACATAGTTAAATGTTTAACAATATATTGCAGTAGCAATTATAAGCAAGAATACTGTTTGTTATTTTAAGAAGTAAGAGGGTACAAATGAAAAGACTTGAAACTGACAACTTTTCCATTTTCCATCACTGACACAGACATTAAAAACTATCTTCCATTTTTTTTTCCTTTCTTTTATTCGTTTTCTCGTTAAAACCAAGTAGCGTATCCAATATATCTTTTCCTCATATCAACGTGATCAAACTGAACTGTAACTTTTTTATGTGGTATTGGCAGATGCTAAAAACTTCTATCTTCTTACTTTCTTTCTTTTTCTCTGTGAAACTAAGTATTTTTTTAATATTTCGTTCCTATTTTTCAATGCGATTAAAACAAAATCGTCCATTATTTATAAGGTATTGGCAAGGCGTAACGGTCGTTATAAAATGTTTTAAGAAATATGTTTGCTGGTCGATTTTTTATTTATAAACATTGAAAACAGTAAAATACACATCAAATTTTTTTAATGATCTCTCTTTATTATTATTAACTAGCATCATAACCCGGCGTTGCCCGTGCAACTCAGAACATTTTAGTAGTAGGAGAAAATGCCTTTTTTTTTTCTTTTTTTTTTTTTTTTACATATTTTGTTTTTGATTGAAAAAAACATTTTTTTTTTAAATATTTCTTTTGTTTCAAAATTACGAAGAAAATAATTCACATTTTTTTGTTGACCAAATGAATTTTAAAAACGTCGGACAAAAATTAAATATAAAGGCTTTTTTTTAAATCTGCGTTTCACACGTGTGATTTAATTTCTGTGACGTAATTCAGCAACTATCTTAGATCTTAGATGTTTTACGAGCAAATGTAAACAATCCTGTCCTTTTGCCAAAAAGTGCGAAAGGGAAAATTGCTGAACTTAAAACTCAAAAAGTATGTGTCGACCTGGCTTCCCTGCAGATATGTGTCCCTAGATATATAGACATATATGGTTATAATTCCATAATTTATTTCGGCAGTAGAAAAATTGCAAACTGCTTCTTCAAACCCGAAAAATCAAATGTTAGATTTAACTCAGTATATTAAAAAAAAAAAAAAGATTACGTATACACAGAGAAGGAATAAAGTTACATGAAGGGCAGAGGTGTATACAGTTAAACACTGAAGCAACAGATACCGGAAATGTTACAAAAAAAAAAATGAACACTTACACCAAATCACACATATACAAAACATCTTAAGGGACAAAATAATATACAAGTACTACCAATACAATCAATATAATCATACATAAACACACACAGAAATATAACTATAAGAGGCCATATATACACACAATAAAATACACGAAAAATCACAAAACTAAAAATAACCAACAGAAGAAAAAATAAAATTTTAAAAAAGAAAAAAAGAAAAAGGGTCTTTATAGTATAATATAATTATCATCACAAATAATTAGCAATCACATAAAATTTATATGTTACAAATAATAATACAATATTCTCAAGGAAAAAATTTTTAAAGAAAATAATAGCTTCATAATTATATATTTGCACTTTTAAATTTTAGAAACCAATACAAGTTTTCTTAAAAGGAAAAATTCGTTAGAAAGTTTCTAGAAAAACGAATGCAGAATTTTTATAGAATATTAATCGACGCAAATAAAAGTTGAAATGAGTTAGCCAATATGTGGTTCTACAGGCAGATACTGAGAATTCTGCCTGAACTGAGTTGATATACAAAAGGGGCGTAAGACAAGGGTTTGTTTTTCACCGGATCTGTTCAACTTGTACAGCGAGAATATTTTGAGGACCCTAGAAATTATGCCTGGATTCGTAATCGGGGGCCACAATTTAAACAGCCTAAGGTACGCAGATGATACAGTGCTGATAGCAGACACAGAAAGGAAACTACAAGACCTCTTACAGAAGGTAGCAGAAGAAAGTAACAAGAAAAGACTAGAAATAAACAGCCCGAAAACTGAATGCATGGTCATCAGTACAAAAAGGGCAGCCCAAAATGCCAAATACAGGTCGGGGATACCAGAATCAAACAGGTACAAAAATTTAAATACCTGGGAAGCGTTATAACAGAAGACGGAAAGTGCGACACAGAGATCCGAAGGCGAATTGGCATGGTGAAAGAAGCATTCCAGAAGTTGTGTAAGGTATGAAGAAACAGGACAATTTCGCTAGAAACTAGGAAGAGAGTACTGGATTGCTACGTGATGTCCGTCCTTCAATATGGCAGTGAATATTGGACAATATCATCAAAGATGAAGGAAAAACTTGAAGCAACTGAAATGTGCTTCTACAGAAGGATGCTGCGAATATCATGGATCAAGCATGGAAATGATGGAAACAAAATGATGGAAATGATGGAAACAAAAAGGAAATTAATACTGAGCATCAGGAAGAGACAGCTGAAGTTCCTGGGACACGCAATGAGGAAGGAGGGTTTAGAGAATCTGATACTAACAGGCCAGATAGAGGGAAAAAGAGACAGGGGAAAGCAACGGATAACATATTTGAAGGACCTAATCAGGTGGATGACGGAACGAGGATTGCATGGTGTATCAGGAGAAGGCGTGCTCAGAGTTGCCAGGTATCGGAAAACGGGGAAAGCCATGATCGCCTAAGTCCTGAAGGGACAGGGCACATGGAAGAAGATGAAGAAAGTCTTCGGGTGTACCAGATAAAAAAAAGCTAAGAATATTTGACATTTCAATGACGTAGACGTAAATAGATTTAAATAACGATCATCAAAGCTTTAATGACGGAAGCGGTTAAAAACTTTATTTACTTATTTACATTCGGATTTATTATCTACATCATTATTCTATGATTTATAACTAAACTATCGCCCGGTTCACACTCCACCCATGTCTATTGAACAGGTAAAGAGGCTCATCTCTTGTTCCCTGTTTAGGATGTGGTTTCCGGCTTTCTCTTTTCCAATCTTTTCACTACTTTTCCTTTTTTTTCTTTTTTTTTTTTTTCAATTAAAGTAGATAGACTAAGCTGTCGCCCGGTTCACACTCCACCCACATCTATTGAACAGGTGAAGAGGCTCATCCCTTGTTCCCTGTTCAGGATGTGGTTTCCCGTTTCCTCTTTTCCAATCTTTTCACTACTTTTCCTTTTTTTTTCTTTTTTTTTTTTCAATTAGTGTATATAGACTACACTATCGCCCTGGTTCACACTCCACCCACATCTATTGAACAGGTGAAGAGGCTTATCCTTTGTTCCCTGTTTAAGATGTGGTTTCTCGTTTTCTCTTTTCCAATCTTTTCACTACTTTTCCTTCTTTTTTTCTTTATTTTTTTCAATTAGAGTAGATAGACTAAACTATCACCCGGTTCACACTCCACCCACGTCTATTGAACAGGTGAAGCGGCTCATCCCTTGTACCCTGTTTAGGATGTGGTTTCCGGTTTTCTCTTTTCCAATCTTTTCATTCTTACGTAGCCCCCTGCACATCAGTGGCGTTACCGCCTTGCTCGGGGTGATATGATTAAAAAAAATACACAATAATGCTCTCGGAATGCAATCACTTCAATGACGCACAATGCTCCCCACAAAAGAACAATATTTAGTTGCCTCCCCATTTCATGCAAAATGTGGCACAAGGCCTTTTAATGTAAGTAATCCGGGCCATATACCCCGGTTAAAAATTTATTGTCTAATTTTCCTCAGACGAGATTCTACCCTTCCGCGCAGTCTCGACTGGGTTACTCTCTGCTCGAAAGCATAGAGTCCGACAAGTGTTCGTGCTAATGCACTACAGTCAGTCAGTTAAGTGCCATACGTGAAACACGCTTGGGAGATCATGTCTCTTTCGAGACATGACTGACTGGACAGAAGATTATCCCGCAGTAGGTTGCCATTGCTTTCTGCGGTAGACTGGTTGCCAGCCAAGGCTAAATAACCCTAATCTGTCCTGCTATTTAACCCATAACTGGAAGGAATAGACAGAATAATACCTTTCCCAAGGGTATTTGCGCGTAAGTGAATGCAATGAATTCAACTGGAATTTGAACTTGGCTCCCCGATTTCTCGTTCCGAGCCGATATCCAGTGCACCACTATGCACATCCTCAATGCACTGTACAAGATTATATTTATTTACCTCCTCACCGAGGCGATATGTGGCACAAGGCCTTTTTAACTGTTTATCTATCTATCTATCTATCTATCTATCTATCTATCTATCTATCTATCTATCTATCTATCTATCTATCTGTTTCAGTCTGTTTCTATGTATCTATTTCAGTCTGTTCCTATCTATCTATCTATCTATCTATCTATCTATCTATCTATCTATCTCATCCTGTTCATATCTATCTATCTATCTATCTATCTATCTATCTATCTATCTATCTATCTATCTCAGTTTGTTCAATATCTATCTATCTATCTATCTATCTATCTATCTATCTATCTATCTATCTATCTCAGTCTGTTCATATCTATCTATCTGTTAATATTTTTATATATCGCTCTCTCTACTAAACTCGCTAGCTAGCAGGCTCATGGCCATATTGCATTGAAATACTGTTTTCCATACGATCACCTACTTTAAGCAACGCCGAGCCTGGTCAGTGCTTAAGTAAGTGACGGCCTTGGAATAGCAGGAGCCGAAAAACTTGAATGTGCGTTTGGTGTCATTCATGATGTCTTGAGACGAGTTCTAAATTCAACTGGGTTCGTTATTCTCACGTATGCCTAAATAACAGTGGAAAAGGGATGAATCCACCTCTTCTTCCCCCAGTTATGAGTTCATTAGTCAAAGTTGTATCAGTAAATTAATATTACACTACTCAATTCTTCAAATTTAAAAATAATTCCTGGCTTTAAATAATCTTTAAAGTGTTGCTGAATTGTAAAATATGAATTGATCAATAAAAAATAAACGAGTTAATCATTTAACCAGTTAATATCGCTGTTCAGTATAACTCATAAGTATATGTCTCTCTGTCTCTCTGTCTCTCTCTCTATCTATCTGTCTATCACTGTCTGTTCTTCTCTCTCTGTCTATATATATATATATTTTTTCATCTTTAAACGAGTTATTTCGCTACCTTGGTTTCCACCATGAGTGGTTTCTTCAGGCGATTTTTAATAACTATAACATTTTAATTTTTAATGTTATTAAAAATCGCCTGAAGACACCACTCATGGTAGAAACCTGGGTAGCGAAATAACTCGTTTAAAGATGAAAAATATTCAAAAGGTCTACAATATAATTGTATAGAACAATTTTTCATACAAATGTGTATTGGTCTAACCATATTAGAACCAAAAACAACGTATTAAACAATCAATATATATATATATATATATATATATAGATAGATAGATAGATAGATAGATAGATAGATAGATAGATTTTAGCCGAGTAAATTTTGCTATTTGGTACATTTGAAAGTAGTTTGGGTCAAATATTCGTTTTTGTTTTTTTTTATCAGATCTTTTCTATTTTTCTCTCACTCTCTCTATCCCTTTCTCGCTCTCTCTCTCTCTCTCTCTCTATATATATATATATATATATATATATATATATGTGTTCACAAAAAATATCCGTCCAGTTTTAAACTTTAATAACTTTCATAAAATCGAGGTATTTTGAATTTGTTTTCTTTATTCAACGAAAGAATCTATTTACAGCAGCCGCCTAAAAATATCTTAGATTTAACTTCGTGGTAAATTTGTTGAAAACCGATTCATATTTAATAATAACCGACTTGAATGGGCCATTAGATTATCAGTTAACGTTGCGGAAAGTTAAATAGACGGCTAGAGTCTCAATCCCTGCCTAGTCTAAGGCATTTGTAATCGTGAAAATGCCGCTTCCAAGGCGTTTATTCCTGCTATGCCTATTGCTTAAATTGACTGGATTCCAAAAAATCTTTTTTTACAATGAGGTTTATTCTGTACAAAACCAGAGGAGCCAGTATATTTAGAGGCTTACAGTAAGAGACAGTTTATGCAGTAGAATTGGAAAATAAACGTTAAATGTAGACTTTTTCTGGTTAAGATTGTAATGATTGGAGAAAGACTCTCTTCACATAGCAGTGGTTTAGGGAAAGAATCCATTTGAGTGGACGATGGGTGGTTTGCTACAATGTGTGTGGCATGGCAGATCCTAGCCTTGAATTTTAAAACTGAAGAAATTAGAGAATTCTGTGGAGAGGCATGGTCTACAAAGAATGGTTGTGAAATTACATTAAAGGGTAAAAAGAAAGAATTTATAGCGCCCACGCGAGCTGGACCTTAATTTGTTACAATAAAAACAACGAAAAGGTTGAAGGTACACGTATGAGAAAATATGAAAATGCTTCACAGGAAACAAAAAAAAGTATTCTTTATTTAAATAAATCAGTTTGTTTTGCAAATATAATGCAGTGGCCTGTAAAATAGAATTGCATACGACATATGCATAGTTTCATTAACCTTTAAAGGCATTTGTAGTGACATTTAGATCAAAGATGAATTGCTACGGTGTTAAGTTTGAAATATTATTTGGTGGATAAATAAGTGTAGGCTGAAAAGTGCATAGGCTGACTATAAGGGAGTGATGCTAGTGCTGTGGAATATTTCATGTATTAATTTCAAATCTTATTAATAAATGCATCGTTTCTTTTCACGTCCGAGGATGGGCTGAAACATTCGTAGGCTGACTATGAAAAAGAGTAAACTTGCATGCATTAATTTAAACTCTTCTTATCAATAATTGTATTGTTTATTTCCAGTTAACGGCTGAAATGTTCAAAGGCTGATTATAAAGGATTTTTTTAATCATTTCACCCCAAGCAAGGCATTCCACTGCCACTATTGCGCATGGGGCTACATAGGGGAAGGTAAAGAGAAGGAGTGGTTAGTTGAGGAGAGGTCTTAGAATAGTATCAGTCGGTCACTTGTTTGCAGCATGTGAAGGATGGAGACTGGCGCGGCCTACAACATAATGTGACCTCGGGGTTGCCCACCGAACATTCGTTCGTTCGGTGGGCAACCCCGAGGCCACATGCGCAATATGGCACTACAAGAATCCCGGTATTATTCAGCTGTTGATCAGAGCAGCCTCTCAAGTCGCTACGCAAGAGTACGGGCTCCTAACTACCAGTCGGGAGCAGCAACAAGGAAACTGCCAACCCGTACCCTCAGAATGTAAAGACGTTGCCACCATACACCGTAACTGCAAAGAGCTTCCAGCTGAACTAAAACTAAGACCGAAGAAGGGGGATGAACCGGGAACCCCTTCCTGAACAAGAAACAAAGATCTACTCATGATCAAAAGAAGTGGGTGGAGTGTGAGACCGGGCGATAGCAGGAACTATCTATTCCAATTAAAAAAATAAAGAAAAGGAAAAGAGTAACTGAAGTTTGCTAAGTTTTAACTTAGTATAAGTTGAAGAAGTGTGAAATAGTACACGCATTCATTTCAAATCTTGATTAAAATCGGACCACTCCTTCTAAAACCCGATTTTTTCGATTATCGATTTTCGACATTTATCAGGGGTACTCGGCACAAAACCTAGCTAAGAACACTCGCAGACGCTTATAGTACAACTGTGTAAATTTTTAAGAAAATCGGTTCAGCCGTTTCGGAGTCTATATGTAACGGTCACATACAGACAAAGTTCCATTTATAAATAAGTTTAGATTTCTTACAATGAAAACCAAATTTATGTCTGAGAGACATCGCGTCTGTGTGAACATAAAAACTATAACTTTTAGACAAACATTCAAACTTACTCGTAATATACCGGGATAAAACCTTTTTTTTTTTTTGTCTATAATCATATTACCCCGAGCAAGGCGGTAGCGCCACTGATGTGCAGGGGGCTACATAAGAGTAAAACAATTAGATAGAGAGAGTGAAGAGAGTGAAGAGAAGGATGGGAATACAGGTGTGATGACAGCAGAGGTGGAGAGAAAGGTAAAGATATACAGGGTGGTGAAGAAAGAATTAGGGTTAAGTGGTTAAGAGATGAGTATTGACATTGCATTTAAATTCTTGGAGGTTGTAGCCGTCAGGAAAGCAAGAATATGGAAGCGAGTTCCAACAGGCGGGAAGTGCGAGAGAAGAAGCTAGGAGTAGATCTGTCGACTGCATTTGGTTGATCTAACTGTGAATGGGTGGGACCCAGTTGCCAGTCTGGTTGCACGAGTTGCACCTCTGTTGCAGAGGTACCAGTGACTTAAATTCGTTGGAGCAGAAGCCATGAAAGTATTTATAGAACAGACAAAGGGAAGCCACATCCCGGCGATCGGAAAGTGGCTGGAGTCGAGCCGCCAAGTCGGTACCTATTGCATTACTGTCAAGAACACTGAGATGAACAGCGGGGGCGCCTGACCATATATGGCAGCAATACTCCATGCACGGACGAATGGTTGATTTGTATATATGCAGGATGGATTCAAGCGGGAAAAACATCCTGACCCGACACAGTGACCCAACCTTCCTGGCAGTGGATAGTAACCGCTACTTCTACTGCAACAGTTTCTTTTCTCGCAATTCCCTCTCTTGTAAATCCTATCCGCTTACTTACTTCCCTGATAGCTAAAATCTCCAAAAACGTGAATGCAACATCAGTTGCCATCTTCTGTCTTCTTGAATCCCATTCATCTTTTATCCTTTTTTCAATACCCACTTGTACCCTGTCTTTTCTCTTCCCTGATAGCTACAATCTCCAAAAATTTAAATGCAACATCAATTGCCATCTTTTATTTTCAGAAATCCCATTCATCTTTAATCCTTTCTGTACCCACTGTACCCAGTCTTTTTTCTCACTGTAACTCCCTGCTCACTAGTGGCGGGTACCGTCTCTTGCGTGGGGCGTAATGATTAAAAAATATCAGACTGATTTCCATTTGTTAATTATCTTATCATATATATATATATATATATATATATATATATATGTGTGTGTGTGTGTGTGTGTGTGTGTGTGTGTGATTTTGTATCTATATGCATGTGTGAGTGTGTAAAATTCAGATACAAATAAAAAATATATCTGTAAAATGACAATAAGATTCGAGGGATAAAAGGAAACTACTGTTTTTCAAGGTCGTCTGTTAAACTTGATCAAGGTGAATGTATGGATTCCATTGAGCGACATACATTTAAATGCATAAATAAAAATTATTTACATTGTTCGTACTGTTGTCCTGATCTTTATAGTCATGCTTTTCGGCCTTTCTGCTCTACGGCCTTCTTTAGGTGCAATGAAAGCCGAACTGAACACTTTCTTTTAAGCACTCGAACATAATTAAGAACGAGGGCTTGGAGAATCTGATACTTACAGGGTCTAAAGAAAAAAGAGAGAAAAAGGAAAGCAACATGTGAGGTATTTAATGGGCTTCAGCAAGTGGATGGCAAAGCAGGGTTTGGGAGAAATGCCAAGAGAAAAGTTGCCAAGAGCTACAAGGGATAGGAGGCTGTGGAGGACAATGATTGCCTACGTCTTGAATGGATGGCTCATAGATGAAGAAGTGACATTCACAAAGCATTAAAATCTCATGGACTGAACATGTAAATAATGAGGAAGCTTCTTGGAAAATGAAAATAAAAAGATAACTTATAATATACGAAGAAACTATTATTAAGGAGAGAGGACAATAAAAGGGTGTGGTTCTAGATCAAATTTGTTTTTTCACTCTCGTTTGAGGAACCCCTCCCTCGATGACTTCCATTGTTTCGTGTCCGTCATTTCAGGGATTGTGTTGTACTCGCCACGCTTAGCAATGCAGTCAAGCGAAGACTATTTAACAGATACCTGGAGGGAGAAGAAACGGATTAATACCTTTCCCAAGGGTATTTGTGTGAAAGTTAATGCAGCGAATTCAACCGGAATTCGAACTCGGCTCTCCGATTTCTCGTTTGTGCCGATATCCATTGCACCACAACGGACATAAAAAAGCAGATATAAAAACAAAAAAATAGAAGACAATGATTGGCATTAAATTACTATTTTTGACAATCAAAGTTGACTGGGAAGCCAGAAACCAGAAGAGATTACCAGAAGCGATAAGTGCTATAAAAGAAACTATCAACAAAGAACTTACGGTTACATCTGACGATTTCAACTTTAAAATGATGGAACCGTGCTGCCAATCGAATATTACGTTTAAATTCATCAAGTCTAGGTACCATAGAGGAAAGTTCATTGGAACAATTATCATGAAAATATTTACAGAAATGGTACAGGGAAGCTGTGTGATTTATAGCCATTTCTACTGTAAAATAATGAAATCTTATTGCCAATCTAGGGCTACGCTAAACCTCAGCAAGCCAGGTATTAAAAAGGAAAGGTTGCCAGAACAATTACCATATAAGTATTTATAGAAAAGGTACAGAAAGCAATGGCAACCTACTGCGGAATAATCTTCTGCCCAGTCAGTCATGTCTCTTTATGTGCAAAAGTATTAGGACAATATTTTTTTATCATTTATGAGGACATATTGACAAAAAGTAAACAATTTAATTAAAGTAATTTTATTTGATTTACTCAACAAATGTTTTAACAAGAAATACATATTTGTTACAAAATAAATTTAATATTTAATATAATAGCCCTTTGCTTTGAAAAAATAAAATAATTGCGACAATTTACCAATCGCACCTGGTATATATATATATATATATATATATATATATATATATAGTACTGTGCAAAAGTATTATAAGAACTATTTTATCTTTTTATGAGGGATATTGACAGAAAATAAACAGAATAAACAATTTAATTAAGTTAATTTTATTTGAATTACTCAACAAATTCTTTAACATGAAAAAGTACTTGTTACAAAATAAATTTAATATTTAGTATAATAGCCTTTTGCTTTGATCACAGCCTTCATTCTGTCAGGCATTGACATCACAAGCTTCTTCAATGTATCTAATGGTATCGCCTGCCAAGCAGCTTGTATTTGTTCCCAAAGTGTGTTTTGCGAAGTAACATTAGATTTATCAATTTTTTTATCTAAAATATCCCACATAGATGTCCAATAGGATTGAGATCAGGGCTTTGTGGGGGCCAATTCAAATTCCAAAACCTTCCTTCCTCTTCATTTTTAGTTAAATAATTCTTACAAAGGTTTGGCTTTTCACCCTGTATTTGAATTTCAGTGAGGTATTTTAGGAAAATCACCCGTGTCCTAATACTTTGCACACTATCTGTAGTGTGCAAAAGTGTTAGGACACGGGTGATTTTAAACTTTATTTTGATGCCTCATAAAAGATAAAACAATTACTGTCCTAATACTTTTGCACAGTACTGTATAGCTGGTTAACCAGACCAGATTTGACATCAATATTCAATGCACGGGCGACTGGTACAATTATAAATATTTAAGATAGATTCTGACAAGAAAAATTGTCTCGTGCGATAGAGAACCAACTTTGCTAATTGCAGAATACAAAAATCCGAGAAAGCGCAGTGAGTCACTATCGTGGAGGTTAGCATCAGCCATTAATGATAAAAATAGATTAAAAGATAGCAGTTCCGTTGTGGAGGCTTGGTAAGCAGACTAACTTTTTGGTCAACCATATACATAGAATCAAAAAGAGACAGTTGAAAAAGGAAATATTGGAAAATTGACCATTCGCAGAACTTATAGAGAGCAAGACAGAAAAAGACCTAAGGAGCTTGTGTTAAATGGTTGGCAGAACAGAGATTAGGAGAGATCGCAAAAAGATAAACAGTATTAAAGGCACAGATGATAAAAGGTTAAAAGTCGACGATACAATTGCGATTACAGAACTCGTCGTAGGTCCGGGGTGGTCGTTAAATGAGGAATGGCTGAACAAATATGGACGTTTTACACACGTATAAAAAACACACCCACCTGCACCACTGACCGATATTGTTCCTGATATTTTGTTTCAATTCTTGCGAAATTTGTTTGTCTTGAGCTACTTTGCTTATTAGAAACGCTAACCAATGTTTGTAATTACTAAAGTTAAGCAACACTGGATGTAACGTTCGTCCAGCTTGTTATCTCGGCTGTTTAACCTTCTTCGCCGATTGGTGCCCTCCGGTGGTACACGTTTGGTCGCGTATTCTTCTCTCTCTTCGTCACTTTTCAAATATTATATACCAACCCACGCCACCGCCTTCGCGTTCCCTAGGCATAGAATACGCCTCCACCGCCAGTCTCTAGTTTTCCATCAAGTTCTTGTCATACCCCGCCTCTCTGCTTGAACCAGGATTTCTAATATCACACCCACTAACAGGTTCCACCCTAACATTTTTCTTACACAATCATTTCTTTGCATTCGATTTTGCTTTACATCTCTTTCTCTCTCTCTCTCTCTCTCTCTCTCTTTCACTTACTCTTCTCACACACATTTTCACACACTCTCTCTCTCTCTCTCTCTTTCTCATACACTGTTCTCATCTATCTATCTATCTATCTATCTATCTATCTATCTATCTATCTATCTATCTATCTCAGTCTGTTCATTAATATCTATCTATCTATCTATCTATTTATCTATCTATCTATCTATCTATCTCAGTCTGTTCATTAATATCTATCTATCTATCTATCTATCTATCTCAGTCTGTTCATATCTATCTATCTATCTATCTCAGTCTGTTCATATCTATCTATCTATCTATCTATCTATCTATCTATCAATCTATCTATCTCAGTCTGTTCTATCTATCTATCTATCTATCTATCTATCTATCTATCTATCTATCTCAGTCTGTTCATATCTGTCTACATCATTTTTTCTATCTTTTCACACAGACGCATATATATATGTGTGTGTGTGTGTGTGTGTGTGTGTTTATATTTATAATCATTTAAATTGCTGTCCTTCTTTGCATCTATTTTTACTGCTCTGTTTTTCTTTATCGGTGATTCTGTTTTGAAGCATCTCTCTGTCATTCAATCTAGTTAGCTCTCTCTCTCTCTCTTACTCACACACTCACATAATCGCACACTCGCTCTCTCTTTCTGTATCTTTCCTTTTCTCTATTTCTATTTCTTTCTCCCCTCCCCCTCTCTCTCTCTTTGAGTTTGTTTCTGCTTATGTTACTTCTCTCTTTTTCAGGATCCGTCTATCTCTCTCTCTCTCTCTCTTTCTCATTCCTAATTCTATACCTCTACGGTTTTTCTCTTTTTCTCCCTTGATCTTTCGTGAAGTATTTTAAACTCTCACCGACACCCACAATGTTTCTGAACCTCTTGTGACTTCAGACTTACCATCGCCTTCCCGAATACACATTTCATTTTCTTTAACATTCGAACAAGCGAAAAATAATCATTTTCATTACAAGCAAAATATTCGACAATCCTTCATTTCGACAATGAAACGCTTTGCAACGAATCAATCGACAATAGATAAATCTATAATTAAACAGAATTCGTGTTAAATGTAGAAAGTCTTGGTTTGGGTGTTAGACGAGTTATACGGTGTGTGGCCAGACTGAATGGAGAGCCTTACAAGACGATTCTCGATGGAAACAACAAGTGTGAGTTGTGTTAACTTCTGAGATGTACTCTTCTTGAATTTTCTTAAATCGTTCTCCGTATACAGGAAACAGAAAAGCCAGACAAGGTGTCTTCTTGTTCGTTAAACCGACCTTTTGAAGAAAGGCTTTGTCTAGGTACCTCCACTGTTTCGCGGGAAAAACAGCATAGCAAAAGGCCACAAACTTAACGAAAATAAAGTTTTATTGTCAAAATGTTGATGTTATTATTAAGAGGAAAGATCAAAGAATCTTTAAATTATTTTTTGAATTTTTTCAGTTCTTTCTAACACGTTCGAAATTTTGGTTCAAATGCTTGTTTTGTTTACATCATCGTCTTCTACAAAGTTTAACATTGATTTTTTTGCGCTTTTTTTCTGTTGAAAACACATTAATTTGAAAATTCTTGCACAAATCAAATAATTGTCCGATTTTAATGAAAATTTTAGATCTTATTCACAAATGATGAAATTATTTTTGAAATGTATTTCTTAGAACATCTTGGTAATTTTTTTTTAATGTGTTACCCACCACTTACTTAATTTCATAAAATTTCGCCCAAAACCTTCTTATTTAATGAAATTATTTTTTTTTGTTAAAAGTAGGAGTCATTGAAGACTGTAAATCACCTACTTTTTTTTTCAAATTTGCACCATTTAACTGAAAATCTGCTCTGAGTTGAAAAAGTTGTGAATCCAATAAAACAATGACATTACTTAATTAGAAAAGATTTTAATTGTTTTTGTAAATAATTAATATTAAGGACATTATTGTCTGAAGAAATAAAATTTTCTGATGAATAATGAATTTTTACAAGAATTTTTTCATTTTTGTTTCTTTTTACATTTTAATTATAATAATCTATAATAGTTTAAAATCGTGTAAAAGTCTGTATTGGGGTTTTTTATTTGATGTGATATGGTAATTAAGAAAATTTAAAAAATTTTTAAGAACCATAAAGAGAGTAGATAATGATTGACATTGCATTTAAATATTTGAAGATTAATGTTTACTGGAAAGCATGGAGCCGGAAGCGAGTTCCACAAGCAAGAAATATTATTAAGGAGCAAGATCAATATAAGAGTAATCAAGAAAACGATTGACATTGCATTTAAATATTTGAAGATCAATGTTGGCTGGAAAGCAAGAAGCCAAGAATAGAGTTTCATAAGAGGAAATTGCGAGAAAAGAAGCTATTAACAAGGAACTGTCGATTACACCTAGCCAATTCAAGTGCTAATTTATGAGACCTTATTGCCAATTTAGTACTGAGCTTAAGTTCATGAGGTTTAGGAACGCTAATCCGAACAATTACCATAAACTGCATTCGACGAAAAATTCGACGATAAATTTTAATGATTAAACTATCCCCCGGTTCACACTCCACCCACATCTTTTAAACAGGTAAAGAGGCTAATTTCTTGTTCCCTGTTTAAGATGTGGTTTCCGGCTTTCTTTTTGCCAATCTTCTTACTCTTTTCTTTTTTTTCTTTTTTTTTCTTTTTTTTCTCAATTAGAGTAGATAGACTAAACTATCGCCCGGTTCACACTCCACCCACATCTATTGAACAGGTGAAGAGGCTCATCACTTGTTCTCTGTTTAGGATGTGGTTTCCGGCTTTCTCTTTTCCAATCTTTTTACTCTTAAGTAGCTCCCTGCGCATCAGTGGCATTACCGCCTTGCTTGGGGGTGATATGATTAATATATATATATATATATATATATATATATATAAGTGTGACAATAAAGCTTTGAGCACATCGTGGTTTGGGTAAATATTTGGCAGTGAGTCACGTTTCCTCTCGTAAGTGTCTTGTTGTTTTAAATATCGCTTTTCGCGGAGAAATTGCTCTGTCAACAAGAGTTCTAGTACGTCTATTTACTTTATACGACAGTAGTCCTGTTCAATCATTTTCTAGCTTCCCTAGGTTCCTATGCAATAGCGTCCGGTCCCACAGCCAACACCATCATCAGTACTTTGACTGCGTTAATTAGCGAGGGAACTCAAAGGCAGAAATGACAACCTCAACCATGCTAATCTATCGATTCGGCATTGTGTTGCTTTAATTATTCGTCATTGTCCATTTGGTGGACTTTCAGTTAGCTAGGTAACAGCCGAAAACCACTGAATATGGCGTGGGTCTGCTTAAGTCTGTGCCCCAAACAATCTTCCTCGGGTTTTGAATTTAGAGTTTTCCGTTTCTACTCATACCCTGTCTGCTCTGCTATTATACCCATATCTGGAGGAAAAAATATGGATTCATACCTTTGCCAAGGATAATTGCACCTAAGTGAACGTGACGATCTCGACTGGAATTCGAACTCGACTCTACGATTCTTTAATGCGTGCCGTTCTCCTTTACCCTGTCGTGATTCTTGGTATTAGTTTTGACTAAAAATTCAAAAGCATACTGTAATCACACAAATTCATTTCGACTTTTATAAAATGCCGTTAAATAAGATGCAAACATCTGTGGTTATATCGCTGCCCCTCTAAACCTAGAGGATGTGCCATTAAAGACGGTGGCTGTCCAATTTAGCTGGCTTTTTCTGTCCTGATAATGTTGGCCTGGACATCTACCGTCAAAATAGCGGTGGGGTAGCTAAAATCGAGTAAGGTTTCGTCTGTCGGGGAAGGGATTGAAGATTGGAATATGAGTCATCGCTAACATGGCCGTGCAAACGTAATCAAAGGCTCACGACTGGACGAGAGAACAAAACCTGAAATGATTACTAGAAGATGGAAGATGCGTAGATAAAGTTTTAAAAATTTGGAATAGCAGCAGAAAAAGAATATGACGTAAAGAGACAGAAAAAATTGAATGAAAAATAACTAAATAAATAAAATGATGAAAAACGTAGCTGTTAACGAGCTTCCCTTCTTGAGAAAATCTCAAAACTCAGCAAAACAATTTCAATTTATTTTATCGCGAGCGTCACTCTGGACAAGGCCTGGTAGCCACTCGAGGTAGTTGGTTGGTTGTAAAATAAATAACACAGGCCCAATCACAATAATAGTCTAGTCTAGACATTAAAACAAAATCTCTTCTTTTATGTGCCGTGTCCCTTCAGGATAAAGAGATCATGGTTCTCCACATTTTCCTAATCTTCGTTGCTCTTAATATACTTTGCTCTGTTATTTCTTCCAAACCTTGCTCTGTCATCTATTTGTTTAAGCCTATCAAGTATGTCACGCTTGCTTTCCCTCTGTTTTTATTTCCCTCTATCAGCCCTGTGATTATTAGATTCTCCTAGCCCTAATAATAAGTGTCCCAGCTGTCTCTTCTTGATATTAAGTAAAAATTAACTTTTCGTTTGCATTTTCTCCAAAACCTTATTATTGCTCACATGTTCGGTCCATGGTATTCTCAGCATCCTTCTGTAGAACTTGATTTCTGTTTCTTAGAGTCTCTCCTTCATCTTTGAGGAGATTGTCTAACATTCACTGCAATATAGGAAGAGAGATATCACATAACAGTCCAATACTCTTTTCTTTGTTTCCAACAAAATCTTCCTGTCTCCCAATACTCTGCTTAGCTTTTGAAATGGGTTTGAAGTTTTAAAATGACCCTTGTATTTTAAGTTTTAAAATGACCCTTGTATTATTTTAGAGACGACAAAAATGGTTATGATACAGTTCAAGTTGGGATTTATCCGCCTCCCCACGAGGACAGATTTATGGGAGTCGAGAGGAATATGTCAGAGCGATCCACGATTGTATTTTTAGTGCAATGGGGAGGTGCTGCTCTGGAATCTGCAGGGACCAGGACCATTTTCATCATGCTTTCTACTCTCCTACGTTGAAAGATGAAATACTTATGTTTGAAGCACTTGTTCTAGAAAGTAAGTTTAGATCGAAAACAAAAAGTCCTTATTTTTTTATTTTATTCCTCTTCTTGTCTTTTGTTGTCACTTTTTGCTTGATTTTCACGTACCGGAACGTTAAAAAGTTAAAAACACTGACCACACCAACCATCCATTGGAAAGAGAAAAGAGAATCTTCCAAACCCCAACATGTTTTGCGATCGATTTTTAACCAGGTCTTTGTTCGATAATAATTTTTATAATTAATTTACCTCAAGATAAAACTGTGTTAATTAAAATTTTAAGTTTTAAAATGACCGTTGTAATTTTTTTTTTATAGATGATAAAAATGATTATGATGTATTGTAGTTCAAGTTGGGATTTATCCACCTACCCACAAAAGGGTAGATTTATGGGAGTCGAGAGGAATATGTCAGAGCGATCCATGATTCTATTTTTAGTGCGATTGGGAGGTGCTGCCATGGAGTTGGAATCTCCAGGGACCAGGACCATTTGCTTTTTTGTGCTCTATCTTGCTCGAAATACAAGAGAGCTGATCCCAACCAAAGAGCCAGGAATAAGAAATATTAAAAAAGTTTAATTTAATTGCAAACTGAGTATGAAACGATTTGAAGAAAATATATTTATGGTAAGTAAATAAATAATTAATTATTGAATTGATTGTCTTAACTCTTTAAATGTATGAACTTTAACTACACAGTTGACTGCAAATTCTTAGTTAAACAGAAATACACACTATGCAATATTACAAATAATACCTAATTCAAATGTTTATCCTCGATATATTCTTTCATTAATTTTTTTCTCGAGGATTGTGCTTGAATTTAAAATTATAGACAGATATTAAGAAACTTTCTTGCACATTTAAAATCTGACATTAAAATGTGTATATTGTTCAAGCTTTTGAAATGGGTCATTGGCCATATTAATGCGCCTTCGGATCTCAGTGTCGCATTGTCTGTCCTCTGTTAGAGCACTTCCCAGGTATTTAAATTTCAGCACCTGCTTGATTTTAGTATCCCTGTCCTGTAATTGGCATTTTGAAATCCTCCTTTTGCTGATCCAAAGCAGTTGCAGTTAGTCTAAAGTATTTCTACAGACGTCACGGTGAATGTCCTCAGCAGGACATAATATCGTAACCTCCAGAATACAAGTTATAACAGGGTTACAAACTAAGAGACAGAGTTTATGCGGATATATCTTCTTTGGAATCGGTACACAGAGGCTGCTTCGTTGCAATGTCCGTAGCATGATGAATGATGTTTAGAATTAGTGAATCTAAGGAATGTAGTCCATCTGAACACTTTCCATAGAAAATATCGAGAGTGTAAGGAGAGGCTTGCGATGTTTCGACCATGAGAAAGGCGTTGTAAGGGGGAAAATGATAAGTCACCAACAAGGACACAGATACGCTTTGGGGCTATATCGAGATTGGAAACTGAAGATTGGCTAGCTGCAGCTCAAATACGGCAGCAGCACACCACTTTAGCGTCTCTTGTAACATGATGACTCAGGCGTTTACGGGAGCGATACAAGGGCTGACCATTTTTCCAGAGTCTCTTTTAGAGATGCATCGTATGTCAGTCAGTTAAGTGCCATACGAGATACACGTTTAGGCGATCATGTCTCGAAAGAGACATGACTGACTAGGCAGAATATTATCCTGCAGTAGGATAATAACTGCTTTCTGCAGTAGACTGGTTGCCAGCCAAGTCTATAGAAACAAATCTGTCCTGTTATTTGACTCATAGCTAGAGGGAGAAGAGATGTATTACATCATTACGTATGAATTAATGGGGGATCAGTTTATTACTTCATAACAACAGAAAACCGATCCCCCAATTTATGACCAGTATAAGCCTTAAATCATGATTCCAACTATTATATTCAGTCAGTCAGTTAAATGCCATACGGGTTATACAAAAGAGACATGACTGACTGGGCAGAAGATTATCCCGCAGTAGGTTGCCATTGCTTTCTGCAGTAGACTGGTTGCCGACCAAGGCTATAGAACCCAATCTGTCCTGTTATTTAACCCATAGCTGGAAGGAAGAGACGGATTAATAGCTTTCTCATCGTATGTACACTCCCATTTAGTATATCTTTAAGACCTTAACCTACACTTTGTATAGAAAGCAGTTATGGACTATAGATCTTGTCTGGTTGATCATCATTACGGCTTCTTCTATGTGCCTTGCCTTTTCAGAACGTAGAAGTTCGGCCTTTCACGTCTCCCAATCCCTGGTGCCTCTTAGCACGCTTTCTCTTGTAACACCACGCAACCAACTGCTCAGGCATTTCGAATATGTTATCCCCTGCTTTCCTCTGTTTCTTTTTCACTCGATCTGCCCTGTTAGTATCAGATTCTCCAAGCCCTCCTTCCTCATTGCAGGAAACTTTAGTTGTCTCTTCCTGATGCTCAGTATTAACTTCTTTTTCGTTTCCATCCCTTCCAAAACCTCATCATTGCTCACATGCTCGGTCCATGAAATTCGCAGCATCCTTCTGTAGAACCACATTTCAATTGCTTCATCTTTTTTCTTCCTCTTTGATGATATTGTCCAGCATTCCCTGTCAGACTGAAGAACTGACATCACATAGCAATCCAGTAATCTTTTCTTTCTTTCTAGAATATAAATGTATAGAAACTAGCATGGCCACAAAATGAGGGATCAGTTTTTATATTGATTATAATATAGAATGGATCCCATATTTTATATATACATTGTAAATTTTTATAAACAGATGGAAAATAGATTCTTCTTTTATGTGTCATGTCCTTTCAGGACGTAGGCGATCATGGCTCTCCACGTCTTCCTATCCCTGGTGGCTCTGAGCACACCTTCTCCTGTTACACCATGAAACCCTCGTTCCCTCATCCACCTGATTAGGTGCTTCAAATGTGTTATCCGTTGCTTTCGGCTGTCACTTTTTCCCCTCTATCTGGCCTGTTAGTATCAGATTCTCCAAGCCCTCTTTCCTCATTGCATGTTCCAGGAACTTCAGCTATCTCTTCCTGATGCTCACTATTAATTTCCTTTTTGTTACTCTCATTCCCTAATCCTCATTATTGCTCACATGCTCTACCCATGATATCCGCAGCATCCTTCTCTAGAACCACATTTCAAGGTGCTTCAATTTTCTCCTTCATCTTTGATGATATTGACCAGCCATCATGGTTATATTGAAGAACATCATTACGTAGGAAGTTCAATTCGAACTGGATCACTTATATTTCTGAGTATTAAATAAAAAAGGCGCTTAACAATAAAGTAATGCTTAATGAGATAAAGAGTTCCGTGTTTGAATCTCACTGGATCTCTCATTTTTACATTGTGTCAGAACTAAGGAAATCATCTAAATCTAAAGTTATTTATAAATGGAATATTGTCTGTGTGTCTGTGTATGTGTGTGTGTGTGTGTGTGTGTGTGTGTGTGTGTGTCCGTTACCTATAGACTCCAAAACGGCCGAACCGATTTTCTTGAAAATTTACACACTCTGAGAGTGTTCGTAGCTAGGTTTTGTTTCGAGGTACCCCAGATAAATATCGAACATCGATAATCGAAAAAATCGGGTTATAGAAGGAGTGGTCCGATTTTAATCAAATTTAAAACACTCATAGACAAAGACATAAGAAACGATATTCAGAAGTTTCAAGGTTGAAGTTCTTACAATAGTGCAGAAAATCGATAATATATATATATATATATATATATATATATATATATATATATATATATATATAGAAAAGGCAAGATGTTTATGTGTGTACCTGTTTATCTGCCTGTATGTCTGTATTTTTTCATCCCTTTTATTTTAGTTTTTACTTTGGGTTTGGCTCTAAGTAGGTATAATTGTAGTTCTTAGTCTCAGCCATGATACCATTTACTCAGAGGACTTATTTAGCCTTCAAAATTCAGTTTACGACAAAATAAACTTATTTGATATCGATAATAGGAAATCAAAATTTGACTTACATCCATTCATTTTTCTTTCAGTCTACGGTTTCGCTTTATCTGGAAACAACTATTGCTTTTTATTCTTTCGTGCCAACGTCCAAAGAGCCTGAGCTCCAGGACCATGGATTAGTTTTAAGGGTTTCATTACACCCGAGCAACGCCGGGCTATGCTGCTAGTTATCGATAACAAAAAAGGCGCAACACCGTAGACTAATGATAAGTTGAGCATTACTCCTGATCAGTGATTTCAATGCTCCATCGGCTCCCCAAATATGAATTCTTGTACGAGGATTAAGCAAAATATTATAGACGCCAACATCGCCAGCTAGCTAAATAATGACTAACGAGATAATTTAGGTGAACATTAATTCTGTATAGTGTTTTAATGTTCAGTGGGCACTCCATAATTGTCACCTTGCGTCGGGATTAAGCAATACTTCGCAAATGATAACGACTCCACTGAATGGAGCTGTGTTTAAAGTACTCCTCTAGATGACCATTTGTCTTGACTAATAAATTCAATGCAATTGGATAACCAATTTTCCGGCTTTGCGTCAGGGTTAAACAAAACATCCTCGCTCTTATAAAAAGGACCTCTGTGTATTTATCCATATATATATATATATATATATATATATATATATGCTCTCATTACGATTGAGCTCTCTAGAGAAGATACTTTTAAAAACAGTTTCCACTTCTACGATATATGCATTACTCTTCAGGAATGAATTGAGTTCTTTCGGTGACTGGCGTGTGTATACGCTGCTTGTATAAAACGCGTTAAAATTTCCCTTCTCTGATTCCATGCGCCTATGGCTTAGTGGATAGCGCCTCCGACTGACACCAAATCGGTTGAGTGTCAATCCCTGCCAGAAGCAAATGGATGTGTCTAGCCACACTGATGAGCTGGGATACAGTGAAGAAGGCTTGTATGTGGATGACTAATATATTATGCTCTAATTACGGTTGAGCTCTCAAGAGAATATAATTTTAAAAAGAGTTTCCACTTCTGCGGTATAAGCATTATTCTTCAGTAATGAATTGAGTTCTTTCGGTGACTGGCGTGTGTATACACGGCTTGTATACATGTTAAAATTTCCCTTCTCTGATTCCATGCGCCTATGCCTTAGGTAGCAACACCGACTGACACTAAATCGGTCGAGTTTCGATTCCGGCCAGAAGCAAGTGGATGTCTAGCCACACAGATGAGCTGTGAAACAGTGAAACAGGCTTGTATGTGGATGACTAATTGATTGAGCACACTGGAAGAGTGGTAGACTTTGACAAACAGTAGCTACCCTGGCATGTACTCATCGCTCATTCAGTAATTAATTAGAGCACTCTGGCTAGGGGGCGTGTATAATGATAATATACACGCTAAAAAGTCTGCCTTCTTCTACCGAGCACCCATAGCCCAGACTGACGTCAATTCGGTCGGGTTTCAATCCTGGATTAAAAGCAATCGGAGTCTTACCGTACTGATGAGCTGTGATACAGCGAAACAGATTTGTCTGCAGATTACTATATATATATATATATAGGTATTTCAACATATCAGTTCACAGTATGCAGTTCGAGGTATGCATTGCTTTTACCACGTGCTTGCTCTTTAACAGTGTCTTTTTTATTTATCTGTTTTTTGCAATAAGTCGTCAAGTCGTGAAGAATATATATATATATATATATATTATCTTTATTATAATGGTGCGTATATATATATATATATATATATATCCGTACCATTATAATGAATACAATTATATACACACACACACACACACACACACACACACACACACACACACATATATATATATATATATATATATATATATATATATATATATATTCTAAACATATGCTATTAAATATAAGAGACAATGAATTTATATTATGTTTAATCATGAGCCGTTCTAAATGTCGTATTTTTGCTTTAATTTCAGTTGAAAATAAAGACAAAAATTCTCCAACATTTGGATAATTATTTATTGATTTTCTTCTAAGCTTTCGGCTCACATGAGCCATCTTCAGAGAGGTTGTTTAGACTGAAATATTATAAAATCCACCATCACCGACGATTTTATTTTGTGTTGACATAAAACTCCGCTTGGCAACGGCAATAGTTACCAAAAATAATAAACGCAGTTCTTAAGTTTGCGATGCGGTTTTATGACGTCACACCGCGGGATAGCGCGAAATGACAACAAAACCATCTAGTCAAATGCAATGTAATATGTTATTTCCTGTTTTAAAGTTGATTTTATTGAGTGTTGGTTGTCTTGATTTGATGTACATGGCCTCCAATATCTGCAGGTTCCTCTTACTGTGTGTATGAGTAAGGATCACCGTATTGTTGACCAAAATCTGTCTGATATTACCTACATGTTTTTCAGAGAAATGTTGTTTAATAGTACTCTGATCAGAAAGATGACATGTAAGTCTACGAGAGAGCGTGGTTGTGGTAAAACCAATATATGTACTAGGTTTTTGATTAGTATCAGAGATGCAATCTCTGAATGGGCATGTAAATTGGTACACTACATTGGTTTTTTGTAGAGAATTTAGTTTAGTGCTTGTTGGGTTATTATAGACTATGAGGTCAATTGTTTTAAACTTTTCATAATATATAATGAGTTTAATATATATATATATATATATATATATATATATATATATATATAAATTAAAGTAATTTTTCAAAATTCAAACATGCTGAATGAACATTTCAACATGAAATCTCTAAGAAAGAATTCACATCTCCTCAGCAGACAGTTCTATATCCAAATGAAGAAAAGCAGGGTTAGGAAGGGGGAAAATAATAAAGAACGGTTAAGATTGTAAGTGAAGAGATGGGAGATTGGCACGTCTTGCATAATAGACGGAGAGAATATAGGAAATGGGAGGTCGTTAACTTGCGACTTGGGTAAAACAAACAGAACATAAAGGGAAGGGGTGGAATATAAGAGTGTATAGAGAAAAAAAACCAAAGGAGGGAAAAAGGAAAGAAAGAAAGAAAAGGAGAGAATATCAAATATTAAATAGAGAACCCTCGATACATGTCAAATACGTTTAACTTTAAATGTTTAAAAGGGTTAGAGATTTGTAAACTTATTTGAAAAAGTATATTTAGGGTAAAACTAAATTAGAAATTAAATTAAGTTTATTTAATTAAAGATATTTTTAGGTATAGACGGACTAAATAACACTTAAGTACAATTATACATTTAAAAAAATTATTAAAAGGATATCCGCTAATAAAGTAGAAAGGGGTTTAGTAAAGGTCTCCCTATTTTATATTTTATATTTTATAAAGATAGGCAATTAAAGAAGACTGGAAGAGGAAGGTAAAGGGGTTTAATTATTTTTAAAGTTAAAATTTAAAAATTTATCATAAAACCTTAAATTTATATTTATATCCGAAAATCTAAAAATTAGGAATTTAAAATTTTGAATTTAAAATTTAAGATTAAGTATTCAAAAATCTGGCTTTATGGCGGCACTTACTAATAAATTCCTTTCTAAGATTCAGGAGCAGGTGCTGGTAAGGATACTTCAATATTAAAATTTTTTCTAGTAAACACAGACAGCACCTATCACGAAAATTCCTCGGAATACGGGCTGAACCTATTAGTTTCCAGCTAATTTCAGGATCCAGCCCTTCCTCTTTCATTTGCCAGGATATCCGTGAAAGGGCTGTCTGGTACTTTTGACCCGTGTTCGAAGATGAATACCTGTGGTTATAAAATCTCTGCTTAAAAGGTCCAGCGGACATACCAATATAGGTTCGGTAGTTATTTTTATTGTTTGAGGGAGAAATGCGGGCTTCATAAATCACCTGGGTTGATTGACATTTGCCTTCCACCGGGCAGGCGTCCACAGAGCTACAGTTGCATTCATTCAAAATTCCGGCCCAGAATCAGTATTGCGTAATTTCATTAGAATACTTCTGTTATGGGAATTAATGAGGTTGTCTATATTTGGGTGCAAGAATAGCTGATTTTAATGGTGTACCTAATAAAAATTTTCCGTAAAGGATTACTGTTATTAAAATTTTTGTCTATTAATTTGAGAAAACATTTCCCGATATTGATATTAGTTAATTTACAATAAGGAGGGTTAAACCAAATTATCTTTTTTTTCTACAGTTTCTTTTATTTTTAGTTTTAGATGATTCGGGGTTTATTGTATGTTTATTATATGTTAATTTGTTTTTATATCCGCTTTTTTGAAGGGTCTTATTGTATATATCTTTACTTGCGTTTAAAACTTTAATGTTTTAATGATAATTGGTTAATTCTATTATTCACTATATTGGGTATCTGTTTTATAATATTTTTGTTGGTGGTTGGATAAGATATTAATATAAGTGAGGGAATTATTTTCTTTGAAAAATAGCTGGTAGGGTCCGTCATTTAAATTAAGGGTGATATCTAGATAGTTTACAATTTTAAGATTAGAAGTAACTTCAACCTTAAAACCGAGATACTTTAGGGCTCTAATTATGTTTTTGTGTATTCTATTTGTATAGGGCACTTTGGAATTAGGGATAAATATTAATCCATCATCCCGATATAGGCCTACATGTTTTGGGTCTAAAAAGCCTACTTAGAACATCTAAAATATAAATACCTACAAGATCTGCTACCTGGGCTGCATCATACGCTCCCATAGGGACATCAAATCTATCCTTTGGTCCGTTTGTCCATGTGGAATTGTTAAAGTTATTATATATATAATAATAATAATAATAATAATAATATAATATATACATATATATAATAAAGATAATTATATATATATATATATATATATATATATATATATATATATATATATATATAATTACTTGATTATTTAGTTTTTGGTCATAATAAAATTAGACGAGTACACAGTTGTATAAAAACGAGTTCAATACAATTATAATTTAGAACTTTTGAATATTTTTCATTTGTAAACGAAACGTGGGTTGCCTAATATGACTCGTTTACAAATGAAAAAAAAAAGAGTATATATATATATATATATATATATATTGTAACGGTTAATGAACTAGTTCGAGTGGGTAGTGATTTCGTCACAGTAGGCATGCCATAATGTGCCCCTTGTACCAAGGCTAAAGAAAACATTTTAAATAATATAGTTGTCACTTTGTGGGGTAACCGTTAACGAGCTAGTTTGTGTGGCCTTATATTCTGTGTAGTGATTTCTTATCACAGTGGGTGATTTATATATGTCTAGTACAATTTATTATTGGGTTCGACTCTCACCGAGTACTCTATTAGTGTGGCCTTTTGCCTAACTAAATTCGTAAATAATATCATGTGATATCGTCTCGGTGGAACTTCGCAATAAGAAATCTTTTAGATAAACACTTCGAATAAATAAACAACATCAGCGAAGATGAAATAAAAATTTCTAGCCGAAAAAATATAAATGATGAACACACACATAAAAAAAATTAAACGCAGTCATTATATCAAAAAAAGCCTCCATTTTTTTTAACAACTTACTTATATCGACACGTAAGTAAACATGTTTATAGATTTCAGGAAATTTCAGTGAGTGCAAAAAAAAAACATATTAATGCATTTGATTTATTGCCGAATATGATTGAACAGAGGAGAGCCATCAATCGGACAATACCTCCTCTTCACACTAAAATGAGACAGTTAATTTATTTTTTGGTGCCTGTCCGTTATACAAAGCGTCGCAGGCCTTTTTGCTAAGTTTTTTTTATGAATCAAAGGAATAAAAAAAAATAGCTTATTTTTGCTATTTTCAATAGGATTTTAGAAATGTGTATTGCGCCGACAAATCAGTTGTCATTGACGATTTTTTCCCTTGTCTTTGAAAATGTTTGACATTCCGTTCATTGGAAAAATTCCGAGATCAAAGAATTAACGATGACCTTAAGATTTTGGCAAGAAAGGAAAAGAAAGTGGACAGACTTTAGTGACAACCACCCTGATAATATCTAAGCATCTTATCTACCAATATAGTTAAGAGATTACTTAAAAGCTGAATTAGTAACAAGATCGAGTCTGAAACCATTTTAGACGTTCGCATTTACGAAAAAGTCAGTGATTTATGGTTTATAGAATTTTTAATTTGTGAATTTCGTAGTTGACGCAGCTAAACCCTCACGCTTGCACTAACGTACTTTGAAAATTTTCATCATTTTTGTATTAAGTTAAGTGAATAGACAGAGTAAAGTGTGTATTTTACTATATATATATATATATATATATATATATATATATATAACAGAAATTAACGAAGATTAGCGAAACTGGTTATAAAAAACGACAATTTTAAAATGATTTGTTTGAACATTATTTTTGATCGATACTCGTATTTAAGTAGATATTAGACTCATAATCAAACAGAATTATATATTTAGTCCTACCGGTCTGATTATTTACGATAATCATCATATTACGGAAATTAACGAAGATTAACGAAACTGGTTATAAACAACCGACAATTTGAAATGATTTGTTTGAACATTATTTTTGATCGATACTCGTATTTAAGTCGATATTTTGTTTATAATCATACAGTAATATATATTTATTTCTACTGGCCGGTATGTATATAATAATATATATATATATGAGAGTCATTCAATAAATAAGGTGAATTTTTCGGTATATGGACTTCTAATACAGATAGAAGCTTACTTTTTTAAAACTTTTTTCTATTACTTCTTTTTCAAATGGATTTAATTCTTTTTGCAGATTAAAAAAAAAATTTGAGAATTATGGAGATTAAAAAGATGGTCGACCAAAAAGCATGCTCCAAGATTGAACAGAGGTCAGTTATCAGGTCTTTTGTTGCTGAAGGGTGCAAACCATTTGAAATTCATATGAGAATGTCAACTGTGTATGGTGCCACATGTTTCAACCAAAAAAAAAGTCTACAAGTAGGCTAAATTGTTTAAAGCAGGACGGTGCTGTATTGAGGATGAAGACAGGCCTGGGAGGCCTACAGAAGTGAGGTCTCCTGAGATGATCGAATCAGTCAATGACCTCATTCAGTCTGACATTGCAAAGACTTTGATCCTATCTTTTGGGACAGCACACAAAATTGTCCATGATGACCTTGACTATTCGAAGGTCAGCAACCGGTGGGTGCAAAAATGTTTACTGCAGAGCACAAACAGAAGAGGGTCGAGTTATCCCAGCGGTATCCCTAGAAAGCGTTCACGAGAGGCACGAGATTTGAAAGTGACAATGAAGTCAAAAGTGCTTTAAGCGATTAGCTGAGACATCAGTCCAAATTTTTTTACGCTAAGGGAATACGGAAGCTTGTGCACAGATGGGAAAAGTGTGTGACACTGCTGGGAAACTACGCTGAAAAATATAAAAAAGTAAGCTTCTATCTGTATTAGAAGACCCTAAATCGAAAGATTCGCCTTATTTATTGAATGACCCTCGTATATATAATATATATTATTATAATAATATATAAAAATATTTATACCGGTTGGAATAAATATATAATACTGCTTGATTATAATCAGAATATCTGCTTAAATACGAGTATCAATCAAAAATAATGTTCAAACAAATCATTTTAAATAATCGGTTGTTTATAATCAGTTTCGTTAATCTTCGTTAATTTCCGTAACATGTTTACATTTGTTGACATTACGATACATTTTAGAGCAGATATGGTCATTACGATGAATTCGAAAATTGTGTTATTGGCTTAATTTGACTTCCTTTAGACTGATCGTCATTTGTGGTCGAGAGGTCGAAGGCGCGCCAGATCACTTGGTAGGGTGGCAGGTTCGAATTCTGCCGAATGACACACATTTTTGTAACAAAAATTTATCTTAAATAATCAGGCCGGTAGAAATAAATGTATTTCCAGTTGCAATCATATACGCGCAAATACCCTTGGGAAAGGTATTAATCCGTCTCTTCCCTCCAGCTGTGGGTCAAATAACAGGACAGATTGGGTTCTATAGCCTTGGTTGGCAACCAGCCTATTGCAGAAAGCAATGGCAACCTCATGCGGGATAATCAGTCAGTCATGTCTCTTTCGAGACATGATCGCCCAAGCGTGTATCACGTATGGCACTTAACTGACTGATATATATATATTGTCCGTTCTCATAAATTTCTGTCAGGGACACTAGCCAAATTCTATTACTGAGTTTCTCTTTTTTGTTTGTGATGTAACTATGCTGAGCAGACATTAGTTACAGTTTTGGGAAGAAAACACGAATTCTGGCGTAATCAACACGACAAAACTTCGGTGACTTGCGTGTGAGCAACACACATCAACGTCTCTCAAAAGTTTCGTCTACGCTCATTTCACTCGAGAAGCTTGGGTCGGCCAGCGGTATGTTTATTAGCACTTTCCAAAAGTGGCGCGTTCTAGGTTCACCTCTCCTGACGTATCGTCCCTGGTAAGATTCGAAACCAGATTTCACGTCATAAAGCGAATAGTCTTAGCACTCGATCGCGGGTCCATACATATCTGGCTGCTGTGCGCTCACGCGTGGGTCGGTGTTGATGTGTGTGTTTAACATGTAATATCTATATAAGTCAGAGAGAAAAAAAATTGTAATTAGAAAAGCAAAAAAAGGGGGGGGATTAAATAAACTATCAATATTTATTCTATAATAAATTCTATAATAAATCTATAATGACATCCAGAAACTGAGGTAAAGATTTGAACAAATGTACTTCCCAGCATTCAGACATTTCCCACTACTCAAAAAATTAATTATAAAATGTTAATTAAAAGATTAATTAAAAGAAGAAGGAAGAAAATATAAAATGGAAAAGCGAAACGTAAGGCGGTGACAATCTTTCAATGAAAAGAAGATGGCAACAAACAATTGAAAAGAAGCGTAAAGAGATTTAGTCGATTGAAAAAAAAAGTGAGACGGTTTAACGATTAAAAAGAAAGAGAAAAGGTGAGTAAGGAGGCGGATAGACGATAGAAATGAAGAGAAAAAGTGAGAAAGGAGACGGTGACATGATTGAAAAGAAAAGAACAGGAGAGTAAGGAGGCGGATAGACGTTAGAAATAAAGAGAAAAGAGAGTAAAGAGAAGTAGACGATTGAAAGGAAAAGAACAGGCGAATAAAGAGACGGATAGACGATAGAAATGAAGAGAAAAAGTGAAAAAGGAGACGGTGACACGTTTGAAAATAAGAGAACAGGAGAATAAGGAGGTGGATAGACGATGGAAGTGAAGAGAACAAGAGAGAAAAGAGATGGATAGATGATTAAAAAGAAAGAACAGGAGAATAAGGAGACGGTTAGACGATTGAAAAAAAGAAAAAAGGAGAGTAAGGAGACGGTTAGACGATTGAAAAAAAGAAAAAAGGAGAGTAAGGAGACGGTTAGACGATTGAAATGAAAAGAAAAGAAGAGTAAGGAGACGGTTAGACGATTGATAAAAAGAAAAGAGGAGAGTAAGGAGACGTTTACACGATTGAAAAAAAGAAAAAAGGAGAGTAAGGAGACGTTTACACGATTAAAGAGAAAATAAATGGATAGTAATAAAATGCTTATAACTATTAAAAAGAAGAAAAGAAGAGAATAAGGTGACGGTATATGAATGCATCACCAAGGAAAAAGAGTGAGAATTTATCGAATGTAAGTCAAGGAGAGTCAAAAAAAGAGCAAAACTGAGCAGATGAAAGAGCAAACTTGACAGGAAACCTATTTCGTTAGCATTTTCTACTAAAAAGTAAAATAATTAAAGAAAAACATGGAACAAGCGAAGCTTCTAGTTGCATCGAGTCAACACCATGTTGCCACGATGTCTGTACGATTGTGATCACAGCTAAAGAAATGCGGACAGAATGATTTTTTTTATTCATTTGTCAATATAACTTACACTTGTCAATAAATTAAAACCTATCTCCAAGATAAATTCTAGGTGGGAAGATGTGTACTTTTTTATGTGTGCATTCGTGCCCACTGAGCAATAGTTTTTCTCTTCTTCATTTTTTTGTGTCATCAATTTCTTTATTCGTAATGTTTCGTGCAATGCAAGTTTGACTTTGCCGAAGAACAAGACGAGAAACTGCGTGAGTCGACCGATGCACACGCAATAATAGAAGAACGGCTTCACTGGATTGCACACATTCCTGTGCACGCAATTTCATTTAATACTAAGACTTCCAAAGCTGCACAGGCATGACAGACAAGAACGCGTAATCTCATACAGACAGCCGTCTGTACCTACCGTGTCTAGGGTTCCTAACTTGATTTAATGGAGTCGATCCTTCTTGGGAATCACTCTCTGTAGCAATCTTAGATAATATTTGTAAATAAATTTATTGCTATTGCTTTATATCACGGTCAAATGAATTCTTCATTATTAATGTGATTGTATTACAAGTATTATAGCATCCTATTAACGTTGCTTGTTATTGCAACACTCTGAGAAAAATCTTGAGAGTTGATTTAAGAAACTCTTCTATATAAACCTTGGGCACCTCGATATGGTATAATGGCTGGCAAGATTGTCTTGAGAGATCAACTGCGACTGAGTAGAGAGTTCGACCACCATAACTTCGGTCTTAGGATTTAATTTTTCTTCCTTCTCACCCCCAAACTATGCATAAATAATCTATTTGAGATCATAAAAGAAAATGGTACAAACAAAGATTCGATTCGCATTGCACGCATGTTCCCATAAGCGCTAACCTTTGGCATATAAATCTCTGGGGATTCAGTAAATATTAGTTTATCCCATAAGTTCGTAAACACTTGCGAAATGGGTCTATCTGGTCCAGCACAATCGAGACAAGCGAAGGGTTCAGAAAGGGCAAGAGACATCATCAGTTTCAAAACAAGGTCGATTCGGCAAGAAAGTTGTGCGTTTGGTGGAACTTTGAAGGAATCGTGCATTTTGAGTTGGTTCTGAATGCTCGTGCCATCAGTGCCGAACTTTACTGTCAGCAACTTGAGCGGGTCTACGAAAAGTTGAAGCAAAAGTACCCGACTCTAATCAACCGAAAGCGCGCTTTGATGCAGCAGGACAATGACAAGTCACCCACCGCCAGGAAGACCAAAGACAAGTTTGAAGAGCTGGACGGCGTTGAGGTTCTGCCGCATCTAGCCTACAGTTCTGACTGTACTCCATCAGATTACGGCCTTTTCCGCTCAATGCAACACTTTCTGAAGGGCCACCGATTCGACTCGTTTGATGAAATCGAGGAAGCGTGTCAAGAATTCTTTGATTCAAAGCCGGCTGAATGCTACTTTGACCAGAACCGAAAGCTTGCAGATCGATGGCAGAAAGTCTTGGAAAATGATGGTCTTTATTTTGAGCAATAATTTTTGTTGTTTTTGCGAGTAAAATTTCAATTTTTTGCAAGTATTTACGAGCTTTTGGAATATATTGACATTAGGTAGGTGTAATGGATTGTTATATGAAGCGTGCCCCTCAATATGTCAGGGAATGCTGGACAATCTCGTCAAAGATGACGAAAAGACTTGAAGCAGTCAAAATGTGGTTCTACAGAAGGATGCTGAGGATACCATGGACCGAACATATGAGCAACGACAAGGTTTTGGAGAGAATAGTAACGAAAAGGAAACTGACACTTGATATCAGAAAATAGACAGATGAAATTTCTGGGACATGTAGGGAGAAAAGAGTGCTTGGAGAATCTGATGTTCACGGGACGGAAATAGGAAAGAAGAGACATGGGAAAGTAACGTGCGACATACTTGATGGACTTGAAGAGATTGGTGGCAGAGCGGGGGTTAGGCGGGTTAACAGGAGAAGGCTACATGGGATAGGGTGATGTGGAAAGCCATGATCACCTACACTCTGAAGGGACATGGTACATAGTAGAAGAATAGATAGCGGATGAATAAATTGAGGAACTGAGTTCTGTTTCCAGTCGAGTTCATTACATGGCCTTTGGAAAAGGTTTGAATCCATTTCATCTCGCCTCCTAGTTATGAATAAATAGTATAACAGCTTTG
Source organism: Ascarosepion bandense (assembly GCA_037127315.1). Lineage (NCBI taxonomy): Eukaryota > Metazoa > Mollusca > Cephalopoda > Sepiida > Sepiidae > Ascarosepion > Ascarosepion bandense. The sequence continues at coordinate 2,374,404 of JBBBDQ010001027.1, forward strand.
TGTAGTAAATGGTGTACGGGAAAAAAAAATCTGAATTAAAAACTAAGCTGAAGAGAGATGGGCTCCGTCAGATGCCCAACTTCTACTGTGAGGCGGTCTCAGTTAGGAATCATCAGTGATCATGGTATTTACATGATTTACACGAGCGCTGTTGTCCTTAACTTTCTTGCTATCATCGACCGATATGCCCTTTGGACTTCAAAAAGCTAACCTACGAGATTTTCTCGTTCCACTACTCATGTATAGGGATATCTGATTTTTTATAGTCCTATCGCCCCAAGCAAGGCAGTTTACTGCAACTAGTGCGTAGAGGGTTACATAGGAGGAAAGTTATGAGAAAGTTATGAGAAACAGGGACAGGTTATAGGGGGTGTCAGGAAGTGAGTAAGAGAAAGATGAGAATACTGACTATCTATCTATCTATCTATCTTGGACTTTTCATATCTACCTTTTTATTATTTTTTTATAATCATATTGCCCCAAGCAAGGCAGTTTACTGTCACTGTTTTGCAAGGGGTTAAATAGTAGGAAAGTTAAGAGAAAGAATGACAGGTTATAGGGGGTGTCAGGAAGTGGGTAACAGAAAGATGAGAATACTGATGAGAGTGGAGTGGACGGAGAAAGGAGCTTGAGAGAGTGGATGCAAGTTAGTGAGATAGGAGATGACTTCTTTTTTTTTTATAATCATATCGCCCCAAGCTTGACAGTTGACTGCCACTGGTGTGCAGGGGGTTACATAGGAGAAAAGTTATGAGAAAGAGGGACAGGTTATAGAGGGTATGAGGAAGTAGGTAAGAGAGAGATGAGAATGCTGATAAGAGTGGGGTGGACGAAGAAAGGAGCATGAGAGAGAGAAGATGTAGGTTAGTGAGATAGAAGATGACTACTGACTTTACATTGAAATTTTTCGAGATTGTAGCTGTTGGGTAAGCAAGTAAACGGAAGGGAATTCCACAGGCAGGAAGTGCGAGAAAAGAAGCTGATAGAGTAGAATTTGTGTTTACATTTTATTGGTTTCACAATAAAAGGGTCGGACCTAGTTGCTAATATTGTGGCTTCAGTAAATTCATACATAGGAAACTGCAGTGAGCTAAGTTTGTCGGAGCAGAAGCCGTGAAAGTATTTGTAGAAAAGACACAGGGACAAAGACCCCTAGGTGGATAGCAGGGGCACCCGATCAGATATGCAGCATTATTCAATGCACGATCGGATGGTAGATTTATATATGAGCTGGATGGTTTCAGACGAGAAAAACTTCCTGACTCTACACAGAGAACCGGATTTAGCTAATGATTCGAGTAGTAATTTTCAGCTATCGCTGGTCCCGATTTCTACTGAGAGGACAACGGACGAAATGTTGTAATACAAACATTAAGTTCATTATAGATAGAAATGGATGTAAGAAAAGATCTATTCAACCTATACAGCGAGACAATTTTGACAGCTTTACAGGTTTTGCCAAGGTTCGTCAACGGAATAATATAAAATATGAAGATAATACAGTTCTGATATCTGACGCAGAAAGAAAACTACAAGACCTCCTACAGGATGTAGCGGAAATCAAAGACTACATATAAACTACATGAAAACTGAATGCGAAGAGAGGGAATCAAAAATGCCAACTACATGTTTGGGATACTAAAATCAAGCAGGTACAGGAATTGAAATACTTGGGAAGGGTTCTACCAGAGGACGGAAAGTGCGACACTGAGATCCGAAAGAGTATTGGGATGGCCAAAGACGCATTCCAGAAGCTGATTAGTGTAAGACAGGAAAATTTCGATGAAAACAAACAAAAAATTTCTTGATTGTTAAGTGATGTCTGTCCTTCAATTTGCTGAACAATCTAATCAAATATGATGGAAAATCTCGAAACAACTAAAATGTGGTTCTACAGAAGGATGTTGAGGATACCATGTACCGAACATGAAAAGGAAACGTATTGGGATGGCCAAGGACGTATTCCAGGAGCTGGGTAGCTTACTGAAAGTGCTGGGTTGTTAAGTAATGTCTGTCCTTCAACTTGCTAAAAACACTAATCAAAGATGAGGGAAAGGCATGAAACAACTGAAATGTGGTTCTACAGAAGGATGTTGAGGATTCCATGAACTGAACACGAAAAGAAAATTGATACATAACATTAGGGAAAGACACCTTTCTGAGGAAGGAAGGCTTGGAGAATCTGGGGTTCACGGGATGGATAGGGGGAAAGAAAGACAGGAGAAATCACTACGTGACATACTTGATGGACTTGAGCAGGAAAGAAAATGAGAAGGCGTGTTAAGAGCTACAAGAGTTATGGAGATGTGGAAGGACATGTTCGTCTACGTCTTGAAGGAACACGGGACAAACAAGAAGAAAGTTATTGAATGTATCTCGACTTTAGTCACTTTCCTGTTTTTCTATGAATATCTTCATGGTACAACTAGATTGGCAAATAGGTCCCTAATTGTTTTATTGTTGAATTAGCGTAATGTAACTATGAGATCTTTTCTCGCACTTCTCACTTGTGGAAATTCATTTCCACTTTCTTACTCTCCTGTCATTTAGAGTCTAAAGTAAATAAATGTAACTTCATTTGGCAGCTACTATCTTCCTGAATCCAGTTCTTATATATTCTTTTCTCCTATCTAAGGTGCTTTCATTCACTTTAATTTCCAGTACCCCATAGTCTTAGCCGTGTTAATTACTGCGAAATGAATCTGAGCAAACAATACGGAACACATCATATCCTTCCTTAGTTAATTAGTTACTTAGTTCCTCCGTCCGTTACGTCACTGGATAAAAAGATATCACACTTACTCTCTACACGAGCTTTTCCTTCCCCTCTATCTTTTTATAATTTATAAACGCTACTCTCCTCAGCCTTTCTCTCACTTTTGCCAAACGGAAGGGTAGTAAAGGGTGAGAGAGTAGGAGGAGAGAGCCTATTGTGTTACCGTAGCAGTAGCAACTTAAGCTGGTGATTGTAGCAGTAATTGTGTGTGTGTGTGTCCGTTACCTATAGACTCCGAAACAGCTGAACTAATTTTCTTGAAAATTTACACAGTTGTACTATAAGCGTCTGCGAGTGTTCTTAGCTAGGTTTTGTGTCGAGGTACCCTCGATAAATATCGAAAATCAATAATCGAAAAAATCGGGTTTTAGAAGGAGTGGTCTGATTTTAATCAAATTTGATACACTCATAGACAAAGACATAAGAAACGATATTCAGAAGTTTCAAGGTTGCAGTTCTTACAATAGTGCAGAAAATCTATAATATATATATATATATATATATATATATATATATATATATATATCAGGCAATATGTTTTTGTGTGTGTCTGTTTATTTGCCTGTATGTCTGTATTTTTTTCAGCCCTTTTATTTTAGTTTTGCTTTGGGTTTGGCTCTAAGTAGGTATAATTGTAGTTCTTAGTCTCAGCCATGATACCATTTACTCAGAGGACTTTTTAGCCTTCAAAATTCAGTTTATGACGAAACAACTTATTTGAAATCGATACCAGGAAATCAAAATTTGACTTACATTCATTCATTTTTCTTTCAGTCTACGGTTTCGCTTTGAGTGAAAACAACTATTGCTTTTTAGTCTTTCGTGCTAATGTCCAAAGAGTTTGAGCTTCAGGACTATGGATTAGTTTAAAGCTTTCAGAGCAACGCCGGACTATACTGCTAGTAATCTATAAACGCTGCTCTCCTCAGCCTTTCTCTCGCCTTTTCCAAACGGAAGAGTAGTAAAGAGTGAGAGAGTAGGGGGAGAGAGCCTATAGCATTACCGTATCAGTAGCATCTTAAGCTAGAGTTTGAAGCAGTAATTATGTGTTTGTATATGTGTGTGTACTGTACAATATAGTAAAAATAAGTAGGTTTGTTGTCGTTTTACACTCTGTGTTATCGTTATTTTATTATCCAATGCCTTTATGTTTGAAGACGTTACTATCATTTGTAGTATGATGAAGTTAAATTTTTCCAGGAAATCATAATTATCCTTCCGTGGAAATTCCACGGGTTCCGCTAGTATATATAAAAATATTATCTGAAAATATTTTTATAGGTACAAAATTTAATTCAAGAGATAAAAGTGTGTAGATTAATGTTATACAGTATAAAATATTTAAAAAAAGCAAAGCAACCTGTTTCGCTCCCGCTCGTCAGACCTCTACGGCATATTTAATTTAGAATTAAAATAAAGTGTCATGAAAAGGGGGGAATTATGAATATAAAAGAGCTAGAGGCTAATAATATCGAACCCCAACAATTCCCACTGTTTGCTCAGGGAAGGTTTACGGGACCCGATATATAAAGCCTCTAGCACCTTAAAATGAAATAACGAGTGTGATCGGGACACATCAGTGAACCAATCTTCACTAAAATTCGCTGCACACTTCCTATTCTTTAAAAGGTGCTCATAAATGGCGGAACCGTAAGTATTTGGGACAAGTCCTTTCATAGGTAAGGTGCAATTTGTAACCTTAGTGGGGACATGTTGCTTAATTCTCATCTCAAGACGCTGAGCGGTTCTCCCTATGCCGTCAGCTCCGCAACTACAATTATATTTGTAAATAATGGAAATTAATTTGGTGGGGAAGAAGAGCATCTTTGCTTTCAGAACATAACATAGGCCGGGTTTGAAATACTATACGTACCTCAGCCGAGAAAAAGCAACATTGAACATCAGATAAAATCTGTCTAGCCATGCTTTCACACTTTGATCCAATCCATAGAAGTCTCAGATAAGCAGGGCACTTTTTAACAGCAATGAGCTTATCCTTTCTGAATTCCGAAATCTTCTTACGGATAACGGAATGAACAATGTCGGGGGCGATACCCTAAACTGCATAAAGTTTCTTTGACAAAACTAATTTCATCATCCAGGAAAGGCTAAGAACATATTATTAATGCAATATGAACTTCTTCTATGTGCCTTGTCCCTTCAGGACGTAGGCGATCATGGTCTTCCACGTTTCCCTATCCCTGGTGGCTCTGAGCACGCCTTCTCCTGTTACACCATGCAATCCTCGTTCCGTCATCCACCTTATTAGGTCCTTCAAATATGTTATCCGTTGCTTTCTCCTGTCTCGTTTTCTCTCTATCTGGCCTGTTAGTATCAGATTCTCCAAGCCCTCCTTCCTCATTGCGTGTCCCAGGAACTTCAGCTGTCTCTTACTGATACTCAGTATTAATTTCCTTTTTGTTTCCATCATTTCCAAAACCTCATCATTGCTAACATGCTCGATCCATGATATTTGTAGCATCCTTCTGTAGAACCATATTTTAGTTGCTTCAAGTTTTTCCTTCATCTTTGATGGTATTTTCCAGCATTCACTGAGGGTTCTAATAATGTTTATCTTACGTTTTTTTTTGGACAGAAGGAATCCCAACGAGTATATAACTCCTCAAATGTTGGTTTCCTATAAAGTGAAGTCAAAAAAAAGTTGTAGGTGTCCGATGTACTAGGACATCTAAAAAAGCTAGTTGAGAATTTAATGATCTTATATTTTTATTATTCGCTGGTGACGCTTGTGTAGAGCAAGAGGGCTGCCGGAGAAAGATCGCACATACGAAGGAGCAGTCGGGAGTCGTTAGTCAATCTCCTCAACCAAAAATTTTAGACCTTATATAGTCTTAAAACTTCGACGCATTTTTACTTTTCAGGTTGTCGTTTTGTTGACTTTATCTTACACCTGATGTGTCTGTCAATCACAACCGGCGGCCAATTGCTTTTCAAGCCGGTTGTCCCTTAATTTTTCGGTAAACTTTGCTGACATCATCTACGGGGTGATATATCTGTCAACCACCCTTGTCCTTTGTTGACCTTACCAACAGTCATTGGTATCATTCCAGCTTATATTTTACAGTCAAATCATTGCCTTGCTTGGGATGAAATGATTAAAAAGAAAAAAAAAACAGATAAGCACAATAGTTCGCTGGTAAATAAAATAAATAATTAAAGTAAATATCTTATTTCCTCATTCTATCAACATATTTCCCTCATCTATATTTTGCTAGGATGTGCGTTTTGGTGCAGTGGATATCGGCTCGGAACGAGAAATCGGAGAGCCGAGTTCGAATTCCGGTTGAATTCGTTGCATTCACAAATACCCTTGGGAAAGTTACTAATCCGTCTCTTCCCTCCAGCTATGGGTTAAATAACAGGACAGATTTGGTTCTTTAGTTTTGGTCGGTAACCGGTCTACCGGCGAAAGTAATGGCAACCTACTGCGGGAAAATCATCTGCCCAGTCACTCATGTCTTGATAGGGACATGATCGTTCAAGCGTGTATCCCGTATGGCACTTGACTGATATTTTGCTAGCTTCTAGTTATCGGAGTGACTTTTAATTTTTTTTTTTTTTTTTTGTTATCTTGTTCGAACAGCCCTGTCCTTTCTTTTGCGAATCAAACAAATGTCATTCATTAACCGAGAATGCCAAATAGTAACTTACGTATCGATGAGCTGATGAGGCATTAATTACATACATCTCCTTACAGTTAATGTTGCACAATGAAAATGACTTCGATTTTATGTTTAACTGCAACAGCTAAGTTGGTTTTGAAACGAGGGCAATTCCATTTTTTAGAATTACAATCCCGTTCTTTATTAAGGAAACTATTTTAAACACTATTTTCTGAACTCCAAGGATTATTACCAGCTACAAATCGAAATTAGTCTTCATAGCACATATGTCTTTTTTAGTTTCAATCAAATTGTGCGTAGTTTACGTCTGCGCATGCACGTGTATATTTTAATTCAATGATTTAAAAATATCTCTCAATAATGAAAAAACAAACTTTAAGAAATAATTTAATTTATTACCGGTTTAAGGACAGATTACATTGAAACATTGGTTCCGGAGCGATCACGAAAGTTTAAGAACATTGAGCCTTGTTAGTACCTAGATGGGTGGCTGCTTGGGAGTACCAGATATTGTAAGCTTGGATGTGCAGATTACATAATTGGCTTACGATTACCAAAGTTAAGCAACGTGGATTTTGGTCAGTGCCAAGGTGGGTGACCGTTTGAAAAAATAAATCAAGAAAGCTTGGATGTGCAGATGATTCAATGGGCTTACGAGCACATCACGTTAAAACTCCAGTTGCCATACGATCACCGAAGTTAAGCAATGTCTAGTCTGGTCAGTATCAAGGTGGGTGCCTGATTGGAAATACCAGATGCTGTAATCTAAACTTATTTATAAATGGAACTTTGCCTGTGTGTGTGTATGTGTCTGTGAGTGTGTGTATCCGTTATCTATAGACTCCGAAACGGCTGAGCTAATTTTCTTGAAAATTTACACAGTTGTACTATAAGCGTCTGCGAGTGTTCTTAGCTAGGTTTTGTGTCGAGGTACCCACGATAAAAATCGATAATCGAAAAAATCGGGTTATAGAAGGAATGGTCCGATTTTAATCAAAGTTGATACACTCATAGACAAAGACATAAGAAACGATATTCAGATGTTTCAAGGTTGCACTTATTACAATAGTGCAGAAAATCGATAATATATATATATATATATATATATATAAAAGGCAAGATGTTTGTGTGTGTGTCTGTTTATCTGTCTGTATGTCCTTTATATAAATCCACAATTTTTATCCGATTCTCACCAAACTTCACCTAAATATTCTTTAGGCTGAGTCTGAGCTCCAGGACCATGGATTAGTTTTAAAGCTTTCATTACACCCGTACAACCCAGGGCTATACTGCTAGTCATTGAATATGATGGTGATATATTAGATTACAGCTCCGAACTGGAGTTTCAATTCCACTCTGGTTTATAATGTCCACTTACGCTCAAATACCCTTGCTAAAGGCATGAATCCATCTTTTTCTCTCAGCTATGGGTTAATTCGTAGGACTTGTATCAGTAAATTTTTATTGTCTTCAAAATGATCTACAACTTAAAATATTTTCTAATATTTCCAAGGTTGACAAGTCGTAAAAACACATCAATCACTCAAGCATTTACTAATCAAATCTTATAATTATCTGATATTTTAAAAATTGATGACTTTCCTCTACCTTTAGAAGAGGGCGATCAAGCCTAAAAAGTAGTATCGATGCCATATTTAGACTACAGGAACAGTTAAAAGATGAACGAAGTTCAAGAAGACAGAAAATGGTGATGGTTTTTACATTTAAATTTTTTAAAATGCTAGATATCAAGGAAGCAAATAAATGGAAGGAAGTTCCACCGCGAGAAAAGAAACTGTCGAGAAGAAGCAACGGTCAAATTTAGCTATTTCAATAGTAAAATGGTGGGAGCTAATTGCCAATTCAGTAGCACGCTTGAAGTCACGTAGTCAGGGAACCAGGAAAATAAGTTTGACAGAGCAGTTGCCATGGAAATATATTAATATTATTTAGACTGCTGTCCCCATCTTTATTGCCATATTTACGAACTTTCGGCCTTTTTATTCTCCGGGCTTCTTCAGGTGCTAAGAATTTTGAACCGCTCCCTTTATTTCGATGAACGGGATATATCATTCTCGTTCCATATGCGATGCTACTTCTGGATGCCATGTAGTTATCTCCCTTTAACTTAACTCTCTAATTTATTTGGGCGGACCTGAAGCAGACTACCACTACGTTTAATTTATTTGTTTTTCTCTTTTTAACTTTTTTCAGCGCAGACCTATCGATTGTTAATTAATCTTTCAGATTATATATAAAAAAAAAAACTTTGAAAAATTACAATATTTAAACAAATCGATCCTCCATTTTCAATCCACTCCCGTTAGGGTCGCTTTGTTTATGGTAATTTCGTTGTTCTTCATTTTTTTTTTTTACTTTTTTCAGCGCAGTTCTATCGATTGTTACTTAAACTTGCCGATTTTCAAAAAAATATTTAAACAAATTTGGTGGGGGGTCAATTTCCCATACAACGTTATAATAAATCGATCCTCCATTATCAACTCACTAAAAGGTTGTCTGAGAAACTACCCCCCCACCGCCATAAAATTGTTTAAATATTGAAACTTTTGCAAATTTTATTGTCATTCGTAAAGTTTAAAGTGTAAAAGATAATATTGCACTGAAAAAAGTTTTAAAAAATTTGATAATGAACAAATTTACAGGTGGCGGTAATGTCGTACCGGCGACTGTCTTCAAAATGGAGGCTCGATTTACTATAACGTTGTATGAGAAACTGATTCCCCCCAGAAAATGTTTAAATATTGAAATTTTCCAAATTGTTTTGTCAATCGTAAAGCTAAAGGGGTAATCGATAAGACTGCGCAGAAAAAGTAAAAAAAAAAAAATGAGAAACACGAAATTAAACGTGGTGGTAGTCTGCTTCAAGTCCGCCGTTATTTGTTCACAACAGCTGTAGGTAACTCTTTAGGTCAAGTCGTTGGAACTGACCAACGCCTCTACCCACTGTACCATGTGTCCTTGACGACATCATTGTTTGAATTTTTTTTATTCATAAACCTAATGTCTCAGTAACGTTTTTAACGTTAGTTCACATGGCAATCTTTGGAGATAATGACATTTTCTAACATTCTATATTAATGGTTTCTATATTGTATTCATATTTGTGCTTTTTATGTCGTAAACATGCCCTAAAGATGAGGACAATAGTCCGAACAATGTAAATAATGTAAATACTACCTTATCCCAGAAAGATAAAAGACAATACGTACAACAGCCGAAACGTCGTAAATATGACAATAAAGATGAGGACAACAGGCCGAACAATTACTACCTCATCGCAGAGGATAGACAAGAATAAAATGTGTGTATAGAAGCCATGTCATATTGGTGAGAAAGAGACTGAAGTTGAGATACCTAGTCAGGATCTATTACATGGCAGCTATCACTAAAATAAGTAAACTGAAGGGAGTTCCACTTGCAGGAAGTGCGAGAAAAGGAACTATTAGAGTAGAAATAGCGGTTGCATTTAGATACTTCAACAATAAAATGATGGGACCTAACTGCTAATCTAGTAGCACGCTTAAATTCACGTAGTCGGGGAACCAGGGATAGAGTTCGTCAGAGCAGTTGCCATGAAAATATTTGTAGAGAAGTCACGTCACGTCTATAAAAAGTGACTGAAGTCGAGATGCCTGGTCAGGATCTGTTATATTGCAAATGTTACTAAAACCCTTTCATTGTAAGTAAAAGAAAGAAAGGCTAATTATTTTTATTAAACGTTTATTTTATTTCACAACCAGACACATGCGTAAGCGAAACGATAGATTGACGACATTAAGCTGTTGATGTTTACGTTTTCTTTCTCTAAATTTATGATTTTATATCTTACCGTAGAACTTGTCTAGACTGAGTAGGAGGGAATATATAGCCCCAATGTCTTACTTCAAACTCAGGCAAATTTTGTGGCCTTGTGTATAAGTGCGTCTGCTTGTGTGCGCATTGCATTTTAACCCTTTGTTGCATATTGGTTACAATTGTAACCTTTCTCTAACCTTTGTTGCATGGATGAAGGAGACGAAGGTTTTTCCTGAGAGGCTACATCTTAGCGCCAAATACTAGGACACGATAGATTACATCACATTTGAGTTTCCTGAAGACAGGGGACTGGAACCCACGAACATGAGAGAGAAGGGACTTGTTGGGCTGCCACGTCACGGTGCCGTACAGGAGGGGGGCAGCATTGTAAATTTACGATATACGCACATGTAAAATCACGCGCAGTCATTGTATGACGGAAACAAAATCTTTTAAAAAAATACTAGCAGTATAGTCCGGCGATGCTCGGGTGTAATGAAAGCGTTTTGAGTCTGAGCTCCATGGTCCTGGAGCTCAGACTCTTTGGACGTTGGCACGAAAGACTAAAATCCAATAGTTGTTTCCAGTTAAAGCGAAATCGTAGACTGAAAGAAAAAATGAATGGATGTAAGTCAAATTTTGATTTCCTGATATCGATATCAAATAAGTTTTGTTCCGTCGTAAACTGAATTTTGAAGGTTAAATAAGTCCTCTAAGTAAATGATATAATGGCTGAGACTAAGAACTACAATTATAGCTACTTAGAGCCAAACCCGAAACAAAAACTAAAATAAAAGGGCTGAAAAAATACAGATATACAGGTAGATAAACAGACACATACACAAACATCTTGTCTTATATATATATATATATATATATATATATATATATATATATATATATATATATATATATATATATATATATATATATATTGTCGATTTTCTGCACTATTGTAACAACTGCAACCTCGAAACTTCTGAATATCGTTTCTTATGTCTTTGTCTATGAGTGTATCAAATTTGATTAAAATCGGACCATTCCTTCTATAACCCGATTTTTTAGATTTTCGATGCTTATAGTACAACTGTGTAAATTTTCAAGAAAATCGGTTCAGCCGTTTCGGAGTCTATAGGTAACGGACACACACACACACACACACACAGACAAAGTTCCATTTATAAATAAGTTTATATAATACAGATGTCTTTGCGAATAAGCAGTATCTGTAATGCTGTCTGTCTCTATGGCAAAGGATTATATGAGGCAGATTTGAACCTGACTTAATTTCACTTTCATCGCCTGTTACTACAGCGAGTTAAGCTCTCTGCTACTGCGTCTGGATTCAGATTTATTCGTATAAAAGTAAATTTACTTCTGATGTCTAACATATAAGCAGGAAATGTGATGATAAAAGACGTATTTGATAGTAACAACACCTCAGAATTTTTTATACATATATTCCTTTGCATTCAGGCGATTGGCAATGTTTGATAGACTTTTGCCAATTTTTTCTATGACTTTGCGTACAGCTCCGCCAGACACAACCTCAAAATGATTCCTTAGCAAATTACTATCCAACATGGCGGTTTGTGCATGACCTCCGTTCGCCTCGTCGAAACCTTTGGAAGCATCACAGTTAAAAATGTATAACCAAAGCTTCGATTGATCCATTGTGAAGTTTTGATAACTTCAGTGACAGTCTGAAGTCGTTGAGCAAAAGCACAAAAATTATATTTTCTTCATTCAGGCTTTCTTGTTAATCCCAGAAAGTAGGTAACTGTTCGATTTAATCAGCAAATATTGCATACTCTTTCCAGTTTGGCTTTTTATAGCAAAACTCAGTTTGTTTCTACGACGATCCTGTAGAAATCAATGTCTATGATAGAAAACGATCGCAGAATGCAAAATAACATGAAAATTAGTATAAAATAATAATAATAATAATAATAATAATAATAATGATGATGATGATGATGATAATAATAATAATAAATTGTGCGTAAAGAGTACTATAGAAGGCTACGACTTATATTAAAAACTGAATTGAATTCTCAGAACAGAATTATGGCCATTAAAAGCCTTGCAATCCCAGTGGTCCAATATAGTTTCAACATCTTGAACTGGACTCTAAACGACATCAGATGAATGGATTCTAAAACAAGAAAGTTTATTTCTAAGTATAAGATGCATCATCCAAAGGCTGATGTCGACCGTCTATACATACCCCGTAAAGAAGGTGGAAGAGGTCTTATTCAGCTAGAATTGTCATACAAGTCAACAACTATTGGCTTACTAACATACATAGAAACAACAAAGAACTGGATGATACAATTAGTCAAACAACATGAAAACAGAAATAAAAAAATATTCAATAATGAAAGAAGGCAGTAAATACAAACAAGATTTACATTTAGTAGATTCTGTAGAAAAGCAAAACTGAAGCCAAGAACCAAATATTGCGGTAAAAAATATAAAAATTAAAGCCAACAATAAAGCTCTTGAACAGATGAAACAACGCTGGCAAGACAAAACTTTGCATGACAACTATCCAGAACGTGCCAATAAATCCAATGTTGATAAAGTTAATACTTGTCAATAATTACATCTGGATTAAAGTCTGAGACTGAAGGTTTTTCACTAGAAACTTTTAGGCAAATATTATACATAAAAATGTGGATCCAAAATGCAGATTCTGTGATAAACACCAAAAAACAATAGACCATCTAATCTTAGGATGTTCTGTACTTGCCCCAAATGAATGTAAAAATCGTCACGATAGAGTGGGGCAATATTTACATTGGTTACAGAAATAGAAGATGTCACCATTCTATGTGATTACTCCATCTACATAGACAGAAAAATTGAAGCAAATAGGCCGGACATTACTGTTAAAAACCAAATTAAAAAAACTTGCTTATTAATTGATATGGCTTGTCCAGTGGATTGTAACATAGCAACCAAGGAATTCGTAAAACACAAAGACCTGGATATTGAAATAGAAAAAATGTGGAAACTGAAAACAAGTATCGTGCCAGTGATAGTGGGTGCACTTGGAATGATAAAAAATGGAACAAAAAAACACATTGAAAGAATCCTTGAAAACCCCAGTTTAAGAGATATACAAAAAAATGTTTTGTTAAGTACAGCCTACACACTAAGGAGAACTTTGTCTATGTAACGGTAGGGGTGTTGGGGAGATATAAAAAAACATGAAATGAAGCCATACCAACACACCACGACCTGCCTTAGGTTTTCTTGCAGACTTGGTAGGTAGTGCGACCATAGCAGAAATCGATTTTTAATGAAAAATGACATGATATTACTAATACTGACAAAAACTTTAACATTCATAGAGAAACTTTTTTTTGCCTCCCATCAAAATGCGTGACGCTAATCTCCTACAAGAGCAAAACACTACTTGGTTACACTTTCTCAACTGACTAGAAGTGGAACGACTTCATCGAATCTATAGGTGCATCTATTGCTAGGAAACTTGGGTCACTCTGTCAGGACAGGTAGTTTTTCTCGTCAGAATCCATTTTGCACATTTTTAAACCTACCATTCGTCCGTGTATTGGAGTTTGGATTTTGTTTAACGGTATCTCAACATCTGTGGCTTATTTAATGCAAAAGTTAATGTTTTAAGGTATTTCTTTAAATGTCTGGTTATAGTGAGAAGGTATTTTTTAGTTAGATTTTGATTATTTTTTTCTATATTTTTTTATTTTAGAAAATTGAAGATGTTTTCTAGTTTTGTATTAAAAATATGTATTGCTGGTAATAATTTTTTCTCTCAAAAATGTATATTTTTGGAGGTTTCTTCAGGTGTTAGGAATTTTGAACCAATACAAAAAGAAAAATAAGACCCAAAAATGCCACCTACAGGTCGGGTAAAATAAAAATAAAATACCTGGGAAGTGTTCTAACAGAGGAGAGAAGGTGTAACACTTTTTTTTCTTTTTTGGTTCGAAATTTCTAACACTTGAAGTAGAGATGTGCGTTGTGGTATAGTGGATATCGGCTCGGAACGAGAAAGCGTGGAGCCGAGTTCGAATTCCTGTTGAATTCATTGTATTCACTTACACGCAAATACCCTTGGGAAAGGTATTAATCCTTCTCTTCCTTCCAGTTATGGGTTAAATAGCAGGACAGATTGGGTTCTATAGCCTTGGCTGGCAACCAATCTACTGCAGAAAGCAATGGCAACCTACTGCGGGATAATCTTCTGCCCAGTCAGTCATGTCTCTTTCAGTCATATCACGTATGGCACTTAACTGACTGACTGAATATAATAGTTGGAAACATAATTAAGCCTTCTGCTGGGCATGAAGTGGGGGATCAGTTTTATATTTTATGAAGTAATAAACTGATCCCCCACTTAAAATATAATACATCTCTTCTCTCTCTAGCTCTGAGTAAAATAACAGGAGAGATTGGGTTCTATAGCCTTGGCTGGCAACCAGTCTACCGCAGAAAGCAATGGCAACCTACTGCGGGATAATCTTCTGCCCAGTCAGTCATGTCTCTTTTGAGACATGATCGCCCAAGCGTATATCACATATGGCACTTAATTGACTGACTGAAGTAGGCCGAAACGTCGTGAAAATGACAATAACGATTTGAACAACATTTCGAACAATGTAAATAATATAAATGCTTACATTCACTCATAGATTTTGTCTCTTAGCCGAGACATAATGTTGCAGATTTGTGGTTCAGTCTGTTGTGTTTTCATTAATGAACTTATCTCATCGCTTACCAACTTCTTCCTCTTCTATGTGCCCTGTCCCTTCAGGACGTAGGCGATCATGGTCTTCCATGTTTCCCTATCCCTGGTGGCTCTGAGCAGGCCTTCTCCTGTAAACACCATGCAATCCTCGTCCTGACATCCACCTGATTAGGTCCTTCAAATATGTTATCCGTTGCTTTCCCCTGTCTCTGTTTCCCTCTATCTAGCCTGTTAGTATCAGGTTCTCCAAGCCCTCCTTCCTCATTGCGTGTCCCAGGAACTTCAGCTGTCTCTTCCTGATGCTCAGTATTAATTTCCTTTTTGTTTCCATCATTTCCAAGACCTCATCATTGCTCACATGCTCGAACCATGATATTCGCAGCATCCTTCTCTGGAACCACATTTCAGTTGCTTCAAGTTTTTCCTTCATCTTTGATGGTATTGTCCAGCATTCACTGCCATATTGAAGGATGGACATCACATAGCAATCCAGTACTCTCCTCTTTGTTTCTAGCGAAATTGTCCTGTTTCTTAATACTTTACTCAACTTCTGGAATGCTTCCATTGCCACACCAATTCGCCTTCGGATCTCTGTGTCGCACTTTCCGTCTTCTGTTATAACGCTTCCCAGGTATTTAAATTTTTGTGCCTGTTTGATTCTGGTATCCCCGACCTGTATTTGGCATTTTGGGCTGCCCTTTTTGTACTGATGACCATGCATTCAGTTTTCGGGCTGTTTATTTCTAGAATTTTTTTCCCTCTCCCTTAAAAAAATTCATGTTTTTCATGCTTTGTTTTCAATATTTGTAGTTTTTAATTTTTTTTTTTTTTGATAATTTAATTTTTTTCCTGTTTTTTTTATATTATGTTTATAAATATATTAATATTTAATTTAAAAATGATTTTCGTATTGTAAGATATTGAATAGCATTGTAGTTCGTCTGTGTGTGTCCCCCCCTCCTTTGGCCGTTTGGTATCGCAAAAAGAAAAGGCATATCCAAATAAAAACGCAAGATCTCTTTGAAGAAGGACAAAATTTCAAAGAAAATAGCTTCTCTTTACTGGATATGAAATGCTAAGTTTTACTAAGATCTGTGGTTCCGCTTACCAACTAGGTATTTATAAAAATGAGACAATTAGTTACTAGTTCTTAGTAAAAAGTACAAAACCTTCGACAAAGTAAAATCAACATCTACACTCGAAAATTCCCTCCAGTCCATTGTTAACTGGGGAATGAAATGACTTTTAATATTTGCACAATTGTAAATCTACCATTGACCCGTGCATGGAATATTGGAATATTACCGCCATACCTTTTCCGAGTATCGTGTCGACAAAATCCAAAGGGTCTATAATTTGTATCGGTCTTGATTTAGCATCCCGGCTTAGTCCCTTTCTCGGCGCTGTTGAGTGGTTTGCTTCTCCCTTTTCTATATTATCGTTGCAATTGTCCTCATCTGCTCTACTCTTGCTAACTCGACTGCATGTACTTAAGCGTAGTATTAGTAATGGTGCAGCGAATATCAGTTTAAAACAAGAAATCTGAGAACCAGGTTCGAATTCTAATCAAATTCATAGCATTTAAATACGCGCAAATACCCTTGCGAAAGCTATTAACCGGCCTCTTCTCCCTCCAGCTATGGGTTAAATAGCAGGACAGATTGGGTTCTATAGCCTTAGTTGGCAACCAGGGAACCACAGAAAGAAATAACAACCTACTTTTGGAAAATTTTCTGTCTATTCAGTAATGAATTGAAAGAGACATGATTATCCAAGCGTGTATTATGCATAACACTTAACTGACTGATCTGAGATAAAAGAATTTAATAGCAAGACAGACTGGGTTATTTAGCCTTACTTCGCAAGCAGTCTACAACAGAAAATAATGGTAACCTACTGCAAGAAAATATTCTGCCCAGTCAATCATGTGTCAAACGAGACATGATCGCTCACTTTGCTTGCTTGTCACTTACAATCTTCAAATAGTTTGAATACAAAGTCAATCGCTAACTTCCTGAAACCTGTTCTTTTATTGTCCTTTCTCCTCACTAAAGTTTTCTCGTTCTCTTTCACTCTCAGTAACCCCTTAAATCTTAGAGGCATTATCGCCTTGCCTGGATTGAACAGATTTTTAATTTAAAAGAAAAGTTTATTTAACGTCAGTCACGATGTTTGATGAATAAAAATTTCTACACTAAAATCGATATTTATTTTTATTTTTTATTTTTTTTTTTTAATAGTGCTTATCACAATTTATTAAAATGTTCCCCTCGGTGGATGAGCGAACAAAAAAAAACAGCTGATTTTCTGTCCGATAAACAGATGGATGGATGCAAGCATTGACTTGCAGGTTTGTAATGTCTCTTCATCGACTGCGGCTTTTAGAATATTGGAATGTATCGATTACGTTTCGATAACAATCTTGTGACAGGGGAAATTCTTTTGAAAGATCTCTTTCTTCGTTCTCATGCCTTCTGGGGGGGTGGAGAATTGAGGATTATTTCATCTTTTTCGGCTCCTCGGTCATGTCAATTTCTACTTAGCTTTCTTTTTTTCGTTCTTTTCATGTTTGTTCTTTCATCAACTTCTTTTTTCTTTGTTTTTCTTTCTCTTTTTTTATTTTTAGTCTAGTCATCAATTTTTCTTTCTTTCTTTCTTTCTTTCTTTCTTTCTTTCTTGTTATTCTTTCTTTCTTTCTTTCTTGCTTCCTTTCCGGTGATTCTTTCTTTCTTTCTTTCTTTCTTTCTTTCTTTCCGGTGATTCTTTCTTTCTTTCTTTCTTTCTTTCCGGTGATTCTTTCTTTCTTTCTTTCTTTCTTTCCGGTGATTCTTTCTTTCTTTCTTTCTTTCTTTCTTTCTTTCTTTCTTTTCGGTGATTCTTTTCGGTGATTCTTTCTTTCTTTCTTTCTTTCTTTCTTTCTTTCTTTCCGGTGATTCTTTCTTTCCGGTGATTCTTTCTTTCTTTCTTTCTTTCTTTCTTTCTTTCTTTCTTGCTTCCTTTCCGGTGATTCTTTCTTTCTTTCTTTCTTTCTTTCTTTCTTTCTTTCTTTCTTTCTTGTGATTCTTTCTTTCTTTCTTTCTTTCTTGCTTCCTTTCCGGTGATTCTTTCTTTCTTTCTTTCTTTCTTTCTTTCTTTTCGGTGATTCTTTTCGGTGATTCTTTCTTTCTTTCTTTCTTTCTTTCTTTCTTTCTTTCTTTCCGGTGATTCTTTATTTCTTTCTTTCTTTCTTTCTTTCCGGTGATTCTTTCTTTCTTTCTTTCTTTCTTTCTTTCTTTCTTTCTTTCTTTCTTGTGATTCTTTCTTTCTTTCTTTCTTTCACTATTGCTTTCATTCTATTTTTAATTTTTCATAAATGTTCATTTTTCTTTTTAATTTAATTTTTTTCATCAACTTATTTCTGTTTTTTCCTTTTTCGTTTCCTTTTTAAGTTTAGTTATTAATTCTTTTTATTTTACTGTTGTGGAGTAGTTTTTGCACTGAAGGTTATAATCGTGCTATGTCGGTTGCTAATCGACTTAATGTACCCAAAATTTTAGGAACTTTGTAATCTTCCACTGAAAGATGACTCCTTAGTATTCGGCTAACTGCCGACTAATATCAACTGCCTAGTAGTTCTACTGAACTCTAATAGAACTCTAAAGAACTCTCTAGAACTCGTATGAACTTCCCAAGAACTTCTCAAAAACTTCTCGAGTTAACTTTCTGTTAAATCTTTTTAATATAGGGGAGAGAGTCCATCATCTGAGGAGTAGATGTGTTTCCCCATAACATTTAGTTTATCAGTTTCTTTCTTTTCTCTTTTAATTTTTCCATTTATCTTTACTAACGGAACCCGTGGAATTTCCACGGAAGGATAATTCTGATTTCCTGGAGAAAATTTTACTTTGTCATACTACAAATGATCGTAACGTCTTCAAATATAAAGGTATTGGATAATAAAATAACGATAACACAGAGTGGAATTTTATTAAAATATCTATAAAAGTAATGGCCATAGAAGCTACTTTACTGTAATCTTATTTTAAGCGTCATATGCACAGACCATAAACAAAATACTGTACGCTATTTTGTGAGAGATTTTGAAAGAGAATTCTTTTTTTACTGAAAAATCATGGCTCCTGTGTCCGTTGTAAACAGAAAATACCAACTGAACAATGGGCAAGTGTGTAGAGACCAGAAATTTTGTTATTAGGTCGCGGGATACGACAACAAACCTACCTATTTTTACTATATTGAACAGTGCACACACATATGCACACACGCAATTACTGCTACAACGACAAGCTTAAACTGCTACTGCTACGGTAATGCTATTGGCTTTCTCCTCCTACTCTCTCACTCTTTACTACTCTTCAGTTTGGCAAAGGTGAGGGAAAGGCTAAGGAGAGTAGTGTTTATAGATTATAAAAAGATAGAGGGTAAGGAAAAGTTCGTATAGAGAGTAAGTGTGTTATCTTTCTTCAGTGGCGTAACGGGCGGAGGAACTAAGTAACTAACTAAGCAAGGAACAAGCAGAATTATTATATGATTGTGATTCATTCATCATTTTATTCTTTTGCTTTCTTAATCCCCGCCCCCGGCTTTTATCTTATTCTAGTCTAGTATTAAATTTTTCTATCTCTCTCTTTCTCTGTCTTTATTATTTCTTTCATGTGGTGATTCATTCATCAATTTTGTTCTTTCTTTTTTGTTTCTTCTTTCTCTCTTTCATTTTATTTTAGCGCAGTCATCAATTTTTCTTTCTTTTTCTCACTCACTCTTTCTTTTTCGTTCTTTTTCATTTATTCATTCATTTATTCATTCTTTCTCTCTTGATTTCAATATATTTATGAATTTTTCTTCTTTTAGTTTTTTCTTTTTATTTGAGTTCCCCATTTCTTTCTCTCTTTCTTTCTTTCTTTGTTCTTTTTTTCCTTCATTTTAATGTATTCAAAAAATATTCTTTCTTTTTCTTTTTTCTCTTTCGATTTTTATGTATTCACAAATTTTCTCTTTCTTTTGTTCTTTCTTTCATTTTATTTTAGTTCAGTATCTTCTTTATTTCTCTCTCTCTTTCTTTTTTCCTCTTTTTTTCCTCTTTCTTTCTTTTTTCTCTTTCCATTTTTTATATTCATAAATTTTCTCTTTTTTTTGTTCTTTCTTTCATTTTAAGAAGATAGTGAACTAAAGTTCACTATCTTCTTTCTTTCTCTCTCTCTTCCTTTCTTTTTTCCTCTTTCTTTCTTTTTTTCTCTTTCCATTTTTATGTATTCATAAGTTTTCTCTTTATTTTGTTCTTTTTTCATTTTTTTGAGTTCACTATCTTCTTTCTTTCTCTCTCTCTCTCTTTCTTTTGTCCTCTTTCTTTTTTCTTTTTCTTTCTTTTTTTTATTTCCATTTTTATATATTCATAAATTTTCTGTTTTTTGTTGTTCTTTCTTTCTTTCTTTTCTTTCTTTCTTTATATTTTTGTTCATCATTTTCTTTCTTTCTCTTTTTCTTTTTTAATCGAACTCTGTTCTCAAACATAACCAAGTATTATATTCTTTGATTTTGAGCACCTCCAAATCGCCTTTCTAAAATTCTTTCTCGTTCAGCGTTTTTTTATTCCATCAACCTTCTCTCCATTCCCTTCCGTTCTCCTTCTTTTTCTCACTTCTTCTATTCCGCCATTCAGACTCTTTCTACCTCTCTCCCCCTATTTTGTCTTTCTATCTTTTCTTTTCTCTCTCTCTCTCTCTCTCTCTCTCTCTATTTCTTCCTTCCTTCCTTCTTTCGATCATCCGTCATTGATTATTCCTCTAATTTATTCTTTCTTTATTCTATCTTTTCCTTTCTTCTTCATCCAACCCCCCTCCCCTCTCGTCCTCTTACATTTTATTCCGTAAACTGCATCCGGCAGCAAGGCCTCTGATTGGGAGGTTGTGAGGTGCATGAAACCACCTCTTAATTGCTGTTGATCTCAGGTCCACCCTGATCCGGAGTGGTAGTACCTGTTAGGGTCACAGCTATGGGCAAATAGTCAACCCCCAAACTAGGGTCAAAACACTATGAAAGTATAAAAATAGATATATTTATAAAAAAAATATACATTTTTGTAGAAAATATATTATCAACAATACAGTTTTGAAGAAAGAAAAAAATTATTACCATGATACATTTTTAAGGAAGAAAAAATTTACCAGCAATAAATGTTTAGATACAAAACTAGAAGACAACTTCAGTTTGTAAAATAAAAATAAAAAAAATTAAAAAATCAGATTAAATTAATCTTCTCATTATAACTGAACATTAAAAAAATACCTTAAAACACTAACTTTTTGGCATTAAATAACCCACAGAGGCGTTGATATGCCTTTCAACAAAACTCAAGCTCAAAACTCCATTTTTATTCTTTTTCTTCCTCTCTTTCTTTCTGATTTCCTTCCTTTCTTTCATCTTTCCTTCTTTCTTCTCTTCTTCTCTCTCTTTTTATCTCTCTCTTTCTCTCTTAAATCCTTACTTTATTCTTTCCTTTTCTCGCTCATTACACGGATCCTTAATTATCTTGAAACTCATTAAAAACAAGAAAAATTTAATATTTCAAATTATGCCCGAAAGTCGTTCCCGAAGAGTTCATTATACTAGAAGAACAAATTCCCTTTCACATACTTGCTTCCCCGACAGCTACAATCTCCAGGAGTTTAAATATATGGTCAATAGACACCTCCTAGCACACTAACTCGCATCCATTCTCTTAAAATACTCCTCCCATGTTTTTATATGTTTTTTTTTAATCATCTCACCCCAAGCAAGGCATTTCACTGCCACTATTGCGCATGGGGCTACATAGGGGAAAGTAAAGAGAAGGAGTGGTTAGACATAGGGAATGTCAGGAGGAAGGTGACAGATGAGTAAGGATAGCGAGGATGAGGGTTGGGCAGATGGAAAGAGTGTTTGATAGAATGGGAGCAGATTAGTGTGTTAGGAGGTGTCTATTGACCTTACATTTAAACTCCTGGAGATTGTAGCCGTCGGGGAAGTAATCGTTTGGAAGAGAATGTCTTTATATTTTGCGTAGTGACTTGGGTCTATTTAAAATCGGATCAATTGTTTCTGTCTCTTTTCACTATCAATATTTTTTCTCTTCCTATCTCATCCAAACCCTGCTCTACCATTCATCCGCTCAAGCCTGTCAAATATGTCTCACGCTGTCTCTGTCTCTCTTTCCTTCTATCCATCCTGTGAGTACTAATTTCTCCAAACTCTCTTTCCTCATTACGTGTCCCAGAAATCTCAGCTGTCTCTTCCGAAGGCTAAATATGAGTTTTCTTCTCTGTTGCATCTTCTTCAAAACCTTGGCGTTCCTCGGTCCATGGTATCCTCAGCATCCTTCTGTGGAGCAACATTTCTGTTGGTCTTGGGCATGAGGTAAACTGCATCCGGCAGCAAAACCTCTGATTGAGAGGTTGCGAGGAGCACGGAACCACCTCTTAATTGCTGTTGTTCCCAGGTCCACCCTGACCCGGGGTGGTAACATCTTTAGGGTCCAAGCTATGGGTAAATAGTTAAACCACAAAATGGAGTCAAAACACTATGTAAGTATAAAATACACTTTTATTGAGATATATACATAAAAATAGACTTTTATAGAAAAATATACATTTTTGAAGGAAAAATATTACCTACAATCATTTAAGAAGAAAAACTATTACCATAAAACAATTTTGAATACAAAACTAGAAGACAAATTCCCTTCCACATACTTGCTTCCCCGACAGCTACAATCTCCAGGAGTTTAAATGTAAGGTCAATAGACACCTCCTAACACACTAACTCGCACTCATTCTCTCAAACACTCTTCCCATCTACATCCTTACCCGTCTATCACCCTCCTTCTGACATTTCCTATATCTAACCACTCTTTCTCACCATCTTCCCCTATGTAACCCCCTGCGCAATAGTGGTAGTGGAATGCCTTGCTTGGGGTGAAATGATTTGAAAAAAAAACATTTTCAGCTTTCTAAAATGAAAAAATAAAAACAAAAGTCTTCATTAAAATCTGAGTAAATCAACCTTCTCACTATAAAAAATATCTTTAAACCCCACCATGTGGCATTAAATAATCTAAAGAGGTGTTGATATGCCGTTAAACAAAACTCAAACTCAAAAACATTTTTGTTGCTTCGAGTATCTACTTCATCCTTCAGATCATCGTCTAGCATTCGCGGCCATATAAAAGAACAGATATCTCATAGCAGTCTAGTTTCTCATTATTCTGGTTAACTTATGAAATTCAACCATGGCCACGCCAAAGCACCGTCAAATTTCAGTGTCGAATTTTCCATCCTAGGTCAGAACACTTCCCAGGTATTTAAATGCCTGTTTTATTTTGCTTTCCTTAACCTGTGACATTTTAGGCTCTTATTTTTCTTTTTCTATAACTCACAACTTTCTAACGTCATCTTTTTAAAGTGACTTAATGACGAATTTGTGATTCTGTCGCAATCTTCCACACATTTGTGAATACTGTTTCGACTTCAGCAGAATCCAATACCTATATTTCGCCGTTGTGATACAATGGAATGAGAAACTGGAGAGACGAGTTCGAATTCCAGTTGAATTCGTTCATTTATACCCAAATACTCTTAGGAAAAGTAAAAATCTATCTCTTTTCACTTCAGCTTATCAGTTTACCAAAGACAAAATAGCAAGATAATGCAGGATAATATTCTGCCCAGTCAGTCATGTTTCTTTCGAGACATGATCGCCAACGCGTGTATCACGTATGGCACTTGATTGATCTGTTTGTAAGATATTACAATTTCCAGATAACATAAGCCTTAGTGAAAATATACGTTATCGCCTACCACTTTGAATAGACACACACACACAAAAACACACATACCCTCACACCAACACATGCACACACCAAAACGCACATACATGCCAACAGATACCCCAACATTCCTCACACACATCCACACAGAAACACAGACCAACAGATACACACAATCACACCTACGAACAAACCCACGCAAATACACCCATACACACACACTCACCCCTACACACGCATCCCCAATACGCACACTTACATACACCCATACACACACATTCATACGCTCATTGACACACACTCACATTCACATCCACCCACTTTAAACACTTCCATACAAACATACACTAACACACACACATCCGTAAACACAATGCCATTCACCAATACACTTACACTAACATACCCACATACACACACATTCACAGCCTTATACACATATCTTCCGTCAGTCAGTCAAGTACCATACGTGATACACGCTTGGGCGATCATGTCTCAAAAGAGACATGACTGACTGGGCAAAAGATTATCCCGCAGTAGGTTGCTATTGCTTTCTGTGGTAGACTGGTTGCCAACCAAGGCTATAGAACCCAATCTGTCCTGTTATTTAATCCA
Source organism: Ascarosepion bandense (assembly GCA_037127315.1). NCBI lineage: Eukaryota > Metazoa > Mollusca > Cephalopoda > Sepiida > Sepiidae > Ascarosepion > Ascarosepion bandense. The sequence continues at coordinate 2,398,784 of JBBBDQ010001027.1, forward strand.
TAACTGGAAGGAAGAGACGGACTAATACCTTTTTCAAGGGTATTTGCGCGTAAGTGAATGCAATGGATTCGGCTGGAATTCGAACCCGGCTCCTCGATTTCTCGTTCCCAGTCGATTTCCAATGCACCACAACACACATACCTTCACACAGCCAAATACACACACTCACACACTGCCAAACATCCACACTTACATACCCCATGCATACATGCTCACAACCCCATACATCTAGACACACATCCCCATACAGGTACTTACCCCATACATTAATACTAACATACCCATACACACACACTCACGCACAGCCATACATCAACATCCCCATGCTCGCACACCTACATGCACACACACTAACGTACCCATATATAAACATTAACACACACGCTAACACAATTTAATACACCCACACACACTAACACATCCTTATACGCATACATACTATCCACCCCGTACACAAACACTCGCATCCCAATAGAACGCCACATACAGCCATACACCCGGTTTCAGGTTAGACATATATTTGCTCAGAACGACAAATTGGGGAGCCGAGTTCGAATTCCAGTTGAATTTCTTGCATTCACTTACGCACAAATACCATTGGGAAAGGTATTAATCCGTCTCTTCCTTCCAGTTCTGCGTTAAATAACAGGACAGATTGGGTTCTATAGACTTGGCTGGCAACCAGTCTACCGCAGAAAGTAATGGCTACCTACTGCGGGGTAATCTTCTGCTCAATCAGTCGTGTCTCTTTTGTGAAAATAAAGCCAGCAACATGGAGCTTCTGGTCGTTAAAGCAAGCGAATAGATTCCCATTTTTCTTATTTCATCTAAAGATGGATGTCATAAGAAATGACATTGTACGAGGGTCATTCAATAAATAAGGTCACTTTTTGTATGAAGACTTAATAAATAAGGTGAATATTTCGGTATAAGGACTTCTACGAGGGTCATTCAATAAATAAGGTAAATCTTTTGGTATAAGGACTTCTACGAGGGTCATTCAATAAATAAGGTGAATTTTTCGGTATAAGGACTTCTACGAGGGTCATTCAATAAATAAGGTGAATTTTTCGGTATAAGGACTTCTACGAGGGTCACTCAATAAATAAGGTGAATTTTTCGGTATAAGGACTTCTACGAGGGTCATTCAATAAATTAGGTGAATTTTTCGGTATAAGGACTTCTACGAGGGTCATTCAATAAATAAGGTGAATTTTTCGGTATGAAGACTTCTACGAGGGTCATTCAATAAATAAGGTGAATTTTTCGGTATAAAGACTTCTACGGGGGTCATTCAATAAATAAGGTGAATTTTTTGGTATAAGGACTTCTACGAGGGTCATTCAATAAATAAGGTGAATTTTTCGGTATGAAGACTTCTACGAGGGTCATTCAATAAATAAGGTGAATTTTTCGGTATAAAGACTTCTACGGGGGTCATTCAATAAATAAGGTGAATTTTTTGGTATAAGGACTTCTACGAGGGTCATTCAATAAATAAGGTGAATGTTTCTGTATAAGGACTTCTACGAGGGTCATTCAATAAATAAAGTGAATATTTCGGTATAAGGACTTCTACGAGGGTCATTCAATAAATAAAGTGAATATTTCGGTTTAAGGACTTCTACGAGGGTCATTCAATAAATAAAGTGAATATTTCGGTATAAGGACTTCTACGAGGGTCATTCAATAAATAAAGTGAATATTTCGGTATAAGGACTTCTACGAGGGTCATTCAATAAATAAGGTGAATATTTCGGTATAAGAACTTCTACGAGGGTCATTCAATAAACAAAGGTGAATGTTTCGGTATAAGGACTTCTACATGGGTCATTCAATAAATTCAATTCATTGAATGACCCTCGGAGAAGTCCTTATACCGAAACATTCACCTTATTTGTTGAATGACCCTCGTAGAAGTCCTTATACCGACAAATTCACGTTATTTATTGGATGACCCTTGTAGATGTCCTTATACCGAAAAATTCACCTTTTTTATTGAATGACCCTCTTATTTTAAAGAGACATAAGGCATACCGAAGAAGACCTGTTGGATTCAGATTGAAATTGATTTCTATTAACTTTCGGAGTGAATATCTTAAACCCTTGTAGCTAATTATACCGTCACCGATTTAAGTACAAGAAAAAAGTTTATTCACCTTTTTGAAGAAATGTAGACGTGTTTGCTTAATTACGTGTATACCTTTGTTTGTAAAGGTGTATATAATATATAAAATAATGTATGAATATGAGTATGTTTACGTGTGTGTAGATATATATTTTAGTTTAGATATAAATCAGTGTGTGTGACTGTGTGTATACATAATTATGTATGTGTGTGATCGTTCATACATGTGGTTGTTAGGTGTGCAGAAGCGATGATGTATATGACACCTGACTAATTACTTATACGTGTACCTAAAATTAAACTTCTTGTCCTAATTTGTTTTTGTTTTTTCTTCTGTTATATTTTTTGTCTTGTACACTAATTTGTGCTGTCTGCGACTCCTTTTTTTACCATATTTCAACTCACATCTGCGGCCAATTCAGTTTCGCAACGAAAACTATCGTATCATTTATTTTTGCCTACAAATAAAATTTAATTTCTACATAGTTATTCTGTTGTCTTTATTTTAGTTTAAGTCTGAGAAACCATTGAAAGTTTCCTCATAAACTTTTCATTTTTTTTAAAATCTTCCCTAAGTTAAAATAAGTTATTTCTTGAATTCTGTCCTCTTTAATAGAACCTTGTAGTAATTCAGTAGACATACAAAGATAGAAAAGGGATGAAAGACAAAGGATGTCTATTTTCACCGGATTTATTCAACTTGTACAGAGAGAATATTCTGAGGACCCTAGATGTTATGTCAGGATTTGTCATCGGAGGCCACAGTTTAAACAATATAAGGTACGCAGATGATACAGTGCTGATAGCGGATACGGAAAGGAAACTACAAGACCCCCTACAGAAGGTAGCTAAAAGTGGCAGAAAATGACTACAAATAAACAGCAAGAAAGGCGAATAACTGGTCAGCCCAAAATGTCAAATACAGGTGGAAGAATACTAAAATCAAACAGGTACAATCATTTAAATACCTGCGAAGTGTTCGTACAGAAAACGGAATGTGCGACACAGAGATCCGAAGCCGAATTGGAATAGCAAAGGACGCGTTCCAGAAGCTGAATAAAGTATTAAGAGACAGGAAACTTTCACTATAAACAAAGAAGAGAGTATTGGATTGCTATGTGATGTCAGTTCTTCAATACGGCAATGAATGTTGGACAATATCATCTAAACTTATTTATTAATGGAACTTTGTTTTTGTGTGTGGGTGTGTGTCTGTGTGTGTCTGTGTCCGTTACCTATAGACTCCGAAACGGCTGAACCGATTTTCTTGAAAATTTACACAGTTGCACTATAAGCGTCTGCGAGAGTTTTTAGCTAGGGTTTTTGTCGAGGTACCCCCGATAAATATCGAAAATCGATAATCAATAATATCGGGTTATAGAAGGAGTGGTTCGATTTTAATCAAATTTGTTACACTCATAGACAAAGACATAAGAAACGATATTCAGAAGTTTCAAGGTTGCAGTTCTTACAATAGTGCAGAAAATCGACAATATATATATATATATATATATATATATATATATATATATATATAAATAAAAGGCAAGATGTTTGTGTATGTGTCTGTTTATCTGCCTTTATGTCTGTATTTTTCAGCCCTTTTATTTTAGTTTTTGTTTCGCGTTTGGCTCTTAGTAGGTATAATTGTAGTTCTTAGTCTCAGTCATTATATCATTTACGCAGATGATGTATTTAGCCTTCAAAATTCAGTTTACGACGAAAAAAACTTATTTGATATCGATACCAGGAAATCAAAATTTCACTTATATCCATTCATTTTTCTTTCAGTCTATGGTTTCGCTTTAACTGGAAACAACTATTGCTTTTTAGTCTTTCGTGCCAACGTCCAAAGTGTCTGAGCTCCAAGACCATGGATTAGTTTTAAAGCTTTCATTACACCCGAGCAAAGCCGGGCTATACTGCTAGTAATAGTTATAAATGGAAAATATACTTACCGCGCCAATTGATGAGTAACGTTTACAACCAAATGGATGCGAGGATTTGATAATGTCAAACAGATGCAAATTTTATCATCTTGCAAGATAACAGCAAAAAGACCTTATACATACCTGAAAGAGAAAAAAAAGAAAAATATTTGAGACCAAAGTAAACATCTGCAGATCAAAACAATTATTTACTCACGAAAAAACAAATATTGAAAAGAGCCGCCATTTGCATTTGCTGTATCCAGTGATATAACTGAGATGAAACAGTAACACGTGTCCTCTTCAGACGGTTATGTAAACTTTAAATACGAGCATTTTTGGTGTTGGTATTATTTAAGGTTAATTTTAGTTTGGTCACGAGGCCGAGTGGTTAGAAATTTTGCTTTCTGTCCATCTGATGCCTCCTCAACAGGTGTTTACTTGTGCAACCAGACTGGCAACTGGGTCCCACCCATTCACAGTCAGGTTAGCCAAATGCAGACGACAATTCTACTCCTGCAGCTTCCTTCTCTCGCACTTCCCGCCTGTGGAACTCACTCCCGTATTCTTGCTTTCCTGACGGCTACGACCTCCAAGAAATTTAAATGCAAAGTCAATACCCATCTACTAACCACTGGACTCTAGCTCTCTCCCCACCCCTGTATAACCTTCCCTTTCTCTCCACCTATGTATCTGTCATCGCACCTGCTTTCTCAGCTTTCTATTGTTCCTTTCTAACTAGTTTGTACTCCTCACTCTTTTCTAATTAATCTTTTTACATTTATGCAGCCCCCAGCACATCAGTGGCGTTTCCGCCTTGCTCGGGGTGAAATGATTAAAAAAAATAAAATAAAGCTCCGTTCATTTGTCGGGAAGATGACTTCTTGATGTTATCGAAGCCGATTGCAACGTACAACACCTTTTAAATGTGCATAAAAACCATGACAAGCCACGTGAGTGAAATTGGGTAGACGGCTCTCTTGAAACTATTTTTAGGAAAATATGGTTCGCACTTTAAGTATTTATTATCAATATTTTCAATGCAGATGGGGAAGGCTTCCTTTCTAAACTTTTAGTTGAAGTAGTGTGAAATGTCAACATCATGATTATATTATTACAAGTGGACCAGTATCCTCAAAAATGACACTCAAATATTTAAGCTTCATCTCACCTCACTTCGCCTTTTGATTAAAAAAAAGGTTAATTTCGCCTCAGTCTATTGCTTCCTCCTTTGATTAAAGCAACATTTATGGTCTTAGTCAATTATTTTATCTTTTGATTAAATGACCATCATTTCGCCTTAGTCTATTTACTTCTCTTTTGCTTAAATAAGCTTAATTTCGCCTTAGTCTATTGTTTTCTCTTTTGACTAAATATGCTTTATTTCGCCTTAATCTATTGCTTTTTCTTTTGATTAAATAAGCTTCTTTTCGTTTTTGTCTATTACTTTCTGCTTTGATTAAGGCAACATTTTTTATTTTGTCTACTAGTTTCTCTTTTGATTAAAGCAACATTTCTCCCCTTAGTGCATTAGTTTTTTTAGTTAATAAGTTTCTCTTTTGATCAAATAAGCCTCATTTCGACTTAGTTTATTGCTTTTATCTTTTTATTAAATAAGTTTCTATTCGCCTTAATCTATTATTTGCAATTTTGATTGAAGCAACATTTTTCGACTTAGTCTGTTGTTTTCTTTTCTGATTAAAGCAACATTTTTTCTCCTAAGTCAATCGCTTTCTCTTTACATTATATAAGCTCCATTTCTCCTTAGTCTATTACTTTTTATTTTGATCAAAAAGGATTAGTTTTGTCTTAGTCTATTGCTTCCTCTTTTGATTAAATCAATTTTTTGCTTTAGTTAATAAGTTTCTCTTTTGATCAAATAAGCTTCATTTCGCCTTAGACTATTGTTTTCACTTTTGGTCAAATAAGCTTCATTTCGCTTTCGTCAATTACTTGCATTTTAGATTAAAGAAACATTTTTCGCCTTAGTCTATTGACTCCTCTTTTGATTAAAGCAACATTTGCTTCTTAGTCAATTACTTTCGCTTAAAATTAAAAAAACTTTATTTCGCCTTGTCTGTTACTTTCTTCTATGATTAAAGCAATAATTTTTTCCCCTTAGTCTATTGCTTTTTCTTTTGAGTAAGGAAACATTTTTCGCCTTAGTCAATTACTTTCTTTTTTTTTTATTAAATTAGCATTATTTCGCCTTAGTCTATTAATTTCTATTTTGATTAAATTAGCTTATTTTCGCTATAGTCTTTTGCCTTTTCTTTTGACTAAAGCTGCATTTGTCGCCTTAGTCAAGTACTTCCCTTTTTATTCATTAAGCTTCATTTCGCCTTAGTTATTGCTTTCTTTTCGATTAAATTAGCTTAATTTCGCCTTGGTCCATCATTTTCTTTTTAGATTAAAGTAACATTTTTCACCTTAGTCAATTATTTTCTTTTTTGATTAAAGTCATATATTTCGCCTTACTCTATTGATGTCTTTTTTTCTTAAATAATCTTCATTTTGCTTTAGTCTATTGCATTCTCTTTGATTAAATCAGTTTCTTTTAAAAATGACGAGACTCAGTGAGATAAACGACAATTTTATGTCGTGTAAGATAATTTTTATTTAATTTTTTTTAGAATTTTCTTAGTAATTTTATGTCTATCATTACAGGTTTAGTATAAATTCCGGCTTCAGCTTTTAGGAAAGGTATGTGCGTTGTGGTGCAATGGATATCGACTCGGAACCACAAATCAGGGAGCCGAGTTCGAATTCAAGTTGAATTCCTTGCATTCACTTACACACGAATACCCTTGGGAAAGGTAATGATCCGTCTCTTCCCTCCAGTTATGGGTTAAATAATAGGACAGATTGGGTTCTGTAGGCTTGGTTGGCAATCAGTTTACCGCAGAAAGCAATGGAAACCTACTGCGGGATAATTTTCTGCCCAGTCAGTCAGTCATGTCTCTTTCGAGACAGGATCGCCCAAAGCGTGTATCACGTATGCCACTTAACTGACTGACGGTCATATCTCGTTAAAACACTGACTAAATATAATAGTTGAAAACATGATTTTCTATTGCTATGAAGTAATGACTGATCCCCCACTAATTACTACTTAATAAAACAATACATCTCTTCCCCCTCTAGCTATGAGTCAAATAATTGGACAGATTGGGTTATATAGCCTTGGTTCGCAACCAGTCTACCGCAGAAATGGCAACCTACTGCGGGATAATCTTCTGCTCAGTCAGTCATGTCTCCTTCGAGATATGATCGCCCAAAGCGTGTATCGCGTGTGGCACTTAAACTGACTGACGGTCATATCTCGTTGAAACACCGAAGTTCAGCAACGTCGTGCCCGGTCTGTACCTACATGGGTGACTTCTTGAGGATACTAAGTGCTGCAACTGGGATGTGCGGGTTTATACAAGCGTATAACGTCTCAGAAATGGAGAACGGATTGTTCAGTTCTAGTTCCAGTTGGGTTTATACACCATTGCTAATCGTAATAGTAGGAATGCACCTCCCACCAGCTGTGGGTTAATTGGCAGGGCTTCTACCATTAAATCTTTATCTACTTAAAAAAATTCTTAGAATCGAAAAATATTTTCTGGCTTTAAATAACCTTCAAAAGGTTGATAAACCTTAAAAATTACACCTAGGTGTCCTTGACAAAATCCAACGGAGAATCTGTAATGTGATCGATCCCGACTTGGCAGCTCAGATACAATCACTTTCTTACCGGAGCAATGTGGCTTCCCTGTGTCTCTTCTACAAATAGTTTCACGGTTTCTGCTCCGAAGAACTTAGCTCACTGGTACCCCCTATATATGAATTTACTCGAGCCACAAGATGAGCAAATAGATCCCACTCTTTTACTGTGAAACCAATAAAATGTAAACACAAACACTACTTCATCAGCTTCTTTTCTCGCACTTCCCGCCTGTGTAAGTCCCTTCCATTTACTTGCTTCCCCGACAACTGCAATCTCCAAGAAGTTAAATGTAAAGTCAATAGTCATCTCCTATCTCACTAACCTGCATCCTCTCTCTCATGCTTCTTTTCCCGTCCACTCGACTCTTATCAGTATTCTCATCCTTCTCTTATGCACTTCCTGGCACCCACTATAACCTGTCACTGTTTCTCATAACATTCCTCCTATGTAACCCCCTGCAAAACAGTGGCAGTAAAATGCCTTGCTTGGGGCGATATGATTATGTATAAAAAAAATTTCTATACCTTTATATTTCAGAGAATGTAAATAAATCTAAAAGACATGCATGTGTAACTAATCAGTATTCATCGACTGATTGATTCATTTTCTACGGCTTATCAACAGACAAGAAATTATTATATAAATATAAAGTGGGGGATCAATTTTATATTATAATAAGTATATAAATTGATCCCTCACTTTATGGCTACTGTCATCCTTCTCTTTACCCACTTTCTGACACCCCTATAATCTGTCACTCTTTCTCATAACTTTCCTCCTATATAACCCCCTGCGAAACATTATAAAAAAAAGTTCTATACATTTATATTCCAGAGAATGAAAATAAATCTAAAAGACATGCATGTGTAGCTAATCAGTATTTTATTGATTGATTGCTTCCTTTTTTAGGGCTTATCAACAAACAAGAACTTTTGTGGATAAAAAGTGGGGGATCAATTCTGTATTAAAATCAATATATAAAGTGATCCCTCATTTTATGGCCCTGATTGTTTCTATACATTTATATTCCAGAGAATGCAAATAAATCTAAAAGACATGCATGTGTAGCTAATCAGTATTCATTGACTGATTGATTCATTTTCTACGGCTTATCAACAGACAAGAAATTATTATATAAATATAAAATGGGTGATCAATTTTATATAACAATCAATATATAAATTGTTCCCTTACTTTATGGCTACAGTGATAAAGTTCTCTTATCTACTTTCTGACACCCGCTATAACCTGTCACTGTTTCTCCTAATTTTTCTCTTATGTAATCCCCCGCAAAACAGTGGCAGTAAAATGCCTTGTTTGGGGCGATATGATTACATAAAAAAAATAAAATAAAGTAAAAAAATTCAAAATCACTCAGTCTTTAATTTGTTTTGGGTTATTTAAATCTTTTATTATTTTAAAAGTTGAAAAAAATATTTTAAATTGTAGCTTTGATAGCTCGTTAGTATAAAGCTTTATTAATTTTATTTATACAATTCTCCTATTTTATTTTATTATGAATATTGATATCAGTTTTGCATTAAATATGAAATAATTAGGGAAGATTTTATTAAAGCAGTTTGCTCAATTAGGCATGAATTAATGGAGGAGATAAAACTATTTTAAATGTATTCGTCATCACCTTGTAAACTAGTATAGAGTACATTTCCTGTCTTCTGACAACATGGATCAGGCTAGTCTCCAAGACAGCAATGCACTGCGCCTCTTCGGCCTCACTTTCTCAACCGACCTCAAGTAGAACAATTACATTGAATGAATAGGTACATCTACTGCTAGGAAGGTTGGGTCATTATGTCGGACCAGGAAGTTTTTTTTTCTCGTCAGAATACATGTTGCACATATACAAATCTACCATTCGTCTGAGCATTGACTACTGTCGCTATATCTGGTTAGGTGCTGTATTTACTAGCCTTCCCACGCAAGGCCAGATGTGACACATGGTCACTTTATAGTCGGTATTCCCGGCCATATAGCCGGGCCAAAAAATCTCTGTCTATTTTTCCCCTGTCGTGGATCTTCCCTTCGGCGGAACCACAACTGGGTTTGTGCTCTCTGCTCGGAAGCAGAGAGCGCCCTCCACCCGAAGGCAGAGCGCTGACAGTGTCATAGCGTCGTCAGGCGAGTGCCTCTAACGTATCTGGTTAGGTGCTCCTGCTACTCATGTTCGGGATCTTGACAAAATCTAAAGAAGGATTTGCAATGTAATAGATCTCGATTTGGCAGCTCGGCTTTTATCACTGTCCCACTGACGAGTTTTGGCTTCTCTCTGTGTTTTACCAAATATTTTAACGGCTTCTGCTCTGATGAGACTATTTCCTTGGTGCCCCCCTCCACAGGAATTTATTCTAACTACTTAATAGACAACTATGATCAATACTTTTACAATCAAAACGGTTAAATATAACCTCCACTTCTACTTCAACAGTTTCTTTTCTCGCATTTCCCTCTGATGGAACTCCATTCCGATTACTTGATTCTCTGACAGCTGAAGTTTCCAAGAGTTTGTTTGAAACATCAATTGCCTTGTTTCTCATCTTACTTTTATCATTTCTGCGATAACCACTGTACCGTGTACTTCTTCCTTTTCACTCTACCCTTACATAACCCCTGCACACCAGTGGCAGTAATGCTTTGCTTGGGGTGTAACGACTATAAATAAATAAATACCGACGGCTACAAATTCTAATTAATCTTAAATGAAATCCGATAATTATTCCGGGTCTTTTTTGTTAAAATACTAAGCTGCTGTTTGTCAATCATCACAGGCAACCTCTCCTGCCTCCCATAAGCATGGACCAAGCGATTCTCCCTGAGAGCAATACACTGCGTCTCCTCGGCCTTACCCTCTCTTCTGATCTCAAGTGGAACCACTACATTGAGTCAGTAGCTAAATCCACTGCTAGTAAGGTTGGGTCACTATGTCGGGCCAGGATGTTTTTCTCGCCTGAAACCACCCTGCATATATACAAATCAACCATTTGTCCGTGCATGGAGTACTGATGCCATATATGGTCAGTGCTCCCGCTGTTCATCTCAGTGTTCTTGACAGGCTCCAAAGGAGAATCAGTAATGTGATAGGTACCGACTTAGCGGCTTTTCCACCGACGGGATGTGGCTTCCCTTTGTCTATTCTATAAATACTTTCATGGCTTCTGCTCCAACGAATTTAAGTCACTGGTGCCTCTGCAACGGGTGTTTACTCGTGCAACCAGATTGGCAACTGGGTCCCACCCATTCACAGTTAGATCAACCAAATGCAGACGACAATTCTACTCCTTCAGCTTCTTCTCTCGCACTTCCCACCTGTGGAACTTGCTTCCATATTCTTGCTTTCCTGACGGCTACAACCTTCCAGGTATTCATCTCTTAACCACTTGACCCTAGTTCTCTCACTACCCTGTATATCCTTTCCTTTCTCGCTTCACCTCTGCAACTGTCATCACACCTGTATTCCCTCTCTTCTCTTGCTCCTCTCGAAATGGTTTGTCCTTCTCTTCACTCTAGTGCTTTTACTCTTATGTCGTCCCCTGCACATCAGTGGCGTTACCGCCTTGCTCGGGGTGATATGATTAAAAACAAATGAAAGTTATTCGATTATTTATATTAAGAAGATTTCTGAGAGGCCCATTGTTTTATGTCATTATCGGTTTCACATGATATAACTCGAAAGACGATGTATTGTTTCTGTTTCATAAGTAAATTATACCGTATGTTTGACTTTGATTAGTTTATCTACAGGATCAGATAATTTTGTTGTTTACAGGGATATATTAGTAAACCTTCATCGCTATAACTGAAATATGTTGCATGTTTAGGTGAAATATATTAGAATGAATATGATTAAAGAATTTCAACAAACAAGATCAAAAAACAGACAAGCTATTATTTCGCTTTAAATGAGGAAAACTATTATGTAGTTTATTTTTTCACTTCGCTCATTCAAATTGTTAAACATTCTCCTGATGTACACAAAGTTATGAATCAAATTAGCAAATAGAAAAAATTGGTATATAAAGTAATATATATATATGTAACACATCACTCAATAATTCCAGATAATTCCAGGCGCTATTAATAAAAATTCATATGATTTTTATGAAGTACTAACCTTCAAATGGTATGTGACAAAATTTGGGCCTAATCGGATTATTAGTTTATAAATTACAGTTAAATGAATCTTCTGTTGCAGTTTTTCGAAACAATGAAAAAATCTGAGTTGATAAAGCATTGCTTTCTGATGAGATAAAATACTGTTCAAGCAAAGCAATGGCTTGATAAGTGTTATTCGGACAAATGATGCTGAACGCTCAGGTTGCCTAAAATCGGCATTTGTCCCGGAAAACACAAAAACAACGCACTAACTAGTAGTGGCCGATCGTAAATTGAAGTTTCGTGAGATAGCAGCGGAGTTGAACACATCAGAAGGCAGGATATTCACCATTTTGCATGAAAAATTTTCAATGAGAAAGCTGTGATCACAGCGGGTGCCGCGTTTGGTTACAGCCAATAAAAAACAACAACGCGTCGAAGATTCAGAGCGTTGCTTGCAACTCTTTCAACGCAACAAGAAAGCGGTTTTGCTTAAATATGCCACAATGGATGATAACATGAAACCACCACTTCACTCCGCAGTTATCAACAGGGAAGATTTCGGCCTACGTAATTTGAGATGCGCAAGGTATTTTGTTGATCGATTTCCTTGAGAAAAGGAAGGGCCATCAATAACGAATATTATACAGCATTATTGGTGTGTTTGGAGGATGAAATTGTCGAAAAATGACCACAAATGGAGTAGAAAAAGTGATCTTCACCAAGATTATTTAGGCTTCTACTGGGCATGAAGTGGGGGATCAGTTTTATATTGCTATGAAGTAATAAACTGATCCCCCTCGAATTACTACTTAATAATATAATACATCTCTTCCCTCTCTAGTGATGAATCAAATAATAGGACAGATTGGGATCTATAGCCTTGGCTGGCAACCAGTCTATCGCAGAAAGCAATGGCAACCTACTGAGGGATAATCTTCTGCCCAGTCAGTCATGTATCTTTCGAGACATGAACGCCCAAAGCATGTATCACGTATGGCACTTAACTGACTGACTGAATATAATAGTTGGAATCATGATTAAGTCTTATACTGGTCATAAAGTGGGGGATCGGTTTTCTATTGGTTATGAAGTAATAAACTGATCTCCCAATAATTACTACATAATAATATAATACATCTCTTCTCCCTCTAGCTATGAGCCAAATAACAGGACAGATTGGGTTCTATAGACTTGGCTGGCAACAAGTCTACCGCAGAAAGCAATGGCAAATTACTGCGGGATAATCTTCTGCCCAGTCAGTCATGTCTCTTTCAAGACATGATCACCCAAAGCGTGTATCATGTAGGGAACTGAACTGAACTGACTGACTGAAATGAAGCATAATGTTTTGCAGGTCCTAAATGTGACATAATATTTTGCATGCCTTAAATGATGCAGAATGAAAAACAAACTATGAATTTAGGAAAGTGCACGGACTTCCCATGTGTTTGTGGTCGGAAATTCAGGTCCCAAAAGGAACAAAGATTTACCTTACAAAAATGGCTTGTGCTTCTCTGAAAACGGTTCAGGAGCAGTCCTCTGCCAACGCAGATAAGACGTCGGAAAACCAATGCCAGGATGCATACCACTGGGCTGAGGATATCCAAGCTGTTGAATTAAAGGATGGGACGCAACCCAAACTACCAAGAATCAAATTTCCTCTCGCATCGGGATCGGAAGCGTGGTGTATGCTAGACAACATCATTAGCAAAACATTACGTAAAGAGTGAATGAGGTTCACGCTGCATTCTCAGAACGCAAGGTTTGCCGTTTTTCGAAATTTTTCGTAAATCTCATTTCGCTGTAAGATATCTGAGTTTGTACACACTTGTATATCGTTATAATGGGGCCTCACATTAGTGAGGTGGGGCCGGTGTGCAAGTGAACCCGTTGAGAGGAAGGCCCCGAAACGGTGCACATTCTCTCCTGATGACCCAAGTTTAAAAATAAATTCGAGAGGAACACAATAAATTAAATGAAATCATATGCCGTAGTGAAGCTCGGTGGAAATGTTATTGGCATAAGGAGCATTACAATAACCTTTTCAGTAATTTGCTTCTTCACGTCCTGACTGATAGATTAACGCTTTTCGTGACTTAATGACACATGATGCTTTTCAGGCCCTAAATGACAGATAAAGTTTTAAATATCTTAAATGACAAGTAATGATGTGCAGCTTTAAATGACACATAAACGGGTTTCTAAACCATTTATCGCATAACTAAACGACTATTGACCGACAAATTTTCCGAAGGATGTTTTTGTTCATCCAGGGCTGCTTTTCAGATATTTACGTGCGTTGGCGGAAATTGCACTTAAGCATGTGATGCTACCAATGTTGCATTAACTCTGCTACACTTAATACAACATTGGTAGCATCACATGCTTAAGATTTGTTGTAAAATAAGAGCACCAGTCGCCTTAAGTTATGGCAACACACAAGGGGTGATCACATTATTTTAGATACTTTATGATTTAAGAAATTAGTTTAAAAATGTAAGTATACCTGTTAAAAACAAGCAAAGTATACCTGTCAAAAAAAAAAAAGCAAAGTTTACCTGTAAAAACAAGCAAAGTGTAACTGTGAAAACAAGCAAAGTGTACCTGTGTTAAACAAACAAAAGCAAGCCTGTGAAAAAAAACAAGCAAAGTATACCTGTGGAAAAAAAAAACAAGCAAAATATACCTGTGAAAAACAAACAAAGTATGCCTGCGAAAAACAAGCAAACTATACCTGTGAAAAACTAATCGATAGCAAAACAGCATAGAATAAATTAAAAGGTCCCAAACTTAATAAAACAAATTTTTTCCTTCAAAATGTTTATATCATTATTAAGAGGAAAGATCAACGTAATTTTAAATTATTTTTTTAAAATTTTTTAATCCCTTCTAACATTTTCGCCATCAGAGAAGCAATTGAACGGAAGGAAGTGCCAGAAAAGAAACTATTAAAGTAGACGAAGTGCTTTTATATGACCCTTTTATCTGTAAAACGTACTTGATTTACTAAGAAACTTTTCAGTATTTACATTATTCGGACTATTGTTCTCATCTTTGTTGCTATTTGTACGACGTTTCGGCCTTTGTACGCTAGTGAATTCTTCAGGTCCTAGGAATTTCGAACCGAAAACTTTAGTACAATCACTGGGGTATATGAACTCCATATATGAACTTGCATAAAGCGATCTCTGAAAGTCATGAGTTATCTCCCTCTCACCTTGTAAGTTACTTGTTCACCACTGCTGTAGCCTGGTATTGAACTCACAACTCTTTGGGATCTAGTTACAAGAATTAACCAAAATGTGTTTCATGAGTCCTTAAGGACAAGAACAACTGAATTTTTGGGACGTATAGCCCTAATGTATAGTAACCATTTTTTATAAGAGTTTATATTGCAATGTTTTTTTATGTTATTCGTTTTCTCTAGTATTTTTAATGTTAATGGTTTTCTCTAGTATTTTTGATGTTAATGATTTCTCTAGTATTTTTTGATGTTAATGGTTTTCTCTAGTATTTTTGATGTTAGTTGTTTTCTCTAGTATGTTTTATGTTAATAGTTTTCTCTAGCATTTTTGATGTTAATGGTTATTCTTTAGTATTTTTGATGTTACTGATTTCTCTAGTATTTTTTATGTTAATGGTATTCTCTAGTATTTTTGATGTTACTGATTTCTCTAGTATTTTTGATGTTAATGGTATTCTCTAGTATTTTTGATGTTACTGATTTCTCTAGTATTTTTGATGTTAATGGTATTCTCTAGTATTTTTGATGTTACTGATTTCTCTAGTATTTTTTGATGTTAATGGTATTCTCTAGTATTTTTGATGTTACTGATTTCTCTAGTACTTTTTATGTTAATGGTTTTCTCTAGTATTTTGAATGTTAATGGTTTTCTCTAGTATTTTTGATGTTAATGATTTCTCTAGTATTTTTTTATTTTAATGGTTTTCTCTAGTATTTTTGATGTTAGTTATTTTCTCTAGTATGTTTGATGCTAATGGTTTTCTCTAGTATTTTTTATGTTAATGGTTATTCTTTAGTATTTTTGATTATACTGATTTCTCTAGTATTTTTGATGTTAATGGTATTCTCTAGTATTTTTGATGATGCTGATTTCTCTAGTATTTTTGATGTTAATGGTATTCTCTAGTATTTTTGATGTTACTGATTTCTCTAGTATTTTTTGATGTTAATGGTTTTCTCTAGTATTTTATGTTAATGGTTTTCTCTAGTATTTTGATGTTAATGGTTTTCTCTAGTATTTTTGATGTTAATGATTTCTCTTGTATTTTTTGATGTTAATGGTTTTCTCTAGTATTTTGAATGTTAATGGTTTTCTCTAGTATTTTTGATGTTAATGATTTCTCTAGTATTTTTTTATTTTAATGGTTTTCTCTAGTATTTTTGATGTTAGTTATTTTCTCTAGTATGTTTGATGCTAATGGTTTTCTCTAGTATTTTTTATGTTAATGGTTATTCTTTAGTATTTTTGATGTTACTGATTTCTCTAGTATTTTTGATGTTAATGGTATTCTCTAGTATTTTTGATGATGCTGATTTCTCTAGTATTTTTGATGTTAATGGTATTCTCTAGTATTTTTGATGTTACTGATTTCTCTAGTATTTTTTGATGTTAATGGTTTTCTCTAGTATTTTATGTTAATGGTTTTCTCTAGTATTTTGATGTTAATGGTTTTCTCTAGTATTTTTGATGTTAATGATTTCTCTTGTATTTTTTGATGTTAATGGTTTTCTCTAGTATTTTTAATGTTAATGGTTTTCTCTTGTATTTTTTATATTAATGGTTTACTCTCATATTTTTTATTTCTTTAGTATTTTTACCAGAGCTCATATTGCAATTTTTTGACACTAATGATTTTCTTTGGTAATCCGTATTACTGGTTCCTGTATTGTGTTCATCTCTATGCTTGATCGGCTTAGAAGATTTTTGTAGCCTTGAATATGTGCTGATTCCTTAAGTTTACGTAGTTTCCAAAGGCGTTCTCTATTTATTATTTTAACTTCATCCCATAGGGGGTCGGTTATCACCTTTCTCTCTCCATATAAACAGATACTAAAGAAACTTTTCCTTTGGCACACGGTATAAAATATAGAGCACCAGGTGATGATTGATCTTTCAACTTCACGGTAATGAAAGTAAATCATTTACTTCCTAGTCTGGTAGAAGGTTACATTAAATGAGAAACTACTGAATACCGAATGTTGCTAACGATTTGCTCTGACAGCTGAACTTGTTTTTCAATAGTGTGGTAGTTTCATTCACACGAATGAATTAAAAATACACAATTATTCTAAACAGTTTCTTTGTCAAATTTTCACCAGACTTAACTTAGACAAGCTCAAACCCATCACGCTGTTTAATTTATTGCTGTCGACATTAATCCAGCATTATTGATTTTGCAATTAATTACTTATGACTGAAGAGATGAAGGGAAACTGAGGAGCGATAAACAAGCGAGTGAGTGCCTCAGCCTGATCCACATATGGATCCACATATGGGATTCGGTATTAGTTAAGAGGATCGAATATATTCCATCGGAGTTGCAGATGTCTGCTGCATTAAACAGATAAAGACATACTACGACCTGGAAATAAATAAATTGCGCATGTCGAAATAAGATTTTAAAAAATCTGTTCGCTATGAAACAAAAAAGAGTTCCGATTAAAATTAGACAATGAGGTCGACCGAAAAATCTCAAGTCTCAGTTTGGTTCAGCAACGACGTCAAACATTTGTACGCATGCGCAATACTTTCTACCACTCGGCTGTTGGGACACGACATTTTTCAGCAATTTTAAATGGGCTGGGATATTTTCTTTTGGTTTGTTTAATCCTTTTATACTAAGCAAGGCAATAAAGTAACTAAGAGCCAAGAGGTTCAGTCAGTTAAGTGCCATACGTGATACACGCTTGGGCGATCATGTCTCGAAAGAGACATGACTGACTGGTCAGAAGATTTTCTATCCTGCTATTTAAAGTATAGCTGAAAGAAGAGACGGATTGTATTAATAATTGGTAATTATTGGGGGATCAGTTTATTACCTTCTAACAATGGAAAACCGATCCCCCACTTTATGTACCAGTAGAAATTTAATTATGTTTCCAACTATTATATTCAGTCAGTCAGTTAAGAGCCATACGTGATACACGCTTGGGCGATCATGTCTCGAAAGAGACATGACTGACTGAGCAGAAGATTATCCCGCAGTAGGTTGCCATTGCTTTCTGCGGTAGACTGGTTGCAAGCAAAGGCTATAGAACCCAATCTGTCCTATTATTTAACCCATAACTGGAAGGAATATACGGATTAATACCTTTCCCAATGGTATTTGCGCGTAAGTGAATGAAAGGAATTTGGCTGGAATTCGAACGCGGCTCCCCGATTTCTCGTTCGGAGCTGATATCCAATGCACCACAAGGGGTTACTGAGCGTAAAAGAATATGTGAAAACAACAGAATTAATGAGAGGAAAACAATAAACGAACAGGAATAAAGAAGACGGAAGATAATGACTGAATTTGCATTTCAAAGAAAGAATTTCACAAGTGAAACTTGCGAGAAAAGAAACTGTTAGCACAGAACTGGGTCAAAACAAAAGTTCGTAGGATTTTTCAGTGAATTTCAAACATATATATATATATATATATATATATATATATACTAGCAGTATAGTCCGGAGTTACTCGGGTGTAATGAAAGATTTAAAACTAATCCATGTTCTTGGAGCTCAGAAACTTTGGACGTTGCCACGAAAGACTAAAAAGCAATAGTTGTTTCCAGTTAAAGCGAAACTTAAAGAAAAATGAATGGATGTAAGTCA
Organism: Ascarosepion bandense; assembly: GCA_037127315.1. Classification (NCBI taxonomy): domain Eukaryota; kingdom Metazoa; phylum Mollusca; class Cephalopoda; order Sepiida; family Sepiidae; genus Ascarosepion; species Ascarosepion bandense. Next base: position 2,417,507 of record JBBBDQ010001027.1, read on the forward strand.
AATTTTAATTTCCTGGTATCGATATCGAGTAAGTTTTTTCGTCTTAAACTGAATTTTGAAGGCTAAATAAGTCCTCTGAGTAAATGGTATCATGGCTGAGACTAAGAACTACAATCATACCTACTTAAAGCCAAACCCGAAGCAAAAACTAAAATAAAAGGGCTGAAAAAATACAGACATAAAGGCAGATAAACAGACACATACACAAACATCTTGCCTTTTATATATATATTATCGATTTTCTGCACTATTGTAAGAACTGCAACCTTGAAACTTCTGAATATCGTTTCTTATGTCTTTGTCTATGAGTGTATCAAATTTGATTAAAATCGGACCACTCCTTCTATGATCTGATTTTTTCGATTATCGATTTTCGTAATTTATCGGGGGTACCTCAACACAAAGCCTAGCTAAGAATACTCGCAGACGCTTACAATAGAACTGTGTAAATATTCAAGAAAATCGGTTCAGCCGTTTTAGAGTCTATAGGCAACGGACACACACAAAGACACACACACACATACACACAGAGACAAAGTTCCATTTATAAATAAGTTTAGATATATATATAATTTATTTGTTTGAATATTATTTTAATAGTATTTAAGTAGATTTTTTTCAATTAAGCAGTATATTTATATATATAATTACTGTCCTGAATATGTTTGAGAAATTTTGTTATAAAAATATGTCTTTCAGCAAAATTCGAACCTGCGATCCGAAGGTGTATTGGCATGGCGAAAGAATGGTATGGCGAAAGAAGCATTCAAGAAGTTGAGTAAAGTATTAAGAAACAGGACAATTTCCCTAGAAACAAAGAGGAGAGTACTGGATTGCTATGTGATGTCGGTTTTTCAATATGGCAATGAATGTTGGACAATATCTTCGAAGATGAATGAAAATCATGAAGCAGCTGAAATGTGGTTCTACAGAAGGATGCTGCGGATATAATGGACCGAGCATGTGAGCAATGACGAGGTTTCGGAAAGGATGGAAACGAAAAGGAAATTAATACTGAGCATCAGGAAGAGACAACTGAAGTTCCTGGGACATGCAATGAGGAAGGAGGGCTTAGAGAACCTGATACTAACAGGCCAAATAGAGGGGGAGAGACAGAGAGGAAAGCAGTGGATAACATATTTAAAGGGCCTGATCAGGTGGACGACGGAGCGAGGGTTGCTTGGTGCAACAGGAGAAAGCGTGCTAAGAGCCACCAGGGATAGGGAGATGTGGAAAGCCATGATCGCCTACGTCCAGACAGGACAGGGCACATAAAAGAAGAAAATATATACCAACTGTTTATAAGAAATTATAATGTGGTTATAAAGGGGGGATCAAATCTATGTTATAATCACTATATAAACTGATCCTTCAGTTTGTAGCCATGTTAGTTTCTATAAATTTATATTCTAGATTTATGGGCTTGAGCTAGTGGATGGCAGAGCGGGGTTTGGCTGGTGTAACAGGAAAAGGCGTGCTAAGACCCACCAGGGACAGGAAGATGTGGAAAGCTATGATCGCCTACGTCCTGAAAGGACAGGGCACATAAAAGAAGAAGAAGATACCATAATAATCAAAACAATATAATTCCTATAAAAAATTCTCTTCGTTTGCTAAAAATAAATAGATTTCTCTAATCTCTTTCTTTTAGTTATATATATATATATATATATATATATATATATATATATATATGTGTGTGTGTGTGTGTGTGTGTGTGTGTGTGTGTCTGTTTGGGTGTGTTTATCTGTGTGTGCGTGTGGGCAACGTTTGTACGCATTATGCGAGAAACGGACTTCTATGGTAAACCTCTAATTTTCCAAACAATTATGTTGGAAAAACAGTCTGATGCCAAAAACGATTTTCTTGGGATCGGCTATGGCAACAATGTCAAGCTGACCACCAAATACTAACAAAAAATACTGCCAACATTTCTTTTTTTTTCTTAAAATACGCGTTTTATTCCTCCTTGTGTTAAATAAAAAAAGGCACGTTTGAAATCGGCTCCACCAACAGACATATAAGAACAAAAGCCATGAAAGGGAAACAAGTTTGAACTGAACGGAATCTCCATCTTCTCCCTCTCTATCACACACACACACACACACACACACACACACACACACACACAAACACACACACACACACACACACACACACTTTCTCTCTCCATATCTATCTATCTATCTATCTATCTATCTATATGCCTATCTTCCTCTTCATATCTAGGTATCTATAGATATCTATCCACTTCAATCTTTTCGTATCTCTTTCTTTCTCTCTCACTCATTGTCTCTCTCTCTCTTTCTCTCCTACCTATATATATATATATATATATATATATATATATATATATACTAGCAGTATAGCCCGGCGCTGCTCGAGTGTAATGAATGCTTTAAAACGAATCCATGGTCCTTGAGCTCAGACTCAGCCTAAAGAATATTTGTGTGAAGTTTGGTGAGATTCGGATAAAAATTGTGGATTTGTATAAAGGACATACAGGCAGATAAACAGACACATACACAAACATCTTGCCTTTTATATATATATATTATCGATTTTCTGCACTATTGTAACAACTACAACTTCGAAACTTCTGAATATCGTTTCTTATGTCTTTTTCTATGAGTGTATCAAATTTGATTAAAATCGGACCACTTCTTCTATCACACGATTTTTTTGATTATCGATATTTATCGGGGGTACCTCGACACTAAACCTAGCTAAGAACACTCGCAGACGCTTATAGTACAACTGTGTAAATTTTCAAGAAAATCGGTTCAGCCGTTTCGTAGTCTATAGGTAACGGACACACACAGACACACACACACACACACACACACACACACACACAGACAAAGTTCCATTTATAAATAAGTTTAGATTAGATTTATGTTTTTATTTAAAATATTATTACTATGATTTTTTATAATTTTTCTAAATTATTTATACAACTATAACTTAATTTAAGAGTATTTTTGCACAAGGAAAATTTACCTAAAGAAAAGGAGTATATGGTTTTAAAAGTAAAAAAAAACGACCCCATTTCTTGAAAAGTTTTGTGGATTTGAAAATGATTTGCTTGATATTGAAACAATATCACTTTTCCCAAAAGAAAAAAAATCTGTTCTGGGAAAACACACCTTGTCCTCAGATAAAGGACTCTCCCTCCTATATTAATAAGAATTAACGGGAAGTTCATGGGAGTTCTTTAGACTTCTATTAGAGTTCAGTAGAACTGCTAGGCAGTTGATATTAGTCGGCAGTTAGCCGAATACTAAGGAGTCAGCTTTCAGTAGAACATTACGAAGTTGCTAAAATTTTAAGTACGTTAAGTCGATTAGCAACCGACATAGCACGATTATAACCTACAAAAAACTACACCACAACAATTTCCAACAGCACCTTGAAAAAGTGGTGAAAAAATTAATACCTCTGATAAAATATTCATGAAATTAGATAAAACAGCCATTTTCTTTAAAATAACACCACATGAATATAATACTCTGATTATGAAAACATTAACAAAGAACTATAAAAATGTTAGTAGTAACATGGATAATATACTTGAAAATATAAATACTTCTAGTAAAATAATCAGTGATAAACTGAAAATAAGCGACAGAGTAACAGACCCCAACACAAAGGAGTGTTATATCACCATAAAAAAGTCACAAACAAAGTTTTCGAATGCAAACCAGCGCAAATATGGATATTTTAAAAAACCAGGGAATCGTATATCCATTGTTTAATTCGACTTTGTTTCCATGTTTTTTTTTAATCTTCCAAGAGCTTTCAGTCACCTCACTTGCATTCTTTATCTCAAGCAAAAATGAAATATGTAAGAATACTGGAAAAAATAAATTAAAAGTTATTAAAATTTTCCTTATTGGTCGTTTTAAACGAAGTGCGCGCGCGCACACACAGACACACACAAACACACGCACACACACAGATATATGTATATATATATATATATATATATATATTTATCAGCCTGTATATATATATATATATATATATATATATATATATATATATATATATATTTTAAAACACACATACACACACACACACACATATATATATATATATATATATGTATATATTAATGTATGTTTCATTAAATAATATGGACAAGTTTTGTCTATTTTATGTAATTTTTTTCATATTCTCTGATAAGCTCAATAGCATTATCATTAAATGAAGAAAGAAAATTCCAATATTGATACATAATTTTTTTAATAATCCAATCTAAGCTTTCGGATTACATAAGCCATTTTCAAAGATGTCAAATTACATTATATATTATAAACACGGACACGAGATAATGATAAACAGTTTTTTTTTTAAATAAACCAATGGCTTCTGTTATTAATTATAGACATTTAAGGATATTTGTGGAGATTTCATAGTTTATCTTGTTCAGGTTATGTTTCAACTGTTTCATGTATATAGCTTCGAGAATTTTTAGGTTTGTTCATTGTTTTCATATATATATGTATATATATCTGTAAATTCATATAATATTTAGTGGTGGGAGTAGCTATTTTCAACATGTCAGTTTAAGACATGCATTGTCAACCCCGTTAAAGTTCTAATGTCGGAAGCAGGGCCTAGTAAAGAAAGGGGTGGGGAATGTTGGCTATTACAGGGTTAAGCTAAAGGAATCTTAGTAGTAATTTCTCTTATGGTTGTGGGCGGTATGTGGCTTGACTATTGAATTAGTAGTGGTAGGTGGGAGATAAAAGGTTACTGCTTCACCAAATTTGAAAAACCTAGTTTATGTAGAGGACAATTTTTATTGTGACTAAATGGAAGAATGAGATAATTATTGTAATTTAAATTTATTCCAGTGGCGACACATACTAATGGTTTCTCTACGTTTATTTAGCAGTACCTTCTGATATTGAAATTTCAAAATCTTAATTTTTTTTTAAATATAGATTATATCTATCAGCTAGACTATTAGGAGTACGTACCGTGCCTATCAGCTTCAACTTTATCTGTGAATTTAGGTCATTCTCTTTCGATACCCAGTATTTTCAGGAAAGGGCCGTTTGAAACCTTAAATTTAAGGTTAGTAAAGGAATATTTGTGCGCATCAAGCCTTTGCTTCCAAATTCCCGTCAAAATTCCGATATAAACGTTATATTTCTTCTTGTTTACCTTCGGGTATATGGTAGCTTGATAGATCATATTTGTAGATCTATATTTATCTTCATTGTCCTTATGGTACGGTATAAAGGAATTATTATCAAGGTTGATTATAACGTGTTTTTTTTTTGGGGGGGGGTAATCATATCACCCCGAGCAAGGCGGTAACGCCACTGAAGCGCAGGGGGCTACGTAAGAGTGAAAAGATTGGAAAAGGGAAAGCCGAAAACCACATCCTAAACAGGGATCAAGGGATGAGCCTCTTCACCTGTTCAATAGACGAGGATGGAGTGGGAACCGGGCGATAGTTCAGTCTATCTATTCCAATGTCTAGATAATTCACAATCTTTAAGTTGGAAGCAATTTCTATTTTAAATTCTAGCATACTGAAGATCTTAAAGATTTTCTTCTGGATTTTCATAGTCAAAGAGCCCATTACTATTCGGAGGAATATAAGTTCATTATCTTGGTATAGGTCTACGTGTTTAGGATCCACAACTTTACTAAGGGTATCTAGGATATAGATGCCTATTAAATCGGCAAGTTGGGATGAATCATGTGCTCCCATGGGAACATCAAATTTACTATTGTGAGTTTTAGTCCAGGTAGAATTGTTAAGGGTAAGGACAGATTTTCTCGCTGGTAGAATAATACTAGTTTCCTTTTTTGTGATCTCTATATAGTTTCTAGGGAAATTAATACACTTTACTAGAAGGTCTCTAGATATAGAAGTCTATAATATCAAATTAGCTAGAAGTCTATAATATCAAATTTAAGAAATTTGGTTCTAGTTTTATTGTTAAACCAATAGATTGTTAAACCAAAGGCTACTATCGGCCGAAACATTCCAGAGGTTGGTATGGAGGGGGTGTTGGAGGTTAGCTGTTATATGTTTGGTGATTTAATTCGAAATTAATCCTAATTCCCTTTTAGCTGGATTTATTAATCTAGATTGTATCCTATTCTCGAAATTGGGTTTATGATCTTTAAACAGGAGGTAAGCGTTTCTAGTAAAAACTTTACCTATTTTATCCCCAATGTTTAGCTTGCTGGCAAATTTAGTAGTATCATGATTGATCTCGGTAATTATTCTCTTCTTTGTCTAGTCTATATGTGTTAGTAATCTTATTATTAGGTTGTCCCAAAAGTTCGTAAACACTTGCAAAAAATTGAAATTTTACTGTCCAAGTAATCTAAGGTTACCAGAAAACACTTGCAAAAAATTGAAATTTTACTCGCAAAAACAACAAAAATTATTGCTCAAAATAAAGACCATCATTTTCTAAGACTTTCTGCCATCGATCTGCAAGCTTTCGGATCTGGCCAAACTACCATTCAGCCAATTCCGAAGCAAAGAATTCTTGAAACGCTTCCTCGACTTCATCAAACGAGTCGAATCGGCGGCCCTTCAGAAAGTGTTGCATGGAGGGAAAAGGCTGTAATCTGATGGAACACAGTCAGGACTGTAGGCTGGATGTGGCAGAACCTCAACGCCGTCCAGCTCTTCAAACTTGTCTTTGGTCTTCCTGGCGGTGTGTGGCTTGGCATTGTCCTGCTGCATCTAAGCGCGGTTTCGGTTGATCAGAGCCGGGTACTTTTGCTTCAACTTTTCGTAGACCCACTCAAGTTGCTGACAGTAAAGTTCGGCACTGATGGCACGACCATTCGGAAGCAACTCAAAATGGACGATTCCTTCAAAGTTCCACCAAACGCACAACATGACTTTCTTGCCGAATCGATCTTGTTTTGGAACCGACGGTGTCTCTTGCCCTTTCTGAACCCATCGCTTGTCTCGATTGTGCTGGACCAGATAGACCCATTTCGTAAGTTTTTACGAACATTTGGGACAACCTAATAGTTAGAAGTTTAAGGTACTGGCAAGGGTTAGATTTGTAAATAATTCTAGACATATCGGCCTTAACCTAAACATCCTTCGAGTCTCTAATAGATTTAATATCCTTCTCTAACATCATTTAGAAGGAATTTGAATGTTTTTTTTTTTTGGATTTCATTTTGGATACAATATTAAACAGGTCTTTCTCAAATTGATCCAGGATCTTACAAGGAGATGGTATTTTTGAGATTTCAGATTGTAGGTATCCACGTTTTGGTTTCCGGTATTGGAGAGGAATAGGTAGAAATGCGCTTTTTATTGCAGTCTCTTCACAAAGCTGATGATTTTTTTCCTGTGACTGGGATAAGGAATATTTTTCAGGGAGCATTCCGGGTAGAATTTATCCATGATAGGTCAGCGGGGGGAATCTTGAATTCACAAAGGATTAATTAGAGCAGGATTAATTAGAGCAGGTAACCACGGTAAAAACCAGGATAGGATTGGTAAATAATCCGGGAAGTTTTTGGTTATAATTAAATTAGACCAGTAGACAGTTTTATCAAAAAATAAAATTATATTGTAAAACGTTTAAATATTTTTCATTTGAAAAAGAGTTATTTCCGCAATCTAGGTTTCAACTACAAGACCCCCTATAGAAGGTAGCGATGGAGAATGACAAAAAAGGACTACAAATGACTACAAATAAACTTTAAGAAAACTGAATGCATGGTCATCAGCAAAAGCTGCAACCCAAAATATCAAATACAGGTAGGAGATACTAGAATCAAGCAAGTACAAAAATTTAAATACCTAGGAAGTGTTCTCACAGGAAGATGGAAAGTGCGACATAGAGATCCAAAGGCGAATTGGCATGGTAAAGGACGCGTTCTAGAAGCTGATCAAAGTACTAACACACAGGAAAATTTCACTAGAAACAAAGGAAAGAGTACTAGATTGCTATGTGATGTCAGTTCTTCAATACGGCAGTGAATGCTGGACAATATCATCGAAAATGAGGACAAAACTGGAAGCAGCGGAAATGTGGTTCTACAGAAGGATGCTGCGGATATCATGGACTGAGCATGCAAGCAACGATGAGGTGTTGGAAAGAATGGCAACAAAAAGGAAATTAATACTGAGCATCAGGAAGAGAAAAGTGAAGTTCCTGGAACACGCAATGAGGAAGGAGAGCCTGGTGAACCTGATACTGACTGGGCAGATAAAGGGAAAGAGAGACAGAGGAAGGTAGCGGATAACATATTTGCAGGGCTTGATCAGGTGGATGACGGAACGAGGGTTGCGAGGTGTAACAGGAACAAACCTAGTAAAGGCCACAAGGGATAGGGAGACGTGGAGAGCCATCATCGCCTGAAAGGACGTCCTGAAGACAGGGCACATAGAAGAAGAAGAAGGTTTCAATATTTCGGCATTTTCAGACGAATTACAGTAACTGATTTTTCTGTTTATCAAACACTCAAACGCACGAGTGAAATTTTCAGACAACTGAAGAGTTTTCAAAATCAGGGACGAGTTATTTAAGGATCATAAAACACTTTTGTTTGTATGATCCTAGTAAGTGTTTATGGGTATGATTACATTTGGATATAATTTCTAATCTATCATTTATTCATTTTTCTTTCTTTCTGGGAACAGCATAATAGCTAATTTTTACTTCAGGCGCAATCTACATACGTTACCAACGTTCTATGGTTGGGGGTTATTTACTATTCTTCAAGTTATATTAGTTATATTAGGGTTTGTTTTTTTTTGGTTTTTTTTGCATATTTCAATTTTAATTTCCACGTGTGGCCAGCCAGTTTTGTACAATATTTGAGATTTTCCAGTTTAAATGTAGATTTATGATTATTCCATCTGATTTTTAAACTACCTTTGGTAGATCCCAAGTATGTTTTACTTTGACCATTTAAGTCATATCTCGGAACGAGAAGCCGGGGAGCCGAGTTCGAATTCCAGTTGAATCCATTGTATTCACTTACGCGCAAATACCCATGGGAAAGGTATTAATCCGTCTCTTCCTTCCAGTTATGGGTTAAATAACAGGACAGATTGGCTTCTATAGCCTTGGTCGGCAACCAGTCTACCGCAGAAAGCAATGGCAACCTACTGCGGGATGATCTTCTCCCAAGTCAGTCGTGTCTCTTTCGAGACATGATCGCCCAAGCGTGTATCACGTATGGCACTTAACTCACTGACTGACTTATATCTTGTAAATAACCCCTTCCGTATTACAAAGTCCATTAAGTGGATATATATATATATATATATATATTATTCTCCATTTTTAAACGAGTTATTTCGACACCTAGGTTTCTACAATAAGTGGTGTCTTCAGGCGATTTTTAATAACATTTAAAATTGTTATTAAAAATGGCCTGAAAACACCACTCATGGTAGAAATCTAAGTAGTGAAATAACTCGTTTAAAAATGGAAAATATACAAAAATTCTACAATATAATTGTATCGAACACTTTTTAATACAAATGTGTACTGGTCTAAGCCTATTAGGACCAAAAGCTAAGTATTAAACAATCAATATATATATATATATATATATATATATATATATATATATATATATATATTTTCTAAACATACGCTGTTAAATATAAGAGACAATGAATGTCTATTATGTTTAATCATGAGCCGTTCTAAACGTCGTATTTTTGCTTTAATTTCAGTTGAAAATAAAGACAAAAATTCTTCAACATTTGGATAATTATTTATTGGTTTTCTTCTAAGCTTTCGGCTCACATGAGCCATCTTCAGAGAGGTTGTTTAAACTGAAATATTTTAAAATCCACCATCAACGACGATTTTATTTTGTGTTGACATAAAACTCCGCTTGGCAACGGCAATAGTTACCAAAAATAATAAACGTTTATTTTATTTATGTCAACACAAAATAAAATCTTATGAATTTAAAAACATTGTAACAACCATTACAGTATATATATATATATATATATATATATATATATATATATATACTAGGTGCGATTGGTAAATTGTCGCAATTACTTTATTATTTCAAATATTCTTTAGGCTGAGTCTGAGCTCCAGGACCATGGATTAGTTTTAAATTACTTGCTGCCTCCATATACTAAATTTAAGTTACATGATGCCTCAGCATTAAATGATCTTACGACGTTTAGAACGGCTCATGATTAAACATAATAGACATTCATTGTCTCTTATATTTAACAGCGTATGTTTAGAAAATTGCTTGCTGCCTCGATATACTAAATATATATATATATATATATATATATATATATATATATATATATATATATACGTTATGAAACGTGCTCGTTGGCGGTATTGTTAATGATAGGACACGAAAATTGCCTAAAGAAGAGAAAGTTGAAACTCGTTTTAAAACATAATTTTAGTCAATGTATAATTTATATGTAAGGTGGGTGCAAACACACAGTTACAAGAACAATATAATGGAAAAAGAAAAACTCACAATCCCTCCAACAATCAGTATATATATATATACTGATCCTTTCAAATTGTCTACTCAGATTCTTGATGTGAATAGTAAACAATACAGAAAATATTCGTTGACAACACAAATCTTTTGCACTATAAAAATAATAAAGAAAAACTTTTAATTCTCGAGTCCCTCTATATCAAAATTAAGCAACTAGCATTCAACAAAATTTATTAAGATATATAGCAAAAAATATTAAAGAGCAAATATCATTTCATACCATTTTACATATCTAACAATTTCTCGTGAATATATTCAAGCGTCTGTTGTGCTAACGTTTGATTACTACTAAGGAAAAAAAATTCCAAAACAACTATAACAGAACGCATTCAAGCGTGCTTGCAAAATGACCTTCACAACGGAATGCAGATTTTATTGCTGTTACAATAAGTTTGACTTTGTAATTTACCCCAGCAGTTGATCTTGGAAAAGGTCGAAAGTACTTGGGTTAAAAAAAAAATAACTACGGTGTCTTTCTTGATAAATTTCATCTTAACATCAAGAAACCGATTAGACAACTGGAAAGGATCAATATGAAAATAAGTAGACACAATATCTCTATATCATTCAAGAAACATATTTTAATGAAGACATACAGTCTAAATACACACACACACACACACACACATTCATATGTATATATGTATATATATATATATATATATATAGAGAGAGAGAGAGGGAGAGAGAGAGAGAGGAATGTGCTGTGTGTGTTTGTGTGTGTATGTGACTGCGTGTATGCATGTGTTAAGCAGATGACAGTTTCCCAGACAAGTAGCCTATGAATATGTTTCTGATACGCATCTACACTAAGGTAATTTGAAATTGCTAATTACATCTTCAAGAAAAGGATGTCGATAAAAGTTTTGATTGTGATTGTCGTCGAAAGTATTTTTCTTTCTTGTGCTTCGACTGTCGATTTGATTTCGCTTCGTGTTTCGATAATTTTTATAAGTGTTTCTCTTTCCTAAGTTACAAATTTAGATTAAGACTATTAAGCGATAGATCCGGAAATTCTAGACACGCATGCGCATTATTGTTTTCCCTTTCTTCCATTTTATTATTCAAGTGATACATAATTTATATCGATGTTTATAAGTTTTGTTTGTTTTTTTTTTTGTTTTTTTTTTTTAACATGGCTAATTATACAAGCTGTCAGATTTTGATGGAAACTTTCTTTTATTTTATCCGCTATTTTCTGTTCGTTTTCCATTTTTTTCTTACTGTTTTCTTTAATATAATTTTTGCCAGTATTGTGTTATCTTAATTTACTTCAGTTTCTCGTTTTCTTGTTTGCCTGGGTTTCTAATTTCATTTTTATATATAATTCTTTTTTAACCCTTTTCATTTTGTCTACTGTTTCTTTGGCTTTTTTAGTTTCATACATTTCACTCGAAATATTTCGTTTTTGCATTCTAGTAGATTTTTATTTATTCTGTTTATTTCTCTTTTTCTATCTCCCTATAAGCTTCGCATTTCCGCACATCCATTTGCTTTTATGTGCGTGATTACCTCCCCTTGAATCCAGCCTTCATTCGGCCTTCCGTTTCAATTCATTAATTTCTTTCATATTTTTCCTGATATTTCTTTTTAAATTACTGCGATTATAATTTATCTTTACTTTAATTTTTAATCTATCTAACATGCATGCGTCAAATGAGAAGTTTACCTGGTATCATTGTCGTTTCTTCGAGTTTTCCATCTTTTAAGTACTTATCCCTGTTGTTTGTCTTGCTTTGTTCGTCATATATCAACATTTTGTTCTCTTTTTTTTCCTTTTCCCAATTTTAGATTTTTTTTCTTTTCCCCATTGTCTTTTTTAATTCTTTTCTCTTTCTTTCTTTCGTTCTCTCTTTCGTTTTATCTTTACACGTTTTCTTTTTCCTTCTCATACTATCTACTTTCTTTTTATCTTTCCTTCTTTCTTTTCATCTTAAAATGAACATTGTCTTTTAGCCTGACATTATCTTTCTTTGGTTTTTATTCTTTCTTTCTTTCTTTCTTTCTTTCTTTCTTTCTTCTTTTCTTTTTTCCGTTTTTCTTACTTCATTTCGTTCTTCCTTTCTTTTTTCTTTATTCTTATTTTTCCTTCTTGCTTATTCTATCTTTATTTCTTTATTTCTTTTTTCCTTCCTTCTTTTTCCTTCTTTCTCTTTCTTTCTTTCTTTCTTTCTTTCTTTCTCTTTCGGTCATTTCCTTATCTTTCTTTTTAATTTGGAATCCATTCACCTTTTAACATGTGCGTTGGTAATGTGCGTTGTAGTGCATTGGATATCGGCTCCGAACGAGAAATCGGGGAGCCGAGTTCGAATTCCAGCCGAATTCATTGCATTCACTTACGCGCAAATACCCTTGGAAAAGGTATTAATCCGTCTATTCCTTCCAGTTATGGGTTAAATAACAGGACAGATTGGGTTCTATAGCCTTGGCTGGCAACCAGTCTACCGTAGAAAGCAATGGCAACCTACTGCGGGATAATCTTCTGCCCAGTCAGTCATGTCTCTTTCGATACATGATCGCCCAAGCGTGTATCACGTATGGCACTTAACTGACTGACTGAATATAATAGTTGGAAACATAATTAAGACTTCTACTGGTCATAAAGTGGGGGATCATTTTTCTATTGTCTTGAAGTAATAAACTGATCCCCCACTAATTACTACTTAATAATGAAATCCATCTCCTATCATTGAAGCTATAGGTCAAGCAACAGGACAGATTGGCAACCAGTCTACCGCAGAAAGCAATGGCAACCTACTGCGGGATAATCTTCTACCCAGTCAGTCATGTCTCTTTCGAGACATGATCGCCCAAGCGTGTATCACGTATGGCACTTAACTGACTGATATTTCTACATTACATCAATGAACGACAATTATGCATCGTTTGATACGAGATAGCCATAAAGAAAATATGGAGGAACATATCAGCCTCAACTTTATTGTAGTAGCGGCAAATATACAAGTAAGAACTTGACTTCTATTTTTATGTGCCTTGTTCCTTTCGGACGTACGCGACTAAATCTTTTTCTTTCTGCTATTTTTCCCAAACTTTTTTCCGACATCCATTTTCTTAAGACCATCACGTTTTTTTACGCCCTGCTTTCCTCGGTTTAGCTTTCCATCTATCTCTCCCCGTGAGTATCAAATTTCCAAGCTCTTTTTCCTCATGACATGCACCTGAAATTTCAACTACCTTATCCTGATGTTAAGTATAAGTTTTCTTTTCATTTCCATCCGGCTTACGGCCTATCACGTTGAATACACCGGTTCTCGCTCGATCACTGGAGTTAAGCAACGTTGAGCCTGGTCAGTACTTAGATGGGTGAACGCTTGGGAATACCAGGTGCTGTAAACGTTTAGTGACGGATGTGCGTCGTGGTGCAGTGGATATCGGCTCGGAAAGAGAAATCAGTGAACCGAAACCGAGTTCAAATTCCAGTTGAATACCCTGCATTCACTTAAGCACTGGTACCCTTGGAAAAGTATTAATCCGTCTCTTCCCTCCATGGGTTAAATAACAGGGTAGGACTTGAGGACCCTGTCCTTAAAAACAAATCCCAATGAATCTTGATACTCGAAAAGAAAAAAAGTATTGCTAGACACAAAAATTTATATAAAAACAACGATAACTGTATTACCAGCAATAAATAAATAAAAAATTAGTTGGCAATAAATGACCCGAATAGGGTGTTGATATGCCATAAAAACAAAAAAAACATAACAGAATCATTTCCATCCTCTCCAAAACCTCATCGTTGCTCACACGTTCAGTCTATGGCGTCCTCAGCATCCTTCTGTAGAACCACATTTCAGTTGCTTCAAGTTTTATCTCGTTCATCTTTGAGAAGATTGTCCAGCATTCTTTGCCATATTGAATAACAAACATCACATAACAATCCAGTACTCTCTTCTTGGTTTTTTCTTGCAAAATGTTCTTGTCTCTCAATGCACTACTCAGCTTCTGGAATGTGTCCTTGGCCATGCCAATGCACCCTCGAATCTCAGTGTCGCACTTTCCGTCTTCTGTTAGAATACTGCCCGGAAATTTAAACTTCTGTACTTGCTCGATTTTCGTATCCCCAACATGTAATTGGCATTAAGCGTAATAACGTTAAACATTGTTTCCTGTTAGGTGTCTCGTTTGTTGATTGGTGTCCCGGTTTATAAACCAGGAACTACGACGGCTCACTGGTTAAGCAGCTAAAAATCGATAAGATTTAAATTATAAGACAGAATGGGGAAAAACGAGTGTCAAATTGGTGCAAAAGAAAAAAAGAAAAGGAATGAATGAATGAATGAATGAATGAATGAAGTGGGAAGAGCTTAGGAAGAAAAGCATAAACGAAGGATAGGAAAAGAAGAAGTAAGAAAAGAAGGATCTTTTTTTTAATAACCATATCACCCCAAGCAAGGCATTTTACTGCCACTGTTGTGCAGGGGGTTACATAAGAGGAAAGTTATGAGAAAGACTGACAGTTTATAGGGGGTGGCAGGAAGTGGGTAAGAGAAGAATCACTGCGGCTATAAAGTGAGGGATCAATTTATATATTGTTTGTTATATAAAATTGATCCCCTACTTTATATTTACATTTCTTGTCTGTTTATAAGCTGTAGAAAATGAATCAGTCGATGAATACTGATTAGTTACCCATGCATGTCTTTTAGATTTATTTACATTCTCTGGAATATAAATGTATAGAAATTGGTTTTTATAATCATATCGCCCCAAGGAAGGCATTTTACTGCCACTGTTGTGCAAGGGGTTACATAGGAGAAAAATTATGAGAAAGAGTGACAGGTTATAGGGGGTGTCAGGAAGTGGGTAAGAGAAGGATGAGAATACTGATGAGAGTGGAGTGGACGGAGAAAGGAGCATGAGAGAGAGGATGCAGGTTAGTGAGATAGGAGATGACTACTGACTTTAGATTTAAATTCTTGGAGATTGTAGCTGTCCGGGAAGCAAGTAAACGGAAGGGAATTCCACAAGCGGGAAGTGCGAGAGAAGAAGCTGATGAAGTAGAAATTTGCGTTTACAATTTATCGGTTTCACAGTAAGAGGATGGGGCCTAATTGTTAATCTTGTTGCTCGAGTAAATTTATATATAGGGGGCACCAGTGAGCTAAGTTTATCGGAGCAGAAGCCGTTAAAGTAGTGTAGAAGAGACACAGGGAAGCCACATTGTGCCGGTGAGAATGTGATTCTATCCGTGCTGCTAAGTCGGGATCAATCACATTACAGATTCTCCGTTAGATTTTGTCAAGGGCCCCTAGGTGGATAGCAGGATCACCTGACCAGATATGGCAGCAATATTCAATGCACAGGCGGATGGTAGATTTTTATATGTGTAGGATTTTTTCAGACGGGAAAGACTTCCTGGCCCTACACAGCGAACCGACTGTCTTTGCAGCGGATTTAGCGATGGATTCTATATAGTCATTCCACTTGAGGTCTGTTGTGAGAGTTAACCTGAGGAGGCGCAGTGTTTTGCTTTTAGGGAGATTAGCCCGATCCATGTTAATGGGGGGGGAGTGATTGTCTGTGATGGTTAATAGATAGTAGCTTCGTATTGGAAGCATTAAAATTAATGGGCCATTTCTTACCCCAGCCCGCCACGGACTGAGGTAAGAAATGATATGATACGACGAAAGGAAAGAAAACATACAAAGAGAGGGATTGAAGTAGAGAGAAAAAAAAAATATATATATATATATATAAAAGCAAGGGTTGAAAAGATAAAAAGAAAAAGGAAGAAAAAAATTTGGAAAGGGCATGTTCCTCGGTAAAAATCTCAATACAAAATTTTGAAATTCTGAGATCATATATATATATATATAATGAATTATTTTGAACATTATTTTTACCGATACTCGTATTTAAGTAGATATTCTGTTTTTAATTAAACAGTACTTTATATTTATATCTACCGGCCTGATTATTTTACGATAAATTTTATTGCGAAAATGTGTGCTATCCAGCAGGATTCGAACCTGCGACCCCTATTTACATAGGGGAAGCTACCATTTGATCTGGTACTGTCTTAGCCACTCGACCATGGTTCGAATCCTGCTGGCTAGCACAGATTTTTGCAATAAAATTTATCGTAAAATTATCAGGCCGGTAGATATAAATATAAAATACTATTTAATTAAAAACAGAATATCTACTTAAATACGAGTATCGGTAAAAATAATGTTCAAAATAATTCTTTACAAATTGTCGGTTGTTTATAACCAAGTTTCGTTAAAATTCGTTAATTTCCGTAACATGTTTACATATATATTTATATATATATACACTACCGGCCATAATTATTAGGCAACTCCAGTGTTTCAAAAAGTTTTTTTTAGTATTTATTGCCAAGTGAATAATTGTAAATGAAAATAGAATGGTTCTTTTGTTAATACTGCACAATAACATGTGCATCAAATGAATTTATAAATATTTAATAATTACCTATATTGCAGTTTCATCAATGAAAGAGTGAAAAACATTTAGGCTGATCTGGATGAGTTCATCTTTGTTTCCTTGCCTTGTAAAATTTTGCAAAGTAATAATAACAAAAGAACTATTCTTTTTTCATTTGGCAATAAATACTAAAATTCGTATGAAATACATCATTTATTTTAAAAAACAGGCGTGGCCTAATAATTATGGCTGGTAGTGTATATATAATGGTAGACCTTGAAAAACAGTAGCTACTATGGCATGTACGCATCGCTCATTCAGTAATGAATTAGAGCACTCTGGCTATTGGGCGTGTATAATGATAATATACACGCTAAAAAGTCTGCCTTCTTCTACCGAGCGCCCATAGCCCAGAGGTTGAATCGCCGACTGACGCCAATTCTGTCGGGTTTCAATCCTGGGTTAAATGGCAATCGGAGTCTGGCCGTACTGATGGGCTGTGATACAGCGAAACAGATCTGTCTGCGGATGACTATATATATATATTTTTCATTCAGAAGTTATTTGATTACGCAACCTTGGTTTCAGACTTTAGGTATCTTCAGGTGTTTTATATCAACGTATTCTCCAACGCTTTTTTTCAAAAGCACAACATAAACTTTCAGAAAGAACAACTGGAAGTTTAAGATCACTTGAATTTCAAAATAAGGGAAGAGATTGTCAAGAATTGTAAACAGTTTCTTTCAGGTTTGTATGATCCTAAAATATATTTTCTGATATATGGGTAGGTATTTGAAGGCTTTTCCAATGCGTTTGGTATAATAAAGGAAGGTAAACAAGGTGTTGGGTATAACCTATTTAATATTCATTAATATTTCGAAATCAAAATCTTATCTCCAGAATGATAGGAGAGCTTGGTTTCAAGTTGTCCGCTGTTAGATCGTGCCTTTAAACGAATGGTCCTCTTTTGATGATGCTGTCGTTAATTGTACAGCATCAGCAGCAGCGAAAGTCTAGCTAGTTTAGTACAATGTTTTTAGGTTTTCTAGCTTGAATGTGGAGTTGATTATACCAACCGTTCGAGCCGTTATCATTTGCACACACACACACACACACACACACACACACATAGGAGAGAGTGATTGAAAAAAAGCTCCCTTTTTATGTATGAATGCCCAGCTAGGTGTCCGGTTTTAACACTCTGTATCTTTTTTTTTTTCTTTGGGTTGTTGGTTAAGGGAGAAAATCTACTCGAAACTAAGATTTTGGAAGAACTTGAAGATCGAATATAAGATGTTATGTCTTTCCGGGTGAAATCAGCTGAAATTTTTCCTAGACGGCCCGAGAAGCTAGTGGCAAAATCTAGTGCCCATATCGAATGTTAAATAAAACCTCATGTTAAACTCTTTCCTCTCATCTCTATTTCTTGGAAGAATTATAATCAATAAACAAATTATAAGTATTAAAAAATGGGAAGTTACTTTTCAGTCATCGCACACACACACACACACACAGATATATATATATATATAAAATAAAATAAATTCCGATACTCAAATCAGTTGTATGGCCATTTCTACATTAAATCTCTAAGAGAAATTTCACACATCATCGGCAAATTCTTTATTTCAAAATAAACCCAGATATTTTACCGGCGGAAGTTAAAAAAAAAATATATATATATCACAGAAAAATTAAAGGGGTGGGATTAATACTTTCTTATTAATTCCACCCCTTTAATTTTAATTTAATTTTTCTGTGATGTATATATTATTTATTTATCACATATTAAAGCAGACTGATATCATTAGACCAACTATCAATCACACATGTATATACCATAAACACACAGGCACGCGTACATCCTCTAACATACTTACACACATACATACACACACACGAACTCACTACAATTAATGACAGCCTCAGGAGCCAGAAATGACCATTCGTTGAAAGGCATGAACTCGAACACAAGCTCTCCTACCATTCGGAAGATGAGATTTTGATCTGGAAATATCAATGTATAATAAATAGGTAAAACCCAAAAACTTCTTTACCTTCCTTTATTTTACTAAATGCGTTGTGATAGCCTTTATACCTAATATACACAATGCCTCAATCAAATTCCAAAACTTTCCTATATATATATATATATATATATATATATATATATATATATATGCGTGTGTGTGCGTGTGTGTGTGTGTGTGTGTGTGTGTGTGTGTGTGTGTGTGTGTAAATGTGTCGTTATACTCGTTTCGAAAAACCCTCCGAGCACATACGCGAAAGGAAAAAATGGTGATTAAAAAAAAGAACGAGCTAAGCAATTGAACATCAAAGTACGCAGCCCAGAGAAAAAAACCCCGAGACAAATAACCTAAAAAAAAAGTGCTCAATACGCAAGTAGATCAAACTAAGTAAATAACTAACCTAGCGAGCCAACGAACCTACCAAGGTTTCACCAAATTGGTTCTTCAGGGAAAGAAGCCCACTTTCCCTGAAGATCGAATTTGCTGAAACCTTGGTAGGTTCGTTAGCTCTCTAGGTTAGTTATTTGATATATATATATGTATATATATATAATAACTATAGTAATAGCAGGAAAAGGGAAAAGACGGGGAAGTAAAAACAGAAACAAACGAAGTACATGAACAAAAAGTCAAGCACTCGTAAGAAAGAAAAAAATCCAAGACGAAAACCCTAACACTAAAGCGCTCAATACGAAAGTAGAGCAAACAAATATATATATATTTGCCAGATCAAATGGTAGCTTCCCCTATGTAGATAGGGGTCGCAGGTTCGAATCCTGCCGTATGGCACACATTTTCGTAATAACACTTTATCGTAAAAATAATCAGGCCAGTAGATATAAATATATAATACTGTTTAAATTAAAAACAGAATATCTACTTAAATACGAGTATCGATAAAAAATAATGTTAAAAAAATCCATTTAAAATTGTCAGTGGTTTATAACCAAGTTTTGTTAAAATTCGTTAATTTCCGTAATATATATATATATATATATATATATATATATATATATAGATATCAAATAAATGAAAAAGATGGAAAAATGCTAAATTAAACTAAAACAGAAATGTGACGCAAGAATGGAAAATGAAAAAAAATATCGTAAAGGAAGAAGAGGAAAAAGAAGAAGAATGAAAAGAAGAATAAGGAGAAGAAGGAGAAGAAGAAGAAGAAGGAAAAGAAGAAGGAGGAGGAAAAGAAGAAGAAGAAGGAAAAGAAGATGAAGAAGAAGAAGAAGGCAAGCGTTAAATACATTCGGTGAGTGTATGAAGTGACGAATTGGAGGAAGGAAGAAAAGAAGAAAAATGGAGAATAAAAACAAACAACGAAAGGAAAAAGAAATGGAAGACGCATAAATCGTGAAGAAATTAACGGAAAAAAACGGTGAAAGAGAAAGAAAAAGACGACACATATTCACCAAGTAAAAGAAACAAAAAACAAAAAAGAAATACGAAACACGAAACAATTAAACGAACAAAAAAGAAATACTCTCCAGAAATGTTGGTATAATTATGAATAGCATTAATATGCCATGAAACGGCAGGTGATCTCCGTTGACAGACATCTGTTCTGAAAACGAAATCAGCTTCTTTTAATATTCCTTCTTGGCCTTTTCGTTATCACTCGTAGAATGGAAATGCAATGTCATAGAGAAAACGGTCAATAGTTGGCAAAAATTCGCTACTTTTACGAACATCTTTCTTTGAGTAATGTCCTTATACCTTTACTCATTGATTCTTCTTCTTCTTTTATGTGCCCTGTCCATTCAGGACGTAGGCGATCATGTCTTTCCACGTCTCCTTATCCCTGGTAGCTCTTAGCACGCCTTCTCTTGTTACACCACCCAAACCCCACTCTGCCATTCCACTAGCTAAAGCCCATAAATCTAGAATATAAATGCATAAAAACTAGCATGGCCACAAAATGAGGGATCAGTTTATATATTGTTTATAATATAGAATTGATCCCCTATTTTACACACACATTATAATTTCTTATAAACAGTTTGCATATATATTCTTCTTCTATGCGATGTCTCCTTTCAGGCGTAGGCGATCATGTCTTTCCACGTCTACCTATCCCTGGTGGCTTTTAGCACGCTTTCTCCTGTTGCACCGTGCAACCCTCGTTCCATCATTCACCTGATCAGGTTCTTCAAATATGCTATCCGCTGCTTTCCCCTGTCTCTTTTTCCCTCTAGTTGGCCTGTTAGTATCAGGTTCTCCAAGCCCTCTTTCCTCATTGTCTGTCCCATGAACTCTTCCTGATGCTCAGTATTAATTTCCTTTTTGTTTCCATCATTTCCAAAAACCTCGTCCTTGCTCACGTGCTCGGTCCATGATATTTGCAGCATCCTTCTGTTTAACCACATTTCAGTTGCTTCAAGCTGTTCCTCCATCTTCGAAGATATTGTCGAACATTCACTGCCATATTGAAGAACCAACATCACATAGCAATCCAGTACCCTCTTCTTTGTTTCTAGCGAAATTGTCCTGTTTCTTAATACTTTACTCAACTTCTGAAATGCTTCCTTCGCCATGCCAATTCGCCTTCGGATCTCAGTCACATTTTCCGTCTTCTGTTAGAACACTTCCTAGGTATTTAAATTTCCATACCTGCTTGATTTTAGAGTCCCTCACCTGTAATTGGAATTTTAGTCTGCCCTTTTTGCTGATGACAATGCATTCGGTTTTCTCGCAGTTTATTTGTAGCCCTTTCTTGTCACTCACTTCAGCTACCCTCTTGTAGTTTTCTTTCCGTGTCTGCTATCAGCACTATATCATCTGCGTATCTTATATTGTTTAAATTGTGGCCTCCGATAACGAATTCTGGCATAACTTCTACGGTTCTCAGAATAGTCAAGCTGTATAAGTTGAATAGATCCGGTGAAAAGACGCATCTTTGTCTTACAATCTTTCAATCTTAGTATAATTGCTGAATTCGTTACCTGTCCGTATGCAGACAGTTTGCTGCCAGTAGAGATTCTTGATTACTCTTTCCGAAATATGTCGAGGCTGCCATGCATCTCCGTCTATTCTTTGGGGCGTATTTTTGCCAAACGCCTTTGCATAATCAATAAAACATAGGTACAAGCCCTTCTTCATTTGTATTGCCCTTTCAAAGAGCATCCTAATCATAAACATAGCGTTCCTTGTTCCAGTGTCTTTGACGAAACCGCACCGTTCTCGTCCTATCTCTGGCCTGATTCTGCTTCTCGCTCTCTTCATCAGGATTCGGACGATCAGTTTTGGTACATGGCTCATTAAACTGATGGCTCCTTGGATTTCGCACACGTTTACTCCTGGCTTCTGAGGCAGTGCTATGAAGGTCAACTTGCTGAGGTCATCTGGTATTACACCACTATTATAAATTTCATTTATTATTTCTGTAATTTTCTCTAAGCCATATTCTTCCAGGGCTATCAGCAGCTCTATGTCCCGCTGTTTAGTTTCTGTTTAGTTTAGCCATAAAAAGAAAACCCGAAGTCATGCAAACGTTCCCACACTATTTCAGTTTGGGAAGGTTTCTATGATTTGAAGCTAATCTTCTTCGTCTTCTATATGCCTTGTCCTTTCAGGACGTAGGCGATCATGGCCTTCCACGTCTCCCTATTTCTGGTGGCACTTAGCACGCTTTCTCCTGTTACACCACGTAACCCCGTTCTGCCATCCACTAGATCAAGCCAATCAAGTACGTTACACGTTGTTTTACCCTGTCTCTCCTTCCCTCTATCTGACCTGTTAGTATCAGGTTCTCCAAGACGTCCTTACTCATTTCATGCCCGGGGAAATTTTGCTGTCTCTTCCTGATGCTCAGTCAGTTAAGTGCCATACATGATACACGCTTTGGCTGATCATGTCCCAAAAGAGACATGACTGACTGGGCAGAAGATTATCTCACAGTAGGTTGCGGTAGATTAGTTGCCAGGCAAGTCTATAGAACCCAATCTATCTTATTATTTAACCCATAACAAGAGGGAAGAAACGGATTAATACTTTTCCTAAGGGTATTTGTGCGTAAGTAAATGACATGAATTCAACTGGAATTCGAATTCGACTCCCCGATTTGTCGTTCCGAGTCGATATCTGAGTCGATATCCACTGCACCACAAACCTTCGTTAAATTTTGTACAGGAATTAACTAGTATTATTTTTAAAATCTGCCGCTGTTCATTCTGTTTGCATTTTGAACTTTATGAAGCCGATGTTTTAAGTTAATGCACACATGTTAGATGCGATGAAGTAAAGGGAAGCTAGAACAAAAGACGAACCATGCATTTGCAGAAGGCAGTAATAATTGGTTGTTATCAAGAAGGACAATCCAATTACGAAATAGGGACGTCAGAATCAAAAAAATAAAAATAAAATAAATGAAAATAAAATAAAATAACACCCTGGGAAGTGATAGAACTGACAAGAGAAAATGTGACAAAGAAATATGAAGATGGATTGGAGTAGCGAAAATGCGTTCCGAAAATTAAACAAACTATTACAAAAACGGGTTGAACCGTGCCGTCTAAAATGACGGCCAAACATTTATATCGATACGATACGCCCCACAAAAAATATATATTGATGTACCTACTATTGAGTATCCTATATTAAGACATACTAAAAAAAAAATTAAATTATCCAAACTCCACTAGGCGTGATAGAAGGGATATATATATATATATATATATATATATATAGTTTTTGAGTTATGATAATGTTTAGCGACAAAATTGTTGTTTTCTTTTTCAGTTGTTTTATTGATAAAAGGCATTTTGGCAAGCAGGTTTTTTGTCGCAAAATGCTTGATATTGGGGAGGGAGAGATAAAGCGTTGATAGTTTTAGTGCAAAGAATTTGTCACTTTAACTGATGAGGTTCATGCTGAACTCGAAGTTTTAAGGGGACACCGTTATGATGTCGTCATTCGTTAGGGCTACAGTTGTTTTTTATTCTGACCTATTCGAGTAACATCACAATAACGGTTTCCTCACGAAATTTCGAAGTCAGCATAAACCTACTCAATTAGAGCGAGAAACTTCTTGGCACGAATCATATATATATATATATATATATATATATATATATATATATATATATATCAGCGTACAGTGTAGATATAGAAGAATACAAAGGAGTATCCTGTACATACAATGGTAGGATAACTCTCTAAGAGAGCTCTAAACATATATGCATATAAATACATATAGAGCAAATATAAGAAAGATTAAGGTAGACACGTTTTTTCAGGGTAAATCGGAAGTATGGGCCTGTTTTAGGCGAACCATCATCAGCTACCGTCTTTATTGTACAAAGGATTTTACACAATTCGTGTAAAATCCTTTGTACAATAAAAATGGAAGCTGATGATGGTTCGCCTGAAATAAGGCCCACACTTTCGATTTATCATGAAATAACGTGTCTGCCTTCATTTTTCTTTTATATATATATATATATATATATATATATATATATATATATATATATGCGTGTGTGTGTGTGTTCAATTTTCAGAACAATATTGTTTTTTTTTAGGTGATATTTTAAAACACCTGAAGAAGAACAATATTGTTCTGAAACATGAAAATGTTTGTGCAGTGAATAATGCTCTTATAAACCACTGTAATAAAAATATTACAATATATATAACCAAGACTGTCTGGGTTCGATTCCTGGTAGTGGATGCGCACTGCTGATGAGTCCCAAATATAGAACAAAACGGTCTTACAGTGCTTTCCGCATTCTGTTGAGGTCGAATATAAAACTCGATGATTTACTTAATATATATATATATATATATATATATATATATATATATATATATATATATATATGAATTTACTATTCGTCCATGCATTGAATACTGTTGACATATCTGGTCTGGTATTTCAGCAACTCATCTGGGGGTTCTCTAAAAAATCCAAAGGGAGGTCTACAATATAATTAATCCTGACTTGGCAGCCTGCCTTTAGTCTTTTTTCTCCCATGTGATGTGGCAACATTCAGTCTTTTTGACTCCCATAAGCATGGTCTAAGCGAATCTCCCTGAAAGCAATATACTGTGCCTTACCCTGTCTTCCGACCTCAAGTGGAATCATTACATTGAATCAATAGCTAATTCTACTGCTAGGAAGGTTGGCTCACTGTGTCGGAGCAAGAAGTTTTTTTTTCCGCCTGAATTAATCTTGCACATATACAAGTCAACCATCGTGTCTCGCTTTTATCGTCACGGTCAGTGTAAACATTCGTTTAATTAACGCTTCCAGAGTGGAGCCAAAATGTCTCTGTCGCCCAGATTAAAGACGCCTACAGATTTTGAGAAACTCATTTGGAAAAATATTATCCTTGACTAAACATTTATATATTCTCTTGGCTTACGAAAAGTAAGAATGAACATTTGAAAGAAAGAAAAAAATACACATACTTCTTTCACCCACGCACCGAAAAACAAATTATACAAATTAGTAATTTTTTATAGAAAATCACTGAGGAAATTTTTATTTTTATCATCAATGAGATGGAGGTTGTAGTCAAACAGAAGAAAGAAACTACGAATTTAGGTACCTCCACTCAATTGGCAAAAATTAAAAAAAAACAGCATATCATGTTGTTAAAAGGGCTCAAAACTTAATAAAAACAAAATTTTATCATCAAAATGTTTATGCAATTATTAAGAGGAAAGATCAAATTTTGTTGTTATTATTTTTTTAAATTGTTTAAATCCTTCTTAATACGCTCGAAATTGTAATTAAATTTTTTTTTTTTTCTTCAGCGATTCCTGCTATGTTTACCTAAGGCGACTACAAAGAAAATAGAATCGGTCGAGTAAAATGATTTTGGGGGCAAATAAATTTTCCCTCGCTTTCGACCGCCGGTCACGTGATTTCTTTTTCAAATCTCAAAGGCTATATATATATATATATATATATATATATATATATATATATATATATATTTCATGAAATATAGAGAAGAAAATCAACGGTTATATATCCACAATTTATTTCGGTAGTTGTAAAAATTACACACTCTTTTGTCAAACCCGAAAAATCAAATAATTTACAATATATAAAATTAGGTTTTTGTCATGGTGGCATCAGCTATTCAACGGATTGAACTCTTCCATCTACTACATATACTTCCCCTCACAAGAGGTGGTAGCAGAAGAGAGCGATAGGCAGAGACAGAGTGAGATAGCCAATACTGCTATCATAATACCATTGTAAGTCCCAGTTCTAGTATTACTACCTAACTCGTATTTATCGTTCTACTAACAGAGTTCCAACTATTTGTATTTCACTGTGTTTAATATATATATATATATATATATATATATATATATATATATATATATATATATATATATATCGTTATTTCCTATTTTGGTTGTTGTTGTATTATTTCTTGCTGGACTTCTTAACCGGGTTCACGACAGTTTTTGCCATAATTAAATTTTACCAGCACTCAATTTTACTAAAACGGTCTCAATACATTTATATTGTAGAACAACCGAGAATTTTCAAAATTAGGGAGGCAGTTACTTAACGATCTTAAAACACTTTAATCCAAGTTTGTATAACCCCAAGATGTATTTCTTTATAGGTGTGATTACATCTGGACATTAATTCTGATCTTTCATTTTGTATTTTATTTTTGTTCCGGAACATTAATGTAGCTAACTTTTTCTCTTGGTATAATCTGCAGTCGTCACTCCCACCCATTGTAAACTGTTATGGGGTTATCCCTTTTCATAAAGATAGACTCGTCCTGAGTATACTTATACTACTGCTATAGAAGCGGGACTGGAGAACGCCGCGTTTTCTAGCGGTTATTCCTTTGACACTGTCAGCTCTCTACCTTCGGGCGGAGAGCATTAACCCATTCGTGGCTCCGCCGAAGGTTAGAGTCACGACTGGGCAAAATTAGACACCTATTTTTGGCTGGGTTAT
Organism: Ascarosepion bandense; assembly: GCA_037127315.1. Classification (NCBI taxonomy): domain Eukaryota; kingdom Metazoa; phylum Mollusca; class Cephalopoda; order Sepiida; family Sepiidae; genus Ascarosepion; species Ascarosepion bandense. Next base: position 2,444,399 of record JBBBDQ010001027.1, read on the forward strand.
ATGGCCCGGAGGACTCACGCTAAAAAGGCCTTGTGCCGCAGTTTGCACAGTGGGAGGGCAAATAAATACAGAATACTAAGTTTTTACAGAAAGTTAACCGTAAAATACGATAGTCCAGAAAGAGATTAGCAATCAGTACACAATAGTTCATAGTAGCTCTGTGTTCCACTCATCGAGAAGATTATTACGCCGAACCCGTCACATTACGACCCGGACATACTCAATATACTACGGCTTCACTTCCAGAGACCTGTACATATACATTTTACTAACCCGCATTCCTGGACTACTAATCTTCATTCAAGTCTGTATCCTTACGTTAATACGCCTCTTTTCTATCTCATTACTGGTCGTTGTTCATTTATTTGTGCGGACTCCATTCCCGGGATCCACAACACCTGGACTACTAATCTTCATTCAAGTCTGTATCCTTACGTTAATACACTTATTTTCTATCTCAATTACTGGTCGTTGTTCATTTATTTGTGTGGACCCCATTCCCGGGATCCACAACACATGGACTACTAATCTTCATTCAAGTCTGTATCCTTAAGTTAATACACTTATTTTCTATCTCAATTACTGGTCGTTGTTCATTTATTTGTGTGGACCCCATTCCCGGGATCCACAACACATGGACTACTAATCTTCATTCAAGTATGTATCCTTAAGTTAATACACTTATTTTCTATCTCAATTACTGGTCGTTGGTCATTTATTTGTGCGGGCCCCATTCTTGGGATCCACAACATAAACTTTGGCTTTTTTATTATACTCTGTGGTATATCAGGGTCTTTATCATTCTTTTGTTTTCATTTTCACAATTAGCTAGCCATTTTGGTATCATTTTTTAAATTTTTCACCTTAAATGTATATATGTGATTATTCCATTTGTCTTAGTATATATTTTATACAGGGTGTCCATAAAGTTTGTGTGCACTTTAAAAAATTGTAACTTTATTTGTATTTGCGATAGAAATAATTTGTAAAAAGTATTAGAAAGAAGTAAATCTATGTTTTGAGGTTTTATTGAAATTATTTAAGTTTTCCACATGTCCTCCACTATTACCAATACAAAGTGTAATACGATTTTGCAGAAATGTTTTCACGGAAAACATTTGCCAAATGATTTACAGTAATGCCTGAAATCACATTAGTTATTTTAGCTTTCAAATCTTCTAATGAACTAGGTTTGGTTACATACACAATTGTTTTCACATGTTTCCATAAAAAAAATCTAATGGAGTCAAATCTGGCGAACGTGGAAGCCAATAAAATGGTCCCCACCCCCTTCCGATCCATCTGTTTACTTCTCTAAAAAATGTTGCAAATTTTGTTTTGGTGGGGAAGAATTATTCAATAACTATACTTACAACTCAGTATATTAAACTTTATAACATTTTTTACAGATTATTTCTATCACAAATACAAATAAAGTTATAAACTTTTTAAAGTGCACACGGACTTTATAGACACCCTGCATATATGAAAGTGATAAATTAGGTATATATCACTTATATATATATATATGTATATATGTATATGTTTGTGCGTGTGTGTGTGCACGTGCGTCCGTGTGTGTGTGTGCGTGGGTGTGTGTGTGTGTGTGTGTTGATAGGTAGGTAAGATGTCGTAGAGTCTAACATGCAAGGACTGGAGGCTATAATTTACGTAGGAACACAGACATGAATCCATACTGAATTAAGATGTCGTTTCCGCCATCATTGACTTGATATACACATAGACAGACATGAGCTTGCATATATAAGTGAAGATATTTTGAAAGCCGTACAACTCATACAGGCTTCTTGCGACACAAATGAATAGACAGATAAACAGGATGATTAAAAAACAAACGTAAAAATAAATAAATAAATAAATATACGCAAAAAAAAAAAAAAAAACAGCGGCAAGTTTACACACGGGACGGAACTCCAACCCCTCGTCCCGACACTGTAATCAATTCGCGTTGAACACTAAGAAAATGTCTTCTTATTAATTGAGACAGTTCATCTCATCTTCGCGACTCCTATCGGCTGGAGGACATTTCTTCATTCGCAATTTCCGATAATTTGACCAACTTTGAGGAAAGAGAGAGAGAGTGTGTGTGTGTGTGTGTGTGTGTGTGTGTTTGTGTGATAGAGAGAGGAGGGGGAGGAGGGGGAGGAGGGGGAACGAAAAACAGGCCAAAAGAAAGATTAAGTAACAAAGCAGATGCTATCACTTGTCTTAGTCGAGAAACCACAGTTCTTGAAATTTGTACAACTTCAAGCACTGAACACATACGCAGATATCGACCAGTGATAAGTAAATGGTACGATATCGCTCATTTTTTTTATACATACTGAAATGAGATTTCGAAATTAGTTTCACTTACTAAAAAGAGTGTCAAATCGTTAACTGCGTATGACGAACATTTTTAACATTGTAGTTCTATCTCTGAAATCCGAATAACTGAAATTTCCTTCGTAGTTAATCATGCAATAAGCTTCTACGATTTATGAATATGTTATAAACTAAGATTTTTATAAAGAAGTGATCATAGGGTTTTAGTTAATTGAATAGAAAACAAAAATACCAGGAATAAAGAAGCGTTAAATTCGACTTTTTGCCTGGGTTCCAAGGTGATCAGTAGTAATGTGGTCTTTATTAAACTCTAAAGATACACGGAGAGTTTCCAGGAGACAAACAGTAGTCACATTTCAAGCAACTTCCGGGATATCTGATGTGCGTTGTGGTGCAGTGGATATTGACTCGGAACGAGAAATCGGGGAGCCGAGTTCAAATTCCAGTTGAATTCCTTGCATTCATTGACGCGCAAATACTCTTGGGAAAGGTATTCATCCGTCTCTTTCCCTCTAGTTATGGGTTAAATAAAAGAACTGATTGGGTTCTATAGCCTTGGTTGGAAGCCAGTCTACAACAGAATGCAATGGCAATCTACTGCGGGATAATCTTCTGCCCAGTCAGTCATGTCTCTTTCGAGACCTGATCACCCAAAGCGTATATCGCGTATGACACTTAACTGACTGACTGAATATAATAGTTGGAATCATGATTAAGGCTTATACTGATCATAAAGTGGGGGATCGGTTTTCTACTGTTAATATAATAATATTATGCATCTCTTCCCCCTCAGGCTATGACTCAAGTAAAAGGTCAGATTTGGTTTTATATCCTTGGCTGGCAACCAGTCTACCGCAGAAAGCTATGACAACCTACGGCGGGGTAATCTTCTGCCCAGTCAGTCATGTCTCTTTCGAGACATGATCGCCCAAGTATGTATCACTTAGGCATTTACCTGACCCGGATATCAGATTCTGATCTTTTTAACATGTTCATTTTAGTTTCATGATGAGTATGGTTACAGCTTTCAGTTACTCATTTAAAAGTCTTAAAAGTCATTGCTATACAACTAGTGAATGCGATATAATAAACAGTAAAACAGTGAAATGAAATACGTATTACATCATCAAGAGCTTTTTACATAGGGATATCAAAAGACCATTTTCATGAACATATGTTTCTAATTTGGCCTTAAAAATGTTCGCTTGATTATGGAGAAAAAGAAAAGCCACGTAGATTTTGGTCCAAATTCTTAAAATTAACAATTAGTTTCTTATATTCATAATCTATTTTATGTTCTTGTTTCGGCATTCACCCTGGTCGGGTTGAGCCGGCTTCCTCCCAATCGCGATCCATTATAGCCCACGTTCGCCGATCCTGAGACAGGTCACACGAAATGAAGAGCCAATCGCGGTTCCATCGCAGAAGACCAACTAAATGCGGGCCCGATAGTGCTGCTAGGTCATCCTTGATAGTCGTCGCCCACGACTTCAGCTGCCCACCAACACGTTTGCCCAACAACACAGGTAGAGAAGAGGGGAGGCGGACATCGCGGATGAGCTCTCCCTCCGGACGTCTAGCGGCGTGCTCGAACCATCGCAGGTGACGCTGAAGAAGGACGGGTTGCAGAGGTCGGAGATGCAGGCGTCGTGGTACAGTTGCCGTTGGCACTCGATCGACGCGGCGATACCGTAGTCTATTTTATATAAACTAATAATACTACTAATGCTGAAATAATATTATCTCTGGTCGTTATTATATAATTATATTGCATAATTGTGGTACCGGTCTCTGAGAGCACGAAAAAGACTTTTTTTTATATCAGTTAAAACTGGACTTAGAATGAATAAAGTATCGTGTCCTCATATTTAGTTCAGGAAGGTAGACTGCTTGCATACGGACAGGAAATTAATTCAGCAGATATACAAAAATAGAAAGGGGCGTAAGACAAGGAGGTGTTTTCCCACCGGATCTATTTAAAATGTACAGAGAAGCAATTCTGACAGAACTCGAATCCTTTAGGGATTCGTCAGTCGTGGGCACAATCTCAACATTATAAGATACACGGATGAAAAAGTGCTGATCGCAGAAAGGAAGTCCAGTGACTTAAGTTCGTCCGAGCAGAAGCCATGAAAATATTTATAGAACAGACAAAGGGAGGCCACATTTCGACGGTGAGGAAGTGGCTGCAGTCGAGCCGCCAGATCAGTACCTATCGCATTACAGACTCTCCTTTGGATCCTGTCGAGAACACTGAGGAGAACGGCAGGGGCGCCTGACCATAAATGGCAGCAGTACTCCATGCACGGACGGATGGTTGACTTGTATATATACAGGATGGATTCAGGCGGAAAAAACATCCTGGAATCGACATAGTGACCCAACCTTCTTAGCAGTAGATTTAGCTATGGATTCAATATAGTGGTTCCATTTGCAGCCTGAGGAGAGGGTAAGGCCGAGCAGGCATAGTGTGTTGCTCTCAGGAAGAATCGCTTGGTCCATGCTTATGGGAGGCAGGAGAGGTTGCCTGTGATGGTTGACAGACAACAGCTTGGGTCTTAGACGCATTGAAGTTGACAAGCCACTTCTTGTCCCAATTCACCACAGAGTGTAGATCCCGTTCAAGGTCAGCAGCGAGATCATGTCTGTCCGCCACGCCAGGTTTCTTACTGGTGCTAGGGTATATTGTGGTGTCATCTGCGTAGATGCCTGCTTGGAACTTGATCTTATCTGGGCGGTCGTTGATGAGTCTCGCTTTGGTCGGGATAAATCACATGGGTTGCATGATAAAAGCTTAGTGAAATCACTCCATAAAGTGACGAGAATGGCAGTCAATTTCATTCAGTTTACAGGGGACAAATAGAGCGATTGCTTTTTTAGTCCGGGTCCCTTCACTAAATCTACCTCCTCCAGCTGTAGATGAATGCGATCCACTTGAATCTGGAGTTTTAACATGACTTCTCCAGAAACACAGAAGATTCTCCATATAATATGCAAGACCCTATCTTTTTGTTCTTCCTTCAGTCTGCCTACTTGGTAGAAATATGTTATATTTTCTCTGCATGGGACACGTAGATATGTAGACAAAATTGTGAATAAGTCTGAGCGAAATGACATCCATTCTTTGTTCTCTTTGAGTGCAAAGCATGTTTGTTTGTGTTTTTCATTTCGGCGATTCTGTCTCTTCCGTCAAATATAGTGTTCTTATATCATTGATACAAAATATCATTGATCATAAATGAGAAATTAAAATAGGAGAATAAAAGTTCTTCTATAGCTCACTCCCAATAAATAAAAATAAAATGAAAAATAGATTTTTAAAAAATAGGGCTTTTACCGCATTTACAGTATGGAACCCGAAATGATTTATAGAATATAGGATTGATTTTTTAATCAGTTTATAACGGTTACTGTTACGTACCCCATACTGTTACGTACCCCATACTGTTACGTACCCCATACTGTTACGTACCCCACTGCATTCAATAAAGAAGCGTGAATACATTAGAAATCTTACAAATGGTGCTAACCTTTTTTTAAAATCATATCGCCCCAAGCAAGGCATTTTACTGCCACTGTTGTGCAGGGGGTTACATAGGAGGAATGTTATGAGAAGGAGTGAGAGGTTGCGAGGGGGGCAGGAAGAGAGTAGGAGAGGGAAGAGATTACTGATGAGAGTTGGGTGGACGAGGAGGAATGTTATGAGGAGTGAGAGATTGCAGGTGGTTTCAGGAAGAGAGTAGGAAAGGGAAGAAAGTACTGATGAGAGTAGAGGTGGATGTAGAAAAACATGAGAGAGAGGATGTAAGTTGGTGAGACAGGAGATGACTATTGACGTTACATTTAAATTCTTGGAGATTGTAACTGTCAGGAAAGCAAGTATGCGGAAGAGAATTCCACTGGCGGGAAGTGCGAGAAAAGAAGCTGCGTTTAACTTTAAAGCTATCTGAAAGGGTTGATCCAAGCATATTACGTGTGTTGCATTTTGGTTCAATGGATATCGGCTCGGAATGAAAAATCGGAGAGCAAAGTTCGAATTCTAGCCGAATTTGTTGCACTTACGCGCAAATACACTTGTAAAAGGTATGCATCCATCTGATCTTCCTCCAGCTATGTGTTAAATAGCAAAACAGGTTGGTTTCAATCTATCCCAGAAAGAAATGGCAGCCTACTGCGGAAAAATTTTCTGCCTAGTTAGTCATGGATCGAAAGAAACATGATCGCTCAAGCGTGTATCACGTATGGCACTTAACTGACTGACTGAATATAATAGTTGGAAAAAATAAGTAGAGCTTCTACTGAACATAAAGTAGGGGATCGGTTTTCTATTGTAATGAAGTTATAAACTGATCCCCCATTAATTACTACTTATTAATTAACATACTATAATCCACTGTTTCTCTCTCCAGCTATGGGTTAAATAGTAGGTTAGCTTGGGTTCTATAGCCTTAGTTGGCAACCAGTCTGTCGTAGAAAGAAATGGAAGTCTACTGCTGAAAAAATCTTCTGTCTATCATGGATCGAAATAGACATGATCGCCCGAGCGTTTATTACGGTATGGCACTTAACTAACTTGAATAGTAAGACAGATTTGGTTGTATAGCCTCGAGCGGAAAACAGTCTACCGCAGAAAGAAATGGCAAACTTCTGCGGCAAAATCTTCTGTATATTCAGTCATAGATCGACAGTGACATGATCATTCAAGCATTATCACGCATGACACTTAACTGACTGATCTAGATAAAAGAATTGAATAACTGGACTGATTGGGTTATATATATTGGCAACCAGTCCAACGCAGAAAGGAATGGAAACCTACTTCGGGAATTTTTTTTTTTTGCTAGTCAGTCACGGACAGAAAGAAGCATTATCGCCGGAGCGTGTATCACATACGACACTTAACTGACTTGAATTGCCAAACAGATGGGGATTCTGTAGCCTTTGTTGGCAACCAACATGACAGTTAACTTACTGATTATCAGAAAAAGAGGCCCGATATAACTTCTTACAGCGACTAGGCCGTTTAGCGACCGGGTTGTTGGAATGGAACCCGGTATTTAAGAGAGGACTGGCTGGAAGGAGAATTCCTGTAGGTGAGAGGCTCTTACGAGTTCACTGATCCGGAACAATCGATAGTCGTTATTTGCACTTATGAAACATTATTCACGCCGCATGACAGTAAGTGATTTTTTTTTTTATGAGTTAATCAGCAGATGTGCTTTTTAACGCGAAAGCTTTACGAAGATATAAAACAGAAATAAACGAAACTTATTACTTAAGATTAGCGATAGAATGACAAAAAAAGAAAATCAATCAGGGAAATAAAAGAAACAGTTGCCGTCACTTAACTACTTTTTTCTAAGAAGAGCAAACAAAAAAAAAAAAAAAAAGAAAGAATAAAACGAGGTTCGGTTATTGAAAAAAAATAAAAAATAAAACGAATTTCAAGCAAAAAACTAAGAAATCTCCCCGGCAAAGCTTTAATGAAAAGGAAAATAAAAATAAAAATTATAGAAAAATAATTTTAGAAGCACATTAAGTTTCAGCATACTTAATCATTATTTCTATTCTGGAGTTGATCTTTGTTTTTATTTATTTATTATAATATGTTTTTTAATTCACATTGTAGATTTCTTTTTTTTTTTTTGGTAAAATAATGACCTTTAGGTATTCAAAAACTTTCTAATTGTTTTCAAATCAATGAAAAGAAAAACAAACCTATCTTCCGGATCTATCTTTTACATTCTTAAAATTTTTTCACGACCCTGGAAAATATATTCAGTCGTAGAGAAACTAAGTAATGACTTTTTAAAAAATAATTTGTTAAAAGAAAATTTATAGTTTTTTTTATTTATTTTAAGAAAAGAAAATAACGGAATCGGTTTGTTTGAAAAATCAAAACGCTTTTCAATATGGCGTAGAAAATAGAAAATAGAAAATGACTAAAACATTTACACCCAGTGATGAAAAATTAAACATTAATTTGTTTAGTTAGTAATAATTAATAAGCTAACTAAAACTCTTAAAGGAGATGATAATTTTAACTCTTGAAAATTTCACGCTTTCCCTTTTTTAAAAATATTGATGAATTTTAATTCTTAATCATTGGATAAACTAATAACGACTTCTGTAATCAAATATTTGTAGAAATTCACAAAACATCGTTAAATGTTTGAGCTTAACAACTTTAATGAAATATTACAGTAACAGTTGTATATACGAAGGCCGAAGCACCTTGAAGCGGAGTAAGGCTTAGCAAGCTTGATTGACGGCAATTACGGCAAAGTTGCGAGTTCGATCCTCTCTGAAAGTCTCATTCTTTTGGCCTTGTGCCGCACCTAATCTGCGCTTAGAAAATCACAATAAATGTGAATAGTAATGGTTATTTGAAGAAGTAAGAATGTACAAATTAAAATATTTGAAATTGGTAACATTTGACCATTTCACTGAAACAGGCGTTAAACACTTTTTCTTTCATTTTCTCACTGAAAACAGGTAGCGTCTTTGATATATCTTTTGTGATCAAACCGTAATATTAACAGGAAGATGCTAAACACTTTTATCTTTCTTTCTTTCCTTTTGTTCACTGAAACTAAATCGCGTCTCTGATATGAAGTGTCTTTCCACGTTATCAAAACGGAATAAGTCCATTATTTTTTCGGTATTAACAGAGCGTAACGGTTATGGAAACTGACGACGGAAGTCACAAGCAGAAAACTACAAGAGACTTCTTAACTTTCTTTACAGTTCTTTGGAAATCTTTCTATTTTAATTTGATTCCATGCTCAGACGAATTACAATTCTCAGTCCAGTTCATAACTTTCCAACTCAGATCTGCCACACCATATACACGGTAATGCATCTTCTTCAATCCCTTCCGAATACATTCAGTCAGTCAGTTAATTGCCATACGTAATACACGCTTAGACGTTCATCTCTCGAAAAAGATATGAATGACTTGGCAAGGGATTGCCATCTCTTTCCACGGTAGACTGGTCGCCAACCAAGGCTATAGAACCCAATCTGTCCTGTTATTTAATACATAACTGGAGAGAAGAGACAGATTAATACCTTTCCCAAGGTTATTTGCGCGTAAGTGAATGCAAAGAATTCAAGTGGAATTCGAACTCGGCTCGCCGATTTTTCGTTCCGGGCCGATATCCACTCCACCACAACGCACATCACATTTACTTTAATAAGATAATAAAGTCACTACTGTTTTTAAATAGCCTACTTAGCCGCAACAGATTTACTTTAAAAAAGCAGCCTTGACTTGAATTTCCCATGGAAAGATTAGAAATTAATGCTCACTCTATAGATCATCTTTAGTGTAACGTGTCTCTTCAGGAGATGGGCAATCATAGCACTTCACAGCGTCCTGTGAGCAAATATTGTATTTTTCCTTTTTCTCCTAAACTTTATTCGCTATTTTTAGAAAAGTTACCATGAAAATATTCATAGAAAAGACAGAGGGAAACCACGTAACGTCAGTGAGAAAGTGACTGAAGTCGAGACGCCAGGTTAGTATCGATTATATAACAGACCTTCCTTTGGAGTTGTTCGATAATATCAAGATATATAGCAGGAGCACCAGACCAGATATTGCAGCAATGCACAGACGAATGGTAGATTTATAAATTATTTTAATCATTTCACCCCGAGCAAGGCAATAAAGCCACTGAAACGCAAGGAGTTGTTGGATGTGAAAGAATATGAGAAAAAAAGTATTTAACGAGAGGAAAGAATAAAACAAACCGAACTAGGAAGACAGAAGTTAACGATTGACATTGCTTTTAAATTCGAAATTGGAAAGCGAGAAGCGAGAACAGTTTTACATGCTAAAGAACAAACTGTTAGCGTAGAAGTTACGGTGACATCTAGCAAGCTCAACTGTAAATTGATGAGACCTTATTGCCAATCTAGTACTGCGTTTAAATTCCTAAAATTGCAACACAGAGATCCGAAAGCGAATTGGCATGGCGAAAGAAGCTTTTCAGAAGTTGAGTAAGGTATTAAGAAACAGGACAATTTCGCTAGAAACAAGGAAGAGAGTACTGGATTGCTACGTGCTGTCTGTCCTTCAATATGGCAGTGAATGCTGAACAATACCATCAAAGATGAAAGAAAAACTTGAAGCAACTGAAATGTAATTCTACAGAAGGATGCTGCGAATGTCATGGAACGAGCATGTGAGCAATGATGAGGTCTTGGACAAGATGGAAACAAAAAGGAAACTAATACTGAGCATCAAGAAGAGACAGCTGAAGTTCCTGGGGACACGCTATGAGGAAGGAGGGCTTGGAGAATCTGATACTAACAGGCCAGATAGAGGGGAAAAGACGGGGAAAGCAACGGATAACATATTTGAAGGACCTAATCAGGTGGATGACGGAAACGAGGATTGCATGGTGTAACAGGAGAAGGCGTGCTCAGAGCCAACCAGGGATAGGGAAACGTGGAAAGCTATGATAGCCTACGTCCTGAAGGGACAGGGCACATAGAAGGAGAAGATTTGGATTTACTCATAAATCACTTGAAAAACTGTCATCGTGACATCTTAGATATTGATTCATGAAAGTGAAACTTTGAACGAAATTCCTCGTTGAACCATCCACAAACCTACTGCCTCCTGCTTACCACTCTTACAGATTTGTGTTGAACATTCAGACAAACATATCCAACGTCTACGACGATTGTTCGGGTTGGGCGTAAATCATGATAATTAAATTTTTTTTTTCACTTTATCGTTCTTTTATTTTTTATTTCTTATTTTTTAAAATTTTTATCCGACATAGTGTATATCATCTTAGGAATTTTTTTTTATTTCAGTCAAAAGTTTCTCTTTTTGTTGATTCTTTTTGGGATGTCCGTGTTCATTGTGAAATCGTCGATATTAGGCAGCTGTGACGAGACGATAATAATTAATTGTTTTAGTCGTAAAGAAACCAAAATTAACATTACTGACCCAATGGCGTTCTGTGGCACCAGCTGCTGTTCAGCATAAATAAATATAAAATAACTCGTGTCACTTCTCTGAGTATTTTTCTTAATTTTTTTTATTATTTAAATTATTTTTTTCGAACTATTGTCCTCATCTTTGTTGTTGTTATCACGACAAAAATAGCAAAAAAAGAGGTAGCAATAGTCCGAATATTAATAATATAAATAATGTTATATACTTCTTCTGCTGGAAAAACAACAATCGTCTTGGCCGACAAACGATGATCACAAAACACGAATATATAAAAATATTAACTTATATATTTATTCTTAGTCGATGACTATTGTGTGGAGTGATAGTCAGAGGGAAACGCGCACATACGAGGAGGTTGTCGGGAGTCGTTGACTTGCGGGTGTTGTCTTCTCCTCTCTTCTCTGCGTTCTCACGATATTCTACCGGTGTTCTCATCTCAGACAGAAAAAAACTATCTTATATAGACTAAAATTTCCACGTATTTTTGCCTTCTATAGTTTTCGCTTAATTGTGACTTCTATGGCTAGGCACATCTGTCAAACATTCTCGCTGACTATTGCCTTTAAAAGAAAAGACATTTTTTTTATTGCCTTTGAAGCTGGCTGCTTTTTATGTAATCACACTTTTCTCGGTCGAGTTTATATTTTCTGCTTTCGATATCATCGACTACACTTCTGTCGATCCTGCTTTTAATGTCAATCATGTTTCTGCCGAGTTACAGAAATGTAACCTAAAAATTCAAATAGAAATATATTTCACATGTCAGATTTTTCCAGTAATGGAGACGACGAACTGACAGTTTTATATTAGCGTATCCCTACTTCTGTGGTTCTACGGAAGAATGCCGAGAATCGAGATACGATTTTTGGAGAGGTAACCAAAGAACCTATGTTAACCTCCAGAAGAATGACTCAAGTCTGCAGCTAAGGAAGTAGGGTTAACTCTATCACGCAGAGGATTTTTTCTCGTCAGAATTTATCTTAAATACTACTATTAAGTCTACAAGTAGTCTTGCTTTGAATATGGCTGCCACTTCTGTTTTAGTGCTCCTGATATATATTTCGAGATTCTAGATAAAATCTAAAGAAAAATCTTCAATTATATTGTCCTGACCTGGCATCTCTGTTTCAGTTTATTTCCCACAGACGTAGGGTATCTTCCCTGTGCTTTTTTCTATAAATACATTCATGATAATTATTCGGGTGAACTTTCCGCTATGGTACCGAGAATTTATGAATTTAAGCTCCTACTAGATTGGATGTACGTTGTGGTGCAGTGGATATCGACTCGGAAGGACAAATTGGGGAGCCGAGTTCGAATTCCAGTTAAATTCCTTGCATTCGTTTACGCACAAATACTCATGGGAAAGGTATTAATCCGTATATTCCCTCCAGTTATGGGTTAAATAATAGGACAGATTGTGTTCTATAGCCTTGGTCGGCAACCAGTCTACCGTAGAAAGCAATGGAAACCTACTACGGGATAATCTTCTGTCCAGTCAGTTGTGTCTCTTTCGAGACATGATCGCCCAAAGCATGTATCACGTATAGCACTTTAACTAACTGACTAGATTGGTTTAAAGTCGAAATGGCTAGATCCAGGAAGTTCTTGGTTAACAGTTTCTTCTATGGCGTTTCCCGTTGGTGGAACTCTCTTCCGGCTTCTTGTTTCCCAGTCAACTTTGATCTTCAAAAATTTGCATGTAATGTCAATCGTTATCTTTTGCCTTAATTCTTTTTCTTTTATTGTCCTCTCTAGTTAATAGTAATTTTTCTCATGTTC
>JBBBDQ010001027.1:2460000-2467500 GCA_037127315.1 Ascarosepion bandense
ATAATAATAATTGATATGGCTTGTCCAGCGGATTGTAACATAGCAATCAAGGAATTTGAAAAACTGTCAAAATATATAGACCTGGAAATTGAAATAGAAAAAATGTGGAAATTGAAAACAAGAGTTGTACCAGTGATAGTAGGTGCACTTGGAATGATAAAAAATGGAACAAGCCAACACATTGAAAGAATCCCTGGAAACCCCAGCTTAAGAGATATACACAAAAATGTCTTATAAGTACAGCCCACACACTAAGGAAAACTTTATGTATGTAATGCTAGGGATGATAGGGAAGATAGAAAAACATGAAATGGAGCCATAACGACACGCCACGACCTGCCTTAGGTCTCCCCGCAGACTTGGTTGGTAGTGAGACCAAAGCAGAAATCGAAATATGAATAATAATAATAATAATAATAATAATAATAATAATAATAATAATAAGCCAAGTACCAACTATTAAGGCTAAAATATGAAAAAGAAAGCCCAGGATAAAGCTCTTGAACAGGTGAAACAACGCTGGCAAGGCAACCCTCTACGTTGCCAATATCCAGAACGTGATAATAAACCCAATGTTGATAAAGTTAATACTTCTCGATGGTTACGTGCATCTAGATTAAGGTCTGAAACTGAAGGCTTTATTCTTGAAGCGTAAGACCAAAGTCTTTTCACTAGGAACTTTCAGGCAAATATTATACATAATAATGTGGATCCAAACTGCAGGTTCTGTGAGAAATACCAAGAAACAATAGACCATCTAATCTCAGGATGTTCTGTACTTGCCCCAAATGAATATAAAAATCGTCACAATAGATTAGAGCAATATTTACACTGGACAAGGTGCAAAAACTATCGAAAATCTGTAAACAAACACTGGTATGAACATCACCCTGCACCGGTTACAGAAATAAATATGTTACCATTCTATGGGATTACACCATCTATAGAGACAGAAATATTGAAGTAAATAGGCCGGACATTATTGTTAAAAACTAGAAAGAAAATCTTGCCTATTAATTGATATGGCTTGGCCAGCGGATTGTATAATTGTTTGATGGATGATGCCGCCATGACAGAAAGAAAGACAGAAACCAAATTAATGGAGATAGAAAAGAACAGAAGGAAATATAGAATTAAAGGAACAAAGAGCAAAGAATGGATATATAGATGAGGAACGAGTTTGTGTAAATGGAGGAAAGAACAGGAGAGACAACGAAAGACAAAATTTATTAAGAATAACATAAGACAAGAAATTTTGGGGGGGGGCCATGTTCGCCAAAATGCTGGAAAGACACGGCATGATAAAGAAGTACTATTGAACTCAACTTGGTTTACGTTTTAACCAATATTACGACCATATAAACATCCTCGACGGCATACCAACTTAAAAGAATAATGTTCAATCCCCAAGACGAATGGGCATACACAGCTGACAATATAAGTGGACGCGAAATGAGATATGGTATGACGGACACTACCGGCCATAATTATTAGGCAACCCCATTTTTTTTAAAGAAATGATGTATTTCATACTATTTTTAGTATTTATTGCCAATTGGACAATTCTAACTGAAATTAGAACGGTTCCGTTGTTATTATTACTTTGCAAAATTTCACAAGGCAAATAGCGACAATTTACCCATCGAATGCTCTTGATTTGTTATATATACTACCATCCATAATTATTAAGCTACCCCATTTAAAAAAATGTATTTCATGCTATTTTTAATATTTATTGCCAAGTGGATAATTCTAAATGAAAAAAGAATGGTTCTTTTGTTATGATTACTTTGCAAAATTTTACAAGGCAAAGAAGCAAAGATTAACTTGTCCGAATCCCATAAATTTTTCTCTTTCTTTCATTGATGAAACTGCAATATAGATTTGTTATTAGATATTTATAAATTCATTTGATGCACATATTATTGTGCAGTATTAGCAAAAGAACGATTCTATTTTAATTTACAATTATTCACTTGGCAATAAATACAAAAAATAGTATGAAATACATCATTTTTTTAAACACTGGAGTGGCATAATAATTATGGCCGATAGTGTACATTTTAATTGCTCGCCCGATTCATATATATATATATATATATATATATATATATATATATATATATATATACACTACCGGCCATAATTATTAGGCAACCCCAGTTTTTAATAGAAATAATGTATGTCATCTTATTTTTAAGTGGATAATTCCAAATGAAAATCGAATGGTTCTTTTGTTAGTATTACTTTGCAAAATTTTACAAGGCAAAGAAGCAAATATGAACGCGTCCGAATCACCCTAAATTGTCTTCATTCTTTCATTGATGAAACTGCAATATACGTAAATTGTTAAATATTTATAAATTCATTTGATGCACATATTATTGTCAATATTAACAAGAGAACCATTCTATTTTCATTTACAGTTATTCACTTGACAATAAATACTAAAAAATAGTATGAAATACATCATTTTTTTAAGACACTGGGGTGGCCTAATAATTATGGCCGGTAGTGTAGCAATGCCGATATTTATCATTTATGTATTCATCTGTGTAATGAAGGGAGTGTTCCATTTCTAAAAGTCATTGAGCGATCATGGTAAAATAGCCACACAAGAAAACGCAAAAGTGACGCTCACAAATAATTATAAATTCGTTTTTTCCAATCAGAGAGAGCATCGCCGTAAATAGTATATAAAATATAGATTATGTAACAACCACCTTTTCCTGTAGACATACGTGTCATTAAACTAACCGAAGTGCCATTAAAGAACTTATCTACAACTATCACAAGAACAGGAATAATAATAGACAAGTTCTTTCAAATAACTTTAGAATACTACACAAATCTCATTTGCCAGAAAGGTGACGTCTTGAAGTTATCGGCCTGTAGAATGCAATCCAAGCATAGAGTGAATTTGGAAAATGTCTTGAAAAAACAAACAACGGTTTGACCCAAGACTTGTAATGGAGACGGAAGATTATAGCTGTGCTAGCACAGAGTCACAAGTCATCGTGACCAAGCGTTTCAGGCTGCTGATTACGGTAGGAAAGGAAAAATAAAGCAAGAGGAGATGGAAAAGAAAGAAAAAAAGAAAGAAAGAAAGAGTAATGAAAATAGAAAAGAACAGAAGAAAGCAAAAAAGGAATAGAAAGAAAGAAAGAAAGAAAGAAAGAGAAATACTCTAGTGATGAAGGTGGAAAAGAACAGAATAAAAGAAAAGAAAGAAAGAAAAAAGAAAGAAAGAAAGACCATTAAAAAGAAAGACCATTAGAAAGAAAGAAAGAAAGAAAGATAGAAAGAAAAAGACGAACAGAAATAAAGAAAGAAAGAAGAAACGAATAGAAAGAAAGAAAAAACGAATAGAAAGAAAAAAGAAAAAGACGAATAGAAAGAAAGAAAGAAAGAAGAAACGAATAGAAAGAAAAAAGAAAAAGACGAATAGAAAGAAAGAAAGAAACGAATAGAAAGAAAAAAGAAAAAGACGAATAGAAAGAAAGAAAGAAAGAAAGAAAGAAAGAAAGAAAGAGAAACTCTCTAGTGATGAAGGTGGAAAAGAACAGAATGAAATAAAAGAAAGAAAGAAAAAAGAAAGAAAGAAAGCAAGAAAGAAAGAAAGAAAGAGAAAAGACGAACAGAGAGTAAGAAAGAAAAACAAAGAAGGAAAGAAAGAAAGAGGGAAACGGAAGTGTTGAAGCTGGAAAAGAATGGAAGAAAAATTATAGTTTTAAAAGAACAAAGAAAACCGAATGCAAAAAAAGAAAGAAAAAAATAATAAACATTTAAGGAAAAAGAAAGCAAGAAAGAAAGAAAGAAAATTCAAAATGAATAAAAGTCAGTGAAGGAGAAAATTAAGATGTGTAAAAATTTCCTTTTATGAACGAAATGGAATACTGAGAGAACGAGTTGAACGTTAGAAAAGGACTTCGTCGCTCCAACGAGCATTGAATTTAGTGATTGTCTCTTTGGAAGGATAATCATATTTCGGACGAGAAATCGCATATTAATTAGTCATATTCACAGCCAATCAGAGCCATGCATGAGAGACGGGCCTCTAATTAATTGAAAAGCGACAAGAAAATAATGATAAACAAAGAGAAAAGGAGAAACGAAATGAAAAATAAAAGAGAAATTTAATTTCAAACTGTCTTCAATTCAGATTTTCAGGAAATGATTTCGATTAGGGATTCTATATTTTATTTCGGATTCTTAGATGCAGTTCTTGAGGAAGCACACTAAAAGTCATTATTAAGCAACGCACATAGAAATGTTTGTTCATAATGCATACCTCAATTTAATATTAACGAATAGACGAGCCCACCAAGTAGCGAGGTGATTTTGATATGGGGATTTAAATAGTATTTTATTTTCAACCAACATTTTTCTTAAGGGTTCTTGTAAATGATGGATTAATAAATATTTTCATTTTTTTTTTTTGCACTTTGATTTAATGGGTGCCATGTTAGACGTCCTGCAAAGAAGTGGTAGTATGTCCAATATAAGTAATTAATATATAACATTTTCTTCTAGACATTGAAATTCATACACTATATTAATCATCGCTAGTTTATATTTGATATATTTTTTATTAGAAACAAGAGGCATCAGATATCAAACAATTTTCCCATACCATCAACTTTACATAATTTTACAGTGGAAATAGTGTTTTGAAAGTTTTTTTTTTATAGACAGACGCTCACGCGATGTCCAGCCGCGTGCATCACGTATGAACTTTTAAAGAACACCCCTTTTCAAAAACACAAAATAAATTACGCTATATTAAAAAGGATAAAATAACAATATCGGAAACATAACATCCTTGAGAATGGCCAGTGAAGTGGCAGAAAGCGGTTAGAAAATTAATAATTTTAGAACATTCTTTTACTTCCTTATCTCCAGTAAATAGTAAACATGTAAGAATAGTGAACAAATTATTAAAATATTCTCTGTCGGTCGTTTTTAAAGAAACATGTTTAAAAGAACGATAGATGCCCAAATATATATATATATATATATATATATATATGTGTGTGTGTGTGTGTGTGTGTGTGTGTGTGTGTGTGTGTGTGTGTGTGTGTGTGTGTGTGCATCTAAACTTATTTATAAATAAAATTTTCTCTGTGAATGTGTGTATGTCTGTGTGTGTGTGTGTGTGTCCGTTACCTATAGACTCCGAAATGGCTGAACCGATTTACTTGAAAATTTACACAGTTGTACTATAAGCGTCTGCGAGTGTTCTTAGCTAGGTTTTGTGTCGAGGTATCCCCAATAGATATCGAAAATCGATAATCGAAAAAATCAGGTAATAGAAGGTGTGATCTGATTTTAATCAAATTTGATACACTCATAGACAAAGACATAAGAAACGATATTCACAAGTTTCAAGGTTGCAGTACTTACACCAGTGCAGAAAATCGATATATATATATATATATATATATATATATATATATATATATATATATATATATATATATATATATATATATATATATATATAAAGCAAGATGTTTGTGTGTGTGTCTGTTTATCTGCCTGTGTGTCTGTATTTTTTCAGCCCTTTTATTTTAGTTTTTGCTTCGGGTTTGGCTCTAAGTAGGTATAATTGTAGTTCTTAGTCTCACCCATTTACTCAGAGGACTTATTTAGCCTTCAAAATTCAGTTTACTCAAAACAAACTTATTTGATATCGATAGCAGGAAAACAAAATTCGACATACATCCATTCATTTTTCTTTCAGTCTACGGTTTCGCTTTAACTAGAAACAACTATTGCTTTTTAATCTTTCGTGCCAACGTCCAAAGAGTCTGAGCTCCGGAACCATGTATTAGTTTTAAAGCTTTCATTACACCCGATCAACACCGGACTATATTGCTAGTTTACATTATTTACATTATTCGGACTGTTGTCCTCATCTTTGTTGTCATTTACCTTCTTCAGGTGTTAGGAATTTCGAAACGAACCCTTTATAACAAGCACTGGGGTATATCATTCTCATTTCTTGTGCGAAGCCTCTTTTGGTAGTCATCAGTTATCTCCCTCTATCCCGATATGCGGCCTGGTATTGAACTCACAACTTTTTTGGTTCAAGTTACATGAACTAACCAATTTCCGTATACAGGCCATGTGTCTTTAAGGACAAAAACAACTGAATTTCTCGAAAGTAATAAACCTTATGTTCTGTAACCATTTTTACCAAAATTATATAGCATTTTTTTTTTACGTTAAAGATTTTCTATAGTATTTTTTGGTGTTAATGGTTTTCTCTAATATTTTTTTACTGGAGCTTATATTGTAATTGACACTAATGATTTTCTCTGGCACTCCCATATTGTATTCATCTATATGCTTGGTCGGCTTAGGAGATTTTTGTAGCTTATCATATGTGCTGATTCCTTAAGCTTACGTAGCTTCCATTGGTGTTCTCTATTATTTTAACTTCATCTTATAGGAGGCAGTTCAAATAAAGAGATCTTCCAGAAGAGTTGCAGGTCATTCCGAAGTCAAGTGGAGGCCGTGGCTGAAGCCAATGACAATTTTATTAAATAAATTTACTCGTTAGTATTTCAAGATATTTTTGTGTACTTTTGATAAATATATCTGTTAAAATGAGATGCCATTGCTATTTAGACGACTATTTCTTCATTGCACCCTATTTTTTATTAACCTGAATATTCGAAAAAGGATATTAAAGAAGAATATGAGCTCTCTGGTAGAATTCGAACCTGCATTCCCCTGAGCAGATTGAAACCGCTGTTAGATCCAACGTGCCTTAAGTGACTTGGCCATGGGGAAGCTGTGATGATCAGGCAAGCTATTGTCTTATTGATGTCGCATTGAAATGAATTCTCACCCAAGAATTTCACGAAACAAAAGCTTTATGCTATTGAAATCGCATGTAGTAACATGCGATTTCAATAGCATAAAGATTTCTATAAGAGCAAGAAAAAAAGAACCTTTCTATATAAAATCGCTCATAAAGTAATTATTCTGCTAAAATATACTCAAAGATATTTTGTTCCGCTTGAACAGTGGTTCCCAAACATTTTTCTGTCATTTCCCCCTACACCCAGTTCAACCATCCAGATTTCCCCCTTCATGTGGATGAGAGAAGGAGCAGTTAAAATACACTGAGGCTATTTACTCATTTATGTACAACTGATAAACTTATAGTTACAGAGTAAAGTGGATAGAGAGCAGGTAGTAACAACGAAGCATAGCCATAGAGAGCATCCATCCAGATTTCCCCTTCGTGTGTGTGAGAGAAAGAGCAGTTAAAACACACTGAGACTATTTACTAATTTATTTTTCAAATGTACAAATCTACTGATAAACTTTAAGTTACAGAGTCAAGTGTATAGAGAGCAGTTAGTAACAACTAAGCATAGCCATAGAGAGCGGTTAATAACAAATAAAAGGACTTTTGTTTGTTCTTCTACTTCAGAATTAAATTAGGGAGAAGGGTGATGCTGCTTCTTGTGCACCAGTGTATCAATA